>CM076580.1:1265490208-1266090208 GCA_034641835.2 Pinus albicaulis | reverse complement strand
TTTCTTCACAACTCCAAATATTCACAATGATGCAAATCTGACCATAACTATAATCCATGATGTGGTTACTCATTGGTTTGGGATTCTTCCTGAAGTTTTGTATTTACAATTAGACAACACAAGTCATGAGAACAAAAATCAAGTTATTTTTGGGTATCTAAACATGCTCGTTGAATTGAGGATTTTTAAAAAGATAAAGGTTGGCTTCCTTCTTGTTGGGCATACTCATGATCATATTGATCAAATGTTCAGTCGTTTTTCAGTAACATTGAGGAGGAAAGGTGTTGGGAGCCTGCCATCATTAATTGAATGTATTAAGAAATCGTACATTCTAGAGCATGTTTTTCATGTGTTGGAAGAAACTATTGACATGCGAAGGTTTATTTTTGGATCGCATGGTGAGGAGAAATGCATTGAAAAACTTAACGACATTAGCTTCCAGCATCAATTTCGTATCAAAAAAATTGATGGGATAACACTTATATGGGGCAAGAAGTATTCAACTATTGAAGAATGGGAACCATCATCAGGTTTAGCATTTTTGAAGTTCATTCCAGAGCGTCCAATGTTTTCATCAAAGATATTGTTATTACAGTCAGTTTCTGAACTCCATAATGCACGAAGGCAGAAGAGAGACATAAATTATTCTGAATGTATAAAGGAAATTAAAAGATGTATTAGAGATACATATGAATACTTTGATGTTGCTGATTCAGTTTGGTGGGAGTCTTTTTTCATTAATCAAAGTGATATGATTTCAAGATCAATAAATGGGGATACGCTTTTGAAGACTCCTTTTTTTTTGCCACAAAATATGCCAAATGAACATGAACATCAGGAAACACACAATGTTGAACAACAACAGCCTCAAGCTATTATTAATTCCCCACAGGTAGAGGAAAGAGAGATCTATATTGGTTCTAGAAGATCACGTGCACAACGTGAAGCCATGGAAGACCTTTACAGGGGTTATGTGCAGGATCTTAAGGAGGGTTGCATGATAGCAGTGTTAGCAGATGAAGATCCACTTGGCTATCCATTCTGGATTGCCAAGGTTATAAAGGTCATTAATGAAAATGAAGAGATTACAGTTGTTGATGTACATTGGTATGCCACAAGTACCCACCCTTTCAATGGTGTGTACAAGCCAAAGATGGTAGTGGAAAAAAGAATTGGCAGAAAGAGAAAAATAAAGGGCACAAATATAAATCGTCGCCGCACAGATGTCTTAAAATTGGAGGATGTTGACATACTTGTGTATGACTTCAATTTGACAAAGAGAGGAACTTTTCGGTTGCAGACCATAAATATTTTGAAGAAATTGCTACCAGAACAATTACTATTGAAATGGGACTCTACAGAATGTAGACGTAGATCTACAAGACTTTTGAACTCTGAAATGGTGGGCATGCATGTTGACTCGGATGGAGCACTAGTTGATGAAAGAGAAGAATATGGATCATCTTCATCTGCATCGAGCCATTCATCTGAAGATGTAGATTATGATGGTGTGCAAGAACCTATGGCTGATTTTGAATAACTATCTAAGACACTTTTATGTAATTGATGTTTGCATGGTAACTTGAAATAAAAATTTTGACTTCCATCTCATTGTTCATGAAGTTATGAGACATTTCTATGTTTGTTGGATTATATGTTTTAATTATGAAGAATTCATTTCTTTAGAATATCGACAAAGCAACAATAAATTACAAAAATAATTTATGTTATATTCAATGTACCAATGTTGATATTTTAATTATAAGTAAAATAGAAAATAGAAACTAATGTTGAATTTTTAGATTATGCAATGATATTACCATGATATTATGTATTGTTACCATTTGGTATAAGATACTTTTAAAAGTTTTAATAATTATATGCGTCATTGAAACGGAACACTTTGTTTTGATGCTTGATTTTTAGGTTTTGGTTGAAATTATATTTAAATTTGTCTTATGCTAAGATTTGAAAAAAGATAAGTTTTTATCCTTTAAAATTAAAATTACTCTTACTTATTTCTGTTCAATGATCATTTTTTCATTTACTTGTTCATTTTTTTAAATTGTTAAGTCTTATAATTTCTCCATAATTTCATTGTTCAAGTATGTTGAACACTTAAGATTGAAAAACTTTAAATTTACAACTTGTCATTAAGGTTTTTATGCGCTACCAAAGTTTATCTTTAAGGTTATGGTTGACAATAACTACAATTTTGGGGTTGTTTAAAGTCAAGATATTTTATGTTTAACAACATGGATGAAAATTGTTCGAAATGATAAGCCCTTCAAACATGTATTTGTTTATCTTTAACATCATCTATCAAAAATGTTAGAAAATTACAATTTTAAAAAATGTCCTAATATGTTGTCTTTAATTCCATTGTTACAAGTGTCAAAATTATGACACAATTTTTTTTTTTGTTATTCCAGCATCAACTGGTTTTGTTTTGAGGGTGTTTTTTCAATCCTTTTTTCAACAAACAATTTTGTTTTTAGCATAATTTTATAAAATGTTGAAATTTGACCTTAAAAAAAACCAAGTGCGTTCTGGAAGACACACTTTTTGTTTTTGGGGTGTTTTTTCATGTTTTTTGAGACTTTTTGGGCTAGAGTTCCCGTTTTGAGGTCAGGTTACCTATTTCATCAGTAACAGTGTTTTCCTTGAAAAATCGTGGAATAAAATTCAATGAACATTGGATATGGTCAGATGGATGTGCAGGACAATTCAAATCTGCACGATCATTCTTTCGGTTGTGTTGTCTTCATAAGAAAACCTGCATTAAACATTGTCGGAATTTCTTTGAGACTGGCTATGGAAAAAGAGAACATGACGGTGCAGGGGCATGCATAAAATGAGCACTTCGAAGATATCAAATGAACCCCTCTACAAGCCAACTTGTGGACGCGAAAGAAGTTGTTCAATAGTGCATCGATGCTCTAAGCCATGAGACTAACCGATCAAGGGAAGTGCGAAGGTACATTCAATTTAATTTTTATTGGATATATAATTAAATAAACAGTGTACATTTATCACAATGAATATCTTTGATTGTATTTTGATATCATATTTACATTCTTCTTTAAATTTTCCATATAAAGGTTTTTTTTTCATACTGGGATCGAAGACGTAGATAGATCAATTGGAAATGAAGTTGAAACAATAAAAGGGACTCGAAAATTGCATTCAATTAAAACAAAGTCATCCAGAAATGTGTTTGCATTGGATAAAAGAAAATATTCTTGTTTTTTTTTCCTCTTTGCATAGACAACACAAAATCCAGTGACATTTGTGAAAACAAAATGTATGTAAAAGATTGGAAACATACAGAGCTAAATACAAAGGGAAAAATGTCCATTGCAATGTTTGAAGAAATGCAATCAGAGGAGACTACAATATCATCCAATGGTGATCGAGTTTCTGATCTTGTTAGAGAAGGTAACATTTGAATTGCTTTCTAATGATAAATATCTAGAAATAAATTTGAATATGTATAATTTTGTCAAGTTTTTTTTATTGTGTAGGAAATATTTTTGCTATAATTGCACCTAGTGACAACGATGAAAATGTGAAGTATTATTTGATGTGTTGCACTGAAAAAAAAATGAAATTATTAGAAGACTATAATGATCACGGATTTCCATATGAAAGAGGATCTATTATACTGAAAGGTTATTTTTTCAGAAAAACTAATGAAAGTGGGAATTTTGTTTACTTTGAAGACTATGAACCTGATTTCATAAGTTGTCAATATAGTCACTTGGTGTGTGCAGCACACATAAATTTGATCGAGGTTCAATCAAAGAAAAAAAACAATATTAAGAAATGGAAAATGTCAAAATATGATCATGAACGGATTATTGAAGATGGCATTCCATTGGAATTTTTTTTATTGAACTTCTTAACAATTTATTCTCTTTGGATTATATGTTCTAGAACTTCCAGTACTCAATTAAAAATTGAGCTTCCTTGTTATGTTATCTGTGCAAGTGTTTGCACATGTACAAATTGTTTTGGTACATGCACACTCTAGTATCAACTGAAAGTAGCTTTTTTATACATGCATTGATGAAAAATATTGTATATATATATATATATGTGCATGTGTATGTGTATGTGTGTGTGTGTGTGTTCTAGAATGCAATTAATTGTTCAAGTATTTTTACTATGTGCATTGATGAAAAATGTTTCACGTACTCAATATATATGTTCTAGAATGCAATTAACTGAAAGTAGTTTTTCTATGTGCATTGATGAAAAATGTTGCATGTACTTCAACCATGTCCAAAACTTGAATTTTAAAAAAATTTTGATTATATCAAAAAAAATTACTTCACATGTCATGCCAATTGTAGTTCAACTATCCAATAAAAACATTAAACATTTTTAACATTATATCACATGCCAAATGTAGATTGAAATGGTATCCAAAACTTGGTTTTAAAAACTTTTTGATTATATCACAACATTACTTCACATGCCTAATGTACTTCAACCATCCAAAACTTGAGTTTTAAAAACTTTTTGATTATATCACAACATTACTTGACATGCCATCGAATTTTAGTTCAACTATCCAATAAAAACATTTAACATTATATCACATGTGCCAAATGTAAATTGAAACCATCCAAAACTTAAGTTTTAAAAACTTTTTGATTATATATCGTGCAACATTACTTCACATTCCATGCCAATTATAGTTCAACTATCCAATAAAAACATTTAACATTATATCACATGCCAAATGTAGATTGAAACCATCCAAAACTTAACCTTTATATTAATAAAAAATTATAGATTACAACATTACTTCACATGCATGTATTACTTCACATGCCATGCCAATTGTAGTTCTTGACTATCCAATAAAAACATTAAACATTTAACATTAAATATCACATGCCAAATGTAGATTGAAACCATCCAAAACTTGAGGTTTAAAAACTTTTTGATTATATCATGTAACACTACTTCACATGCCATGCCAATTATAGTTCAACTATCCAATAAAAAACATTTAACATTATATCACATGCCAAATGTACTTCAAGCATCCAAAACTTAAATTTTAAAAACAAAACAAATTATAACACATCATTACATAACATGCCAAATGTAGTTCAGAAGAAAAACATTAATTTATAGATGACAACATTACTAGTAGTTCAATTATCCAAAACTTAAAAGTTTTAAAAACCAAAAAAATTATATAACAACATTACTTCCCATTCACATGCCAAAAGTACTAAAACCATCCAAAACTTAACTTTTTGGAACAAAACAAATTATATTAACACTGTAATAAAATATGTCCAAAAATTGTAGATCTCACAAGTATCAAGTATCAAGTTATATATATATATATATATATGACAGTGCATCTAGATAATATATAAAAAAGTAAATTTAAGACTATCTAAATCTTGAAATCAAATCTACAAATCATGTCCATCAAATAGAGATGGATGTAGTGTCTTTCCTATCAGAGTCTCAATCCACGCACTATCATGCGAAGCATGGGAAACCTGTACACAATGCACATGTACAAACATTAAAATTTGATGTTTTAAAAATGAGTGAGAATATATATAGAACTTCATGTAAAAAACAAAATATATAAAAAAAATCATGCAATACCTCATGAGGTTCCCTCTCCATTTGTTCACCTGCTACAAGTTCCCCCATGGGAACATCTCCAACAGCAAACTGTACAATATACATGTACAGTTATATATATATATTAAAAAAATTCAGATGAAAATGCATGTGTACATATATAAACTTATTTTCATTAATATTAAGAAAAAAGTTAGACAACTTGTTCAAATGGTTGAAATGGTATGGATGTTCCTATCTCCGTCGCTAGAGTCCGTGGATTAAAGAAATCTTCTATAGAAACCTAAAATTCAAAATTTTAAAAGTATAAAATAACTCAAGATCAAGATCTCAATTTATAATAAAACTTAAATAAACTTCAATTTATAAATTATAACTAAATTAAAAAAACATATATATATATATATATATATATATATATATATATATATAAGTGAAAAATTGAATACTTCTGCAGGTGAATTTGGGACATCTCCTAAGAGAGGCTCCAAATGAAAATCTCCAAGAACCTAAAATTCAAAAAAATTAAAATAACTCAAGATATAGATATATATATCTCAATTTTTAATGGAACTTTTTGAGGTGGAATATATATATAACTTAAACATAAATTTTAAAAGTGAAAAATTGTCCATACTTGTTGTGGATGTGGCACATCTCCTAAGGAAGTAGAAGGTACATCTCCCAAGGAAGAAGAAGGTACTGCCATCCCAAAAACATCGGATGGAATCAGAATCTGTTAAAACATTTTATATTATATATGTACATGTACATGTGTGCACAATTATTTATTTTAAAAATATCACTTAAAAAACACTAACATTTGCCAACATATATTGATGGTGAGACCCATCTACATTGTTTGAACCAGAGGTCCCGAACGTGATATTAACATTTTCGTCATTTGTCATGCGTGACAACTGCAAATGGTGTTTTAACATATAATGATACATTTTTGTTAGATTAATGTACATAAAAATAAATGTATACATGTACATACACATGTATTTATTAAACATTGACTTCGCCATATCTTTTGTAATTCTTTGTTTTACATCCTCCCATTTATCGGGACCCATTATTGTTTCCTTTCTCTTTCTCATGACTTCTACAAATGTATCAGTCGTTGGCCCAAGATTTTTGTACACATTTACTATTTCGCCCAATGAATGTGTAACTATTTCGAGGCTTTTTCGACTCTCAGCAGGTAGAGTCAAAGCCACGAGATCTCTCCACAATTTTGCATGAAGTTGTTGACACCTTTGTAAGGTGCATTGTGACATGTTTATTTCCCATGGTAGATCAGAAATGTCGGCCGAATAAGTTGTGGTGGGTAGACAACCTTCTTCTTGAATGTAGTGTTCTACCCTGCGTCTATTTTGACCAATATTTGGAACATTTTCAGCCTCTGCATCAATATATATATAATTTTTTATATTAGAAAAAACACATGTAAACAAATTTGTACAAATTCAATGAAAAAAAATATTGAAATTGATGGCAACCTCGACGTGGTTGGTTAGAATCTTCTCCACCATGAAACTGTTGAGACCCGGAACAACCCAGTTGAGAACCAGCACCACCAGCCATTGATTGGCCTCTAGGAGATTAAATATCACCACCTTCATGCAACCTGCTACCACTTATTGATGGCCCTCTAAGGGGATTTGAAGCACCACCAACCTCTCGAGAGGAGAGAGAAGCTTCATAAACAAATACGAATTTATAATCAATTGAAAAATACATGCATACATATAAATACACGAGTACATATTCATTGATTAAATTATGTTAAAACCATACCACGACTGGGTGAAACATGGCATCAATGGCTGGAGTAGAGACCCTTCTCTTCTTATTAGCTCCTAAAAAATAAAAAATGAAACTTATTAACAACTATTTTAACTCACAAAGTTGATAAAAAATCAATTCCATATGTACACACATGTATGGAGATTTAAGATTATATTTAAATTTACCATGAACAGCTCTCGATCCCGATCCCTGATCCTCCCCTCTTGTAGAGATATGGGATTTTTTTTTATCTTCGCCAATATTCATCCTCAATGATATATATCTACAATGGAAATTTACAATTAATTTTTTAAATAACTAATTTAAATTAAATTCAAGATAAAATTCAGAAAATTAATGTTTACTTTAGTGTAAACAAATTATGTAAAACACAACTTTCAAAGCACTAATTGATGTGTGAAACTCAATTTAAGCAAAAAAAAAAAAATTATAAAAATGATAAGTTCAACAAATTGTGTTTTACATGGTGGGAGCACTCTTGGTATAAAACTGAAAAAAATACGTTGTCATTAAAAAGAAGTGAAACTCCATTTAAACAAAAATTTGTTGAAGTCCCCACATTTTAATTTCATAAAAATGTGAAGTTCACCACTTGTTGCAAATGTGAAGTTCACCAAGTTGCGCTTTACATGGTGTGGTGGGAGCACACTTGGTATATAATTGAAAAAAGCACATGGTCATTAAAAAAGACACATTTATAAGTACACAACACACACATATCCAAGATATGTTACAATGTCGATGAATAAATTTTGAAGGAGAGTGTCTCAACATTAATTCATCTTTGAGAGATGAATCTTGATTTTTTGAAGAAGAGCGTCTCAAAACTAATTCATCTTTGAGAGATGAATCTTGGATTGGCATTGGAATTGCCCCGTATAATTATAATTCATCTATTAAGTCATCTTTGATAGATGAATCCTGAATTTTCATTTCCCCACAAAATAAATCAGCAGACATCTTATTCACATTTGTACAATGCCTTATACTAAAAAATTGAAATTAGCTAACAATATTTTTTGCTATTCCATGTAGTTCTTTTAGCCTCTCCTTCTTAACTTGGTATATGCCATTCATCTAGTTGCACACAAGTTCAGAATTGGTGAAAACTACAATTCCATTTGATCCATACTCCATCGTTGTTCCCAAGCCTTCTATCAATCCAATATAATATTCCTCGTTGTTTGTTGTTCTTCCCGGTATATTCATTTTCCTTTGGATGACTTTGCTAGTCGCAATATTGGAAAGCACATATGTAATCATTGCATTCCCTAGATTGGGATAGAAAGAAACTTCTATGCATAGTTTCCATTTTTCAACCATATTTAATGGTTTTCTTATCCCTAAAAAAAACAAATTCAATAAAAATATATATATTAAATTGACATTTATTGAAAATGCATGGGATAAATGAGAAACTTATTTTAGATCTATTCCAGAGATTGATTGTAGGGAAATTTACTAGATATTCCGCCTTTCATAAAAGATGAGATCCAGAAGCTACCTGGCGCTTTACAGACTCTGCTTATAGAGCTACCATGGATATGAAAATGAAAAACTTCTAATTAGATCTATTCTAGAGATTGAATGTAGGGGAATTTACTCTTAGGTTAAAACCTATATGTTTTTTATCAAATCACTTTTGGTTTCAATAGGAAAATTTTATGGCTAATTTGTGTTTTACATGTTGAATATAAAAGGTTTTTTCTCTCTCATTGATTGAGACCATGGATATGAAAATGAAAAACTATATTATTGGTTAAAAAATATGTTTTGTACCAAATTACTTTTTGTTTCTAAATACTATATACATGTTGACTGTAGGGGCATTTACTAAAGGGGAATTTAGATCTATTCCAAAGATTGACTGTAGGGGAATTTACTAGATATGCCACCTTTCATAAAAGATGAGATCCAGAGGCTACCTGGCCCTTTACAGATTCTACCTATAGAACTACCATGGATATGAAAATGAAAAACTTCTAATTAGATCTATATTAAAGATTGAATGTAGGGGATTTACTAGATTAGGTTTTAAAACCTATATGTTTTGTATCAAATCACTTTTGGTTTCAATGGGAAACTTTTATGGCTAATTTGTGTTTTACATATTGAATATAAAAGGTTTTTTCTCTCTCATTGTTTGAGACCATGGATATGAAAATGAAAAACTATATACTTGGTTAAAAACTATGTTTTGTATCAAATTAATTTTTGTTTCTAAATACTATATATATGTTGACTGTAGGGGCATTTACTATAGGGGCATTTAGATCTATTCCAGAGATTGATTGTAGGGGCATTTACTAGATATGTCACCTTTCATAAAATATGAGATCCAGAAGCTACCTGGCCCTTTACAGACTCTGCCTATAGAACTACCATGGATATGAAAATGAAAAACTTCTAATTAGATCTATTCTAAAGATTTAATGTAGGGGCATTTACTAGATTAGGTTTTAAAACCTATATGTTTTGTTTCAAATCACTTTTGGTTTCAATGGGAAAATTTTATGGCTAATTTTTTTTACTACATGTTGAATATAAAAGGTTTTTTCTCTCTCATTGTTTGAGACCATGGATATGAAAATGAAAAACTATATAATTGGTTAAAACCTATGTTTTGTATTAAATTACTTTTTGTTTCTAAATAAGTTATATACATGTTGAATATAAAAGGTTTTTTTCTCTCTCATTGTTTGAGACCATGGATATGAAAAATGAAAAACTTCTATTTAGATCTATTCTCTAGAGCTATGGCTAATTTATGTTTTACATACATTGACTCTTAGGTTAAAACCTATTTTAAAACCTCTGTTTTGTATCAAATCACTTATGGTTTCAATGGGAAACTTTTATGGCTAATTCAAGTGTTTTACATGTTGAATATAAAAGGTTTTTTTGTCTCTCATTGTTTGAGACCATGGATATGAGAATGAAAAACTTCTATTTAGATCTATTCTAGAGATATGGCTAATTTTTGTTTTACATGTACATTGAATATAAAAGGTTTTTTCTCTCATTGTTTGAGTCCATGGATATGAAAATGAAGAACGTCTATTTAAAACTATTCAAGATATTTATTGACTTGTAGGGGCATTTACTCTCAGGTTATTTAAACCTATGTTTTGTATCAAATCACTTATGGTTTCAATGGGAAACTTTTATGGCTAATTCAAGTGTTTTACATGTTGAATATAAAAGGTTTTTTTCTCTCTCATTGTTTGAGACCATGGATATGAAAATGAAAAACTTATGTTTAGATCTATTCTAGAGATATGGCTAATTTGTGTTTTACATAGATTGAATATAAAAGGTTTTATTCAAGAGATTGATTGACTTGTAGGGGAATTTACTCTTAGGTTATTTAAACCTATGTTTTGTATCAAATCACTTATGGTTTCAATGGGAAAATTTTATGGCTAATTCAAGTGTTTTACATGTTGAATATAAAAGGTTTTTTTCTCTCTCATTGTTTGAGACCATGGATATGAAAATGAAAAACTTCTATTTAGATCTATTCTAGAGATATGGCTAATTTCTGTTTTACATACATTGAATATAAAAGTTTTTTTCTCTCATTGATTGAGACCATGGATATGAAAATGAAAAACTTCTAGATATTTACAACTATTCGAGAGATTGATTGACTTGTAAGGGCATTTAATCTTAGGTTAAAACCTATGTTTTGTATCAAATTACTTATGGTTTCAATGGGAAACTTTTATGGCTAATTCAAGTGTTTTACATGTTGAATATAAAAGGTTTTTTTCTCTCTCATTGTTTGAGACCATGGATATTAAAATGAAAAACTTCTATGTAGATCAATTCTAGAGATATGGCTAATTTGTGTTTTACATACATTGAATATAAAAGGTTTTTTCTCTCATTGTTGGAGACCCTGGATATGAAAATGCAAACCTTCTAGATATTTAAAACTATTCGAGAGATTGATTAACTTGTAGGGGAATTTACTCTTAGGTTAAAACCTATGTTTTTTATCAAATCACTTATGGTTTCAATGGGAAACTTTTATGGCTAATTTTTTTTTTACATGTTGAATATAAAAGGTTTTTTCACTCTCATTGTTTGAGACCATGGATATGAAATGAAAAACTATATAATTTGTTAAAACCTATGTTTTGTATTAAATTACTTTTTGTTTCTAAATAAGTTATATAAATGTTGAATATAAAAGGTTTTTTCTCTCTCATTGTTTGAGACCATGGATATAAAACTTCTATTTAGATCTATTCTAGAGCTATGGCTAATTTGTGTTTTACATACATTGAATATAAAAGGTTTTTTCTCTCATTGTTTGAGTCTGTGGATATGAAAATGAAAAACTTCTATATTTAAAACTATTCAAGAGATTGATTGACTTGTAGGGGCATTTAATCTTAAGGTAAAACCATGTTTTGTATCAAATCACTTATGGTTTCAATGGGAAACTTTTATGGCTAATTCAAGTGTTTTACATGTTGAATGACTTGTAGGGGCATTTACTCTTAGGTTAAAACCTATGTTTTGTATCAAATCACTTATGGTTTCAATGGGAAACTTTTATGGCTAATTTTTGTTTTACATGTTGAATATAAAAGGTTTTTTTCTCTCTCATTGTTTGAGACCATGGATATGAAAATGAAAAACTTCTATTTAGATCTATTCTAAAGATATGGCTAATTTGTGTTGTACATACATTGATTATAAAAGGTTTTTTCTCTCTCATTGTTTGAGACCATGGATATGAAAATGAAAAACTATATACTTAGTTAAAACCTATGTTTTTTATCAAATTACGTTTTGTTTCTAAATACTAGATACATGTGACTATAGGGGAATTTACTGTAGGGGCATTTAGATCTATTCCAGAGATTGATTGTAGGGACAGTTACTATAGGGGCATTTAGATCTATTCCAGAGATTGATTGTAGGGGCATTTACAAGATATTCCACCTTTCATAAAAGATGAGATCCAGAGGCTACCTGGCCCTTTACAGACTCTGCCTATAGAACTACCATGGATATGAAAATGAAAAACTTCTAATTAGATCTATTCTAGAAATTGAATGTAGGGGCATTTACTAGATTAGGTTAAAAACTATGTTTTGTATCAAATCACTTTTGGTTTCAATGGGAAACTTTTATGGCTAATTTATATTTTACATGTTGAATATAAAAGGTTTTTTCTCTCTCATTGTTTGAGACCATGGATATGAAACTAAAAAACTATATAATTGGTTAAAACCTATTTTTGTATCAAGTTACTTTTTGCTTGTAAATACTATATACATGTTTAATATCAATTGGATGCACATAACATGCAAGTTATGTACAAATGATGGATGTTGAATGACCTAAGTGAATCTCCATATCAATTGGATGCAAGTTATGTGCATATGATGGATGATGAATGAGGTGATGTTGATCATAACCTTCACATCTATATGATAGGAAGCTTGATATACATAACAAGGTTTATACTAGATATAATTTTGGAATTCAAGTTATGTGCAGATGATGGATGATGAATGACCTAAGTGAATCTCCATATCAATTGGATGCAAGTTATGTGCAAATGATGGATGATGAATGAGGTGATGTTGATCATAACATTTACATCTATATGATAGGAAGCTTGATATACATAACAAGGTTTAGACTAGATATAATTTTGGAATTCAAATTATGTGCAGATGATTGATGATGAATGACCTAAGTGAATCTCCATATCAATTGGATGCAAGTTATGTGCAGATGATGGATGATGAATTAGGTGATCTGTTGATCATAACCTTTACATCTATATGATAGGAAGCTTGATATACATAACAAGGTTTAAAGACTAGATATAATTTTGGAATTTATATTAGTTGGAATATTTCAATCAACAACTAAACAGAGTCATCTATTACCAGAAAAAACCAACAAACAGACATGAAGATACTTGAAAGATGCTACAAACAATGGAATATAGTACCCAAGAGGTGATAAATTCATCTATTACCAACAAACAGATATTAAGATACTTGAAAGAGACTACAAATAATGGATTATAGTACCCAAAAGGTGAGGAATTTACATTGAAAACATATAGATATTCAACTAGGCTTGTGTGGATGACATGAAAAGTACAAGTGGAAAATGTATAATTATACTTAGGAAGAGTCTTTGGTTTCATGGTTAAGCAAGAAAGAGTCATTACTTTCTCTATCTAGAATAGAAGTGGAATACATAGTAGTTACTTATTTTTCAGTGTTTTGGATGAAATTGGCTCTACAATATATAAGGTAAATTTTAGTGAACCTACATATCTATTAAGTGTTTCAATAAAAGTGTAATAATAATTTCAAAAATAAAATATTCTACCTCCTTCAATCACTAAACATATCATCATAAAGTACCACTTCCTCACACATAAAACATGTTCCAAAATATTTATAAAGTACATATGTATATATAAAGTACATACGTATATATAATTTATATAAAAATGTTCCAAAATATTCTCAAATGTACATAGTAGTATTATAAATTTTCATATCTAATTAATAGAGACAAAGCCAAAAAAAGCAGAGATAGCACCAAAAAAAGTAGAAACAGCACCAAAAAAAGCAGAGACAGCGCCAAAAAAAGTACATATGTATATATAATTTATATAAACATGTTCCAAAATATTCTCAAATGTACACAGTAGTATTATAAATTTTCATATCTAATTAATAGAGACAGAGCCTAAAAAAGCAGAGACAGAGCCAAAAAAAAGCAGAGACAGAGCTAAAAAAAGTACAGATGTATATATAATTTATATAAACATGTTCCAAAATACTCTCAAATGTACACATTAGTATTATAAATTTTCATATATAATTAATAGAGACAAAGCCAAAAAGGCAGAGACATAGCCAAAAAAAAGTACATATGTATATATAATTTATATAAACATTTTCCAAAATAGTTTCAAATGTACACAGTAAAATTATAAATTTTCATATCTAATTAATAGAGAAAGAGCCAAAAAAAGCAAACAGAGCCAAAAATAGCAGAGACAGAGCCAAAAAAAGTACATATGTATATACAATTTATATAAACATGTTCCAAAATATTCTCAAATGTACACAGTAGTATTATAAATTTTCATATCTAATTAATAGAGACAGCCAAAAAAAGCAAAGACAGGACCAAAAAAAGTAGAGACAGGGCCTCTCTCATTCATAATCGATTTCTCTTCTGCATAAATTCCCTATAGAAAAACATTGACAATGTTAAACATACCTGAACATTGAAGACGTTGAAGTCGCAGCAGAGGAAGATGAAGATGTTGAAGACAACGATCCCTAGAGACGATGAAGACAACGATCCCTGAATACGTCGTGGAAGACCTCTGCAACAAAAAAATCAACAGAAATTAAAACCAAATTAAAAAATCAACAGAAATTAAAACCAAATTAAAAACAACAACAACAAAAAAATTACAGAAATTTAAAATTTGTTATCTTACCTCCTTGAGCTTAATTTGCACATGACATAACTGAGCGCGTGAGAATGCTGGACAGATAAGAGCGCGCGAGAATGCTGGACAGAAACGAGCGCGCGGTAAATGTGAACAGAAACCCGAAATAAGTTGCGGGAAATATATTTATAAAATAATAGTTCGGCCGAACTTTGTTTGCCGGTTTTCCAAACTCAGGAGAAAAATATGTTTGCCATTTTTGTCCGTAGGTCATCAATGTAAACAACAAACGAAGTTTGGCCAAACTAAATTCAATATTTTGGCCGAACTCCTGAATTTTTCAGCCAAACTATGGAGGAAAAAATATTTCCGCCCCGAATTGTCACAAAAGTGTTACCCATCTTTGCATTTTCACCCAGGTACTTCATTATTTCTTGAAGAATTTGTTGGTGTAGTTTCAACTAGGACTCTATAATTTAGCATGGGAGAATTCTAGGGGATGTTTCATGGGTCTACAAATGATAAATTAAATATTAGGTGCAACCCAAGACTAGATCATCATCCACCTAAAAGAAGTCCTAATAGCTCTACCTAGCATCCTCTAGTTATGGATGACATTATTGAAACCCAAATGATGATAGCCACATTAGTTTGTACCATAAGACTCTACAATAAGTTTTGACCAATATAGGCCACATGGAGCATAACTTGATCCTCACAGATGTGCCAGCTACAAATATTCTTGCTATGGGTAGATGAAGGGCAACAAGAAACAAAGTTTTATGGAGGAGGTTATTATGTTGATAATATGTGTGTGTGTGTGTGTGTTTTCTATATGTATCTATATATATGTTGTTTGTAGTTGTTCCTTAATATCAATCCCCCCACCCCTATAGAAGTAATGGTACCATTTTTGGCTACGAATGCTACATTCAATGTCACTTTCTCATTTTTATATCGCATAATCAAGTATGGTGAATTAAAACTATCTCTCCTTGCAAAAAAAATCAGATGTTTTCAATCCATAGTATAGATTATTTTAGTTTGAGTATAATTGTAATGTTCATTTAATATTTTTACAAATTTTGGTGACACCAAACAGGGATCCAGACCCACTTGTGGCGAGCATATAGTCCCCTTTCCAGGTAACATGTTTCAAATTATATTTTTCTTAAATGTTTAATTCATTATCTTATTTTTGTTTATTAATTGAAATATTATAGATGTTTGTGTAGGTTGCTTTATTTTCTCAGTTTTCCACCCTTACCCCTTCAGATCATTCACCACCATCCATTGATTTCCCATCAATTGTCCATCATTATCATAACATTACCTAAATATTTGTTATCCATCTTATCTTAACTAGGGAACTTCCATCATTAGTACGACCCATGGGAGTTTATTGTCACCCACCTCCACCACATTTTCCATACCATCCATGTACAAATGTTGCATCCATATACCATCTAGTAAACCCCCATCCCCACCCCCAATTTTTACTACCATTTTTCCATCCCCAATGGTTTCTCTAGACAATTCATATTAGTCCCCCAACCATCACCCCATGATGGTAGTTTAGTGAATGCAATAGTAGATGTTTCTTTTAAGCCAGTTGTGTATCCAATTACTCCACCCATTAGTGAATCTCCATCATTCGATGATACATCCATTAGTATTTTTTTCTTTATGATGAATTTCATTGATCCGAGGCATATTTTTTTATATGCTCTAACTCTTATTTCTATTGTAGGGTGATATGGCAGAGAGGTTGGTGGCATGAAGGAGGCTGACACCCTCGCAACTAAAAAAATCATTTTTGATAATTTTTTTGCTTGAGTTATAAATTATTTTTGTTTTAATTGTGTAATAAATAAATTAAAAAAATAGAAAGAGAAAAACGTGTTTTCTTTATGATATCCCTAGAGAGATGAAGAATGCCCAAAAAGAAACAAAGTAGAGCTACTTCTTCTAGTAAGAGGATAAATATTGACTTCCAAGATGTCAATAATGGTAGTGAGGGTGGAAGTGATAAATAAGTTACTAACAAGACCCATTTTGTAAATACAACATCATATGACATATTATCATGTTTGTGCATACGATTTCATTTGTATATTAAATTCATTTTATATCTAGGCCACTATATGTCATACTTCCATGCATTGGAATGAGATTTAATTTTATGTATTGGGCATATTGTGTCATTTTTTTAATACAAACATACACACATTTCATGGAACATGTTATATGAATTAATGTATTTTTTTTATTTTATATTGAAGTGTTATATTTCTAGGCTGAATTTGCACCTATGAAGTGAGTTCTCTGACATGTATTTTGAAGGTGTTTGGATTGGGTTTTTAAATACATGTTAGTTAGGTATATTCCTAGTGTTACATGTTGTTAATGATACTAAATAAATTGCAACAATTTTTATCCTGTAGGGCACACTTCTCCAAGCTTATACCGAATTTGAAAATCATTATTACAACAATCTATGTAATAGAAATAAGATTTTTATCTTCAAGTTATATATAGAATGACTTAAATCTTTCAAACCTATGTTATATAAAATTGACATGAATGATAAATATTTGAAATTACTTAAATCATGAAGATAATGCAAGAAGAGAAAATAAATTTGCAGTCACACAAATTTTCATAGCAATATACTTTATACATATATTGGAGAAATGAAACACGTATGAACAAAATTATCACAAAATTGGTACGATATATATCTCTCCAAACTCTATCAAAATAAAATCATGAAAGGACTATCCACCATCAAATATCCACAAAAAGCTAGCATCAACACCAACAATTTCTCTCTTGGCTTCAACAAGATTTTATCATTTATGCTCTTCACGCTAGCATTATTTTATTCCTGAGTGTTTAAAAACCCTAGCCATGTTGTATTACACAAGTTCATGGAAATAAAAATCTATTATTAAACTCCATATACACCAGGAAAAATTTTAAGGATGGAAATTTATCTTAAAGGTTAGAAACCTTAGCTAATCTTACTAGCTTATAATATGAAAATAATAAAAAAATTGGCGATATTAATATAAAAATATTTAGGTTTATAATGATTTTATATTGATCTATATAAATTTTTGGCAATTTTTAAGCTAAAATAATTTTATACTATAAAATTTGGGTGAATAATTTTTGGAAAGAATGGAATTTGGTGAATATTTTTTGTGGTAAAAACATGGAAAATTATCCCACCTACGAATATTAGCCCCTAAAATTTTCCATGATATACACTTGTCCATAATAGGGTCTTTGTACTCAAATCATTGGCCTTCAACTCTTACATCAACATTGTTATGAACCCAGCTCCAAAAATAGAAGAGGAGGTGGTGGACCTAGGATTGGAGGAGGAGGAAGAGGTGGAGGATGAGGTAGAGGAAGAGGAAGGGGAGAAGAAAGAGAAAAAATAAGAGAAAGAGGAGGAAATAGAGAAGAAGAAGATCCTATTGGATTTCCTGTATTAGATGAGGATACAAGTGTCACAATGAATAATATGTCACCCTCCATGCTCCTCAATTTTCATGGATTAAGGAGTGAAGATCATAAAACATTTCTGTTTGAATTCGAAGTTCTATGTATATCATATAACCACTTACTCAACTCTCAAAAATTGAAATTGTTTCCTGCAACACTTAAGGATGCAACATTAAAATGGTTCATGGGCTTAATAACACATTCTATTAGGACATGGGAAGAAATGAAAAGTACATTCTTACAAAAATACAAGGATTATTGCACACTTGATTATCAGAAAGATGAAATTTTTAAGATGATGAAAAGAGAATGAAAACTTAGAGGACATGGTTGAAAGATTCAATTACAATCTAAAAAGGGCTACAATGGAAATATTGGATGAAGATACTTTAAAATCTCTCCTGTTGAAATCCATTAGAGATGAATGGATAGATATTATTAATATGATTGGAAAGGGAGAAATGTCTCAACTATCATTACCTGATATCTCTAAATTATGCATACATATTTCAAGAGGAAATTCAATAATTGGAAGAATTCCAAGAGATCCTATTCTCTCTAGAGTGAATAAATCTGCAGCTAGAACAGTAAGTAGGGCAGAAATAGGAAATTTTCTTGATGAATTTTAAGGAGATATTTTAGGGAGTCTTACTAAACAAATAGACACCTTAAAATTACAAAACAAGGAAAGAATTGAAAGTGATGTCTTATCTATCTTCTGTCCTAAATGTAGAAAGAAACATGCCTTAAGATAATGTTCTCTTGATTTAAAAATCATAGAGACCTATGTCATATGTATGGAAAATCATGAAACAAATAAATGTCCTTCTATACCAGGTCTTAAGGCTGTTTTCCAAGAGAAAATAGCCCACAACAACTATATCCTCTTTGTTTTATTTATAGAATACCATGGAAAGGGTGACAAACTCAAGGTTTTAACACTCAGATGTATACTCAGCCCCCACAGAATAACTTGAATTCATCAATGCCATGGCAGCAACCCTGGTCTCAACCTCAACCTTGGACACAAGGAATGCAAAATGCTTATGGTAGATATTATCAATATCACCAATATCCAAAATCTTATCTAAACTATCCACAACAACATTTTCCTCAAACCAGACAACAACCTCAATTTCCAAATCATAATCCACAACTTTCATTACCAAAACCAACTACCTGCTCATCCACTCACAAACCCGAAAAATAAAAATGAACCTATTTATAACATGGAGAGACAA
Organism: Pinus albicaulis; assembly: GCA_034641835.2. Lineage (NCBI taxonomy): Eukaryota > Viridiplantae > Streptophyta > Pinopsida > Pinales > Pinaceae > Pinus > Pinus albicaulis. Next base: position 1,266,070,567 of record CM076580.1, on the reverse strand, counting down.
AATTTTCAGTCTTATATGATAACTTTACTAGATATTAACAATGTTCAGCTTAGATCTAGTAGGATATTAAAAAAGAAAAATCCCTTTGTTGTTATTCAGGAGAAATCTGATCACTTTGATGAGGAAATTCCTCTTCATCAAGATAAAAATATTCAAAATAAAAATAATTATTCTAGATAAGGGACATCTCTTCATCAGAATCAAAATTTTCAAAATAAAACACAACAAAATCTAATAAATTCAAATCCTATCATAGAGAAACCTTCAGTATCTATATCAAAACCTACTTTACTTGAAAGATTACAAATTGATAGAGGGGTAGAAAAAAATCATGTTTCCTAACTATGATATATTAGATGAATTTAAGAATGTTTGTATCAAAATACCTTTGCTACAATACATTAAGGAAATTCCAATCCTTGTGAAAATAATAAGAGATTTGAGTATAAATAAATCGGGAATAAAAACAAAGGAAGTGAAAAGAATAGAGTTAGTGGGAAAAATTGTAGATATCATGATGGGAAAAATAGCCATACATAAATATTTGGATCCAAGAAGTCCAATTGTGAAAACATGCATCAATGGTATTGAGATCCCAAGTACATTGATCGACTTAGGAGCAACCATAAACATCATGAGTAAACAAACCATGGAACAACTAAAACTTCCAAATATTTAATATACACCAACATTACTACAACTAGCAGACATATCAGTAATCAAACCTGACGGTGTATTAGAAGAAATTTATGTATCCTTAGATTCTTGGGAATATCCAGTTAGTTTTATGATTTTAACTCCAAATAATAACTTAGGATTACATCCATTGATATTAGGAAGGCCTTTGTTAGATACAGCTGATTCTTTCATCAGTGGTAGATCTAGTGATATGTTTATCTCTTATGGAAGTTCAACAAAGAAATTCACTTTATATCCTCCAGCAAAATAAATTATATAATGGAGAATACAACCTATTTTTACTATTTCACACATTAGTGAATAAAGTTAAGCTCTAAATTTAATAGAAAATCATGAATCATCTTCACAATGTGAGAATAGTCAAAATTTTCAAGAACAGTAAAATATTGAATACTTATAATCCAGACAAATGTCTTTGTATTCTATGGAAGAACTTAGTAATTCTTCAATTGAAATCTTTCCAGTTAAAAAATTAAACATAAACAAAAACCTAGAAGAATTTCAAAAAGAGGGGTTAATAAAAACATTGCAAAAACATTCTTCTGCATATGCATGAGAATACACTGACATGAAAGGAATTAACCCTGAAAATTGCATACATCATATCTATATTGAGGAAAATTCTAGAAGGAATAACTATAAAAATTGTTGAATGTAAACTTTATTTATCCAATATCAGACAGTTAGTGGTTTTCACCTTTAGTTATTATCCCTAAAAAGAATGGAAAATGAAGGGTGTGTATCGATTATAGGGAGTTGAATAAAGCTACTTTAAAATATCATTTTCCACTACCTTTCATAGATCAATTTTTAGATACATTAGTAGGAAAGAAATATTTTTCATTCTTGGATGGTTTTAGTGGGTATAATCAAATTCAATTAGCACCCAAATATCAATACAAAACCACATTTATCGAGTACTTCCTTTTGGATTATGCAATGCACCTGCAACATTTCAAAGAGAAGTATTAGGTATTTTCTCTAATTTAATTCATGACTGTGTGGAAGTGTACATGGATAACTTTACAGTCTATGGAAATTCTTTTGAAGAAGCCCTTGAAAATTTGGAAAAAGTTATCATAAGATGTAGGGAATAAAATCTCTCATTAAGTCATGAAAAAAAATTTATGATGTTTACTGAAGGAATTTTTTTAGGACACCATATTTCAGGAAATGGAATTAAGGTGGACTCATCTAAATTTAAAGTTATTTCCAAATTAGCAATCCCAAATTGTCAAAAATATGCTAGGATTTTTCTTGGTTTTACAAGATACTATAGAAGATTATATAAAACTTCACAAAAATTGCATCTCCACTCTTCAAATTTCTCACAAAGTATTGTGAATTTAGTTGGAACCCTGAGTGCCAATAGGCATTTGAATCTTTGAAAGCAAAGATATCTAAAGCACCCTTTTTAAGAGGACCAAACAAGAAATTACATTTTCATATCTCAACTGATGCTTTAGATACAGCTCTAGGAGCTGTATTAGGAAAAAAATACTTGACCCCTTATGCCATCTACTATACAAGTAAGAATTTGACTCCTGCTGAGTTAAACTATACTATTACTAAAAAATAGTTTCTAGTTGTTGTCCATGCTATTAACAAATTCAAACATTACATCATTGGCTATGAAACATTCATTCACACATATCATTCTGCAATTAGATATCTAATGAATAAATGCATAACTAATGGTAGAATCACAAGATGGTTACTATTATTGCAAGAATTTAATATCACCATTTTAGATCGACTTGGAAAACAAAATACATTTGTCGAATTTTTGTCTAGAATTCAAATTGATAATAATAATACAGCAGTAGAAGATAGTTTTCCTGATGAATATCTTTTCGCAATATCTACTAAATCTCCATGATTTGCAGACATTGCTAATTACTTAGCCATAGTAAAACTACCATCATATTTGTTTCCTAGAGAAAAGAGAAAGATAATTCAAATGAGTGCATCTTATTCATGGGTAAATGAGGAATTGTACAATATAGGTCCAGATTTCATCATCAAAAGATGTGTATGAGAGGATGAAATACCTGAAATACTGAAGGCATGCCATGATGATCCATGTGGAGGACACTTTTTGATAAGAGGACTGCATATTTATCCTTATTTTAGGATATTTTTGGCCTTCCCTTTTTAAGGATGCCAAGGAATATGTTAAAATATGTGACAGTTGTCATAGAATGTGGAAACATGTTCCTTTAGATGAAATTCCCTTACAACCACAAGTACTCATCGAACCCTTTGAAAAATGGGCTCTGGATTTTGTTGGACCAATCAATCCACCATCAAGACCAATGAGGTATATTCTTGTATGCCCTGATTATGTCACTAAATGGGTAGAAGCTAAAGAACTTTACTTTATTAATGAAAATGTTGTAGTTTCATTTCTTTTTTAGGATATTTTTTCTCATTTTGGTGTCCAAAGGGAAATTGTGACAGATCAAGGAACTCAGTTTACATCCAGAATGTTGCAAAAGATCGTGGAAGCGTACAAAATCAAGCACAGGAAGTCCACTCCATACCATCCACAGGAAAATGGACAAGTGGCATCTACTAATAAAGTGATTGAAGAAATCCTCATAAATATTGTACACTTGCATAGAAGGGATTGGGAAGAAAGGATTCCTGAAGCTTTATGGGCCTACCAAAATACATGGAGAAATACAATAGGACATACTCCCTATGAGCTTGTTTATGTGAAGCAAGTCTTATTTCCAATAGAGTTCCAAATCAGAACCTTCAAAACAATAGTCAAATTGGGACTTGACTTTTTAGAAGCACAAAAGTATAGAATGGAACAACTCAATGAGCTTGATGAAACAAGACAATATGCAGTTCAGAAGACCATCCTAGTTCAACAACAGATATCTAGATGACATGATAAATACATTGAATAAATAAAATTCCAAGCAATATATTAGGCACTTCTTTTTTACTCAAAGTTCAAAGATTTCCAAGGGAAATTTCAAACTCATTGGCTTGGGCCTTATGAAATTGAGAGTCTTTTATAATGAAGCAATTAGGATTAGAAATATTGATGAAGAAAATGTTCATTTCCTTGTAAATGTACATCAACTAAAGGTTTATCATAATCCATTGACAAAAGAGGAGTTTTTCAAGATTTTTCAAGATAATGTTGATATGAAGTTGGTGAAGAAGAATCTTTCTTCTTCCCTGACTTAGTCTTCTTTTTATTTTTTTCATATCTAAAAACAAATAAATAATATATATATATATATATATATATATATTATTCTAAAAAAAAAATGTATAATTTTTAAAACCAATCATTGATTGGCATTCTTGTACAGAAAACATAAGGTGAAAATCAGAATTTATTTCTGACATCTTACATTTTCTCCATTCCAATTCTAAAAATCCCAAATTCTTTGTGTTTCCCTTTCTTTTTCAGAAAAATAAAGTTTAGCTACAGAATTGTTGAATTTCTGCATCTCTTGTACACCTCTACAACCCATATATAACAGGACCTTTTAAATAAGTAGCTGAATACTATATTGAAGATCATACTGAAAAATGTACTAGAGAATGCCTAAAGAACCAAGACAAAGAAGAAACAATTAAGGTTATCTATATCTAAGGTATGAGAATACAATTTTTTTTTAAATAATAAGGTTGCAAACATTTATATATATGAATTATATGATCATGTACTGCCAACTCAATTTTCATCATTAAAAAGACTGATTATGCCAAATCAAAATCTAATCTCATGATTCGCCATTAAGACCTCATCATGATCTCCCCAAAGATCAAATCCAATTTCATTTATTAATGATCTAAACGGTCATTTCCCATTCTGAAACCTCACTCATGCCCCTGAAACCTCACTCATTCACTCGTTTACCTGCACATATCTACCATTCCACGACATAACTCATCCACGTTTCCAAGCTCATATTAAAACCTTCAATTCACCCAGTCAAAAGAGGCAGTCTTTGAGGTAAAGCTCTCGGCAAGATATTGGTCTGATTGTGAGAACAGAGCCTGTTGGAAAGAAATTCATGGAGCGAAATCCACAAATGAAGGAAATATTGCAGAAAGCACAGTGTCTTAACTTTCTGGAGAAATTTGACGAGTTTCATCAGGAAGTCATTAAATATTTTGATAGGGTCTTCAATAGAGTAGAAGTTAAAATCAGTGACATCAAATTTGCAGTCATAGAATCCTTCATGGCAGAAGCTACCAAACTTACAAATACAGGAGAGATAATGTTTAAGAACAGAGGAATCATTGGAGAAGAATGGAAAACCTTCTTGAAGAACCCAGGTATGGACACTGGAATTTTCAAAAATGGAATTCCTAGCATAGCTCTTAAAGGTAAATGGAGAAATATGTTGTTTATAATTAAAAAATTTGTTACCTGTGAAGGGAGGTTTGGATGTATGTTCTTCTATCATGCTAGGTTATTAATGAATTTTCTAGAAGATAAATAGATCAACCTTCCATACTTTTTATTGAATAGATTAAGGAAGATGCCAGGAACTGATCAAAAGAGGATTCAATTCATAGATAATACAATGTATCATCATGGATTGATAAAAATTCTTATTTAATTTCATTTAAAAATCCTAGGAGATACTTGGGAATATTTCTTAATCCGAAATCATTTCCAAGAAAGAGAAAAAGAGAAACCTAGTGATAACAAAGGAAAAAGAGGCAAAAAGGAAAAGTTGAGAGCCTTGTTGAAGATGGATAGTTATATCAAGCACAGTTAGAAGATGAAATTCCTATTTCAAAGTTGTTTGGAAAAGTCAAGAAAAAAATTAATGAGAAGAAAGAAGGCAACATGAAAGGAAAAGAAAAAGTTATAAACATACAGGAGTCGAAAACTCAAAATCCTCTGCAGCCAGTAAGAAGAAGTTCCAGACTTAGCAAAGTAGCCAAAAAGCCACCTCCATAAGTAACATAACTTGTTGATTTAGAAGAAGATCCTAAGGTACCATCACCTATTATTTCTTCTCCCACACAGGAGCCAAGCAGAAGAACTCCAAAAATTGATCTAATTCAGCAAGAAAACTATGATTGCATTGAGTCTTTAGAAACAAGAAATGCAGGGAATACGTCAAATCTTGAAGAACAACCTTCTATTCCACAAGAACCTCTAGTAAGTACTCTAAAACAAGAAATTTATGAACTGGAGACACTAAATAGGAATATTAAGCAGGAAAATGAAGCTCTGAATATGCAAAATCAAATTGAGAAAACCATTAATGATAATACTCTTCTACATTTGGGGTTATGGCTAAATAAGAACAAGAATTTGAAAAAGAAGAATAGATATTTGAACAGACAGGTCATAAATTTGAAGAGTAAACTTCCAATAAGGAAGCCAAGGGTAGCAATGACCTCAAAGAAGGGAAAGAAGATAAAGTTAGATGTCTTGGAAGAAGTATCAAAGCATATGCAGTGATAAGATGAAGACTCACAATTTTGGATTTGCATAAGGACATGCAATGGTCTCTTAGTGGGGGTATGTTGAGCCTCAAGACTGTCTCTATTTTGACATCCATTTCACTACATTTTCCTCCTCTCTTTTTTTCAAAATCCATAAGCTCAATCAGTGTTTGTTTATACATTTTCATTCTAGTAAGGTATTTAAATGATCTCTTTTTTTATATTTTAAATTTTTCTTATTATTTGAATAAAATTTGTATTTAGCTCCAAAATTCATGCAATTTTGTAGCTAATCTTTGTTACTACAGATACTGATATTGTTTAATAGGTTTCAAAGAAGGAATGGAGGAGTGAAGTACATGGGCAGTTTGGAAATTATCCACTCATGGATTATATCCTATATACTTATCCAAGATCGAAAAGGACAGTGCCTAAAATCACGGTCAAAGGGTCAATCAAAGAAAGGAACCAAGACAAGCGAGCGAGAAGATGAAGCTTCCTTATTTTCTGTCCACGTAGAAAATCGTGAAAGCTATGAAGATCGCATTTCTGTTTAGAGTTGTATGCCTAGTTTGATTAGTCTTTTTAAGCGAGATGACCTCAAAAATTCAATTTATCCCTGATATAAATACTAGGTAGTGTAAACCGGAAACAAGCTTGATTTTTATTGTAATATTGCCATACATTGAAACTATGTTTTTATCAATCCAAGGAGAATGAATTTTCAAAATCATCGATGCATAATTAGTTGCAAGTAAATTCAGAACCATTCTATTGTGGAGGGCCCCTATATAGAGGAGTTTTAGTAGTTTAGTTTTCTATTATTTTGTAATTTAACTCCTCATACTTTTTGTTGGGTTTTCTGCATAGTTATATGTCTTATTTTATTTACTTTCCTTATCGTAATTAATGGCATAACTCTGTTAGAATTTGAATTCTATAGATTAAACCTTTATTGTATTCTTTTTCATGGTAGACAAATACTTTGTTTTCATTTCATAGATTAAATCAACATTCTAGTTTTTGCACAGTAGATACATGCTTTGTTTCTTTCCTCACTGCAAATAGTTTCTAAAATTCCTTAGTATAATTTAGACTTGATACTATTTGTTTATTGTCTCCATTTTCAGAACTTGTTTATGACTAATATAGGTGATTTTCTTTATCATTGAACGGGTTTAGAGTTAATTCAGATAGACACTATGTTTTATAGATATAATTCAAATCAATATTTTATTTTGTAGATTAGAAATAGTTTTGATATAAAATTTGCTAGACTTAGAAATAATTTAGATTAATGTTTTGTATATAACTGAATATACTTAGAAATGGTTTAATTATATTTTTTGATTACTTGGTTAAATATATTTGGAAGAGATTAAGATAGATGTTTTTGAGATAATTTATCATAGTTTTTGGCATAGGTTGGTTTGATATAGCTTAAGATTTATCATTTAGATTGGTTTCTTTTGATACAATATAAATTTATCATAGATCAATTTCCTTTCTTGGATGAATGTTTCATTTTCTTCCTTCTTGCAAGTTGTATCTTTCATTAATTAGAATACTTTCTTTATGGGTGATTCATAGATTAAATTTCTTTCTTAGATCAATATTAAACATTTCCTTTTCTTCCTTCTTAGTTTTATTTTTCAAGCATTAAAATTCTTCTTTAGGTGTGGTTAATTTCTAATAAATTCTTTTTTTTTCATAAAAACTTCAAAATATACAAAAAAAGGGTGAATTCTCTTCTTGTTTCTAGTTTCCTTGAATTTAATCGCTCATCTTTAGATGAGCTAAAATAGAATTCTCATTAAAGTTTTGATAGTTAAATTTATACTTCATTTCACAAATGATTTCTTAGTTTCTCAATTCCATTTAGACACTCAAGATAAATACAAAATCATAAAAACAACATATAAACCAACACAATGAATTAAGTAAGAAAAGGATTATAGGATATATAGTGCACCTGCACTTCATAAGATTACTAACTTCGATCGATAATTTATAATAGAAATTTAAGACATTAAATTTAATAAACAAGTAGCAAGGAGCAACATAACCATTCCAGGAGGAGGAAGTGGACAAGGCTGCTATGGAGGAGCTCGGCCACAAAAATGTGGAGGGAACTGGGTATTTAATTTCATATTAATATCTAGGTATATTATGTTATGTAGGTGTGTAAGTATTAATGGGGTATTTTGGATAAATTGCAAGAAGAATGAAGTAGTAAATATGGAAAAAACATTATTGCATACCCAAAGATACTAGCTAGTGCAATTATGGAGGAGTCTGGAAATTTTGATGCTATTGAATGTAATGGCACTTGTCAAATTCCAGTTTGATTAATATAAATATACATATTCATTTTTTTTTTTAAATAACATGTGAAAATGATGCATGTCCAATAATTGGTATAAGTCAAAATGATACATCATGTACAAATTATATAAATAAAAATGATGAATTATGTAAGACAAAATGAAACAAGTCAATATAATATGTCATATCCAAATTATATAAGTCAAAATGATACATGTCAAAAATATGCAACTCATTAATATGGTAGAGGAGGTCTTGAAAATGAAACATATGATAGTAACCATGAGAATTGACATCATAGCAATATATCAAAAATTATCCATGATGCAGTCTATATGATCATGAATATCATTGGTTGCTACCAACAACTACCTCATGATCATCATCACCATTGTGATCATTATCATCATCATATTCATCATATTCTATATTGGCATCGGCCTCTTTTTCATTTGTATTTGTGTCATCATGAGTGTCATAATCTGTCATCTCAGCATCAGATCCAACGTGATGTTGATCTATGTGATGAGGATCATTCGAATATTTTGGAATATCCTTGTTCTGCAAAAAAAAAAAACATTAAGAATGAAAATTTATTATTTATTTCATGCAATAATTAATTTCTTTTTTATATATCTAATATTACAAGATATGAAATTAAAAAATAATCATATTACATCATATCAAAGTGCACATATGATAATAAAATTTCAAATAAGTTACAACTAAGATGTTGTACCAGCGGATGCTATAATAATGGATTTTATAACAACAAGCCATTTTATCTTACTTGTAAGAGCTTGAAAGTGGGCATCCACAGAGATTTTTCTACCCCCAAAAACTACACCATCACTTAGGGGATCAAGAAAAAAAAATTGAGAAGCACAAACATAGGTAAAAGTGGATTGAGAAGAAGATGTTGTAAAAACAGATGTTGTAACAACAGATGTCATGACAACATGTCAATGTTAAATCTACTAAAAATGTTGTAACACCCATTACTGTTTAAAATTTTGAAACTGCTGTAAAATTTGACGTTATAACAATTTCTACTATTGAAACTACTAAAACAGTGACCATTACAATAAATATTGTAACAATGGATGTTGTAACAGCAAATATAGTAACAATTGAGGGGGTAGAAATCCATTTCATTTTTCTTGTCAAATCTTGAAAGTGGGCATCTAAAGACGTGTTTCTACCACCCAACACTACACCATCACTTTTGGGATCAATAAAAAAAATTGAAAAGCACAAATGAAGGTAACAAAAGATTAAGAGGTAGAATTTGTAACAATGAATATGTAACATCACCCAACCCCTCATATTATTAGAGGAATGGAGTAAAAAATATTTATTTATTTTTTCCTCTAAACTCTACTTAACTTCCCAACTCTTCATAAGGGCCTCACAACTAGATTTATGAGGCAATGTCGAATGAAACAGCATATGCTCACCACATAGGCCCATCGTTGACCTATCAAGAGGGTCCACCTCTGACCAATCGCAAAATTTCTAGGTTGGCATGTCAACAAGCTCATCCCAGATAATATCATCTAGTGTAGAAATTAGTATACACTAAGCATGCATACATCTAGATTCCCCTGATCTCACAATATGTAACTTCTTGCAAAATAAAGAATCATTCCACTATTAATATTTTGCGGAAAATTAATTGCAAACACATGTGAAGCATAAATAAAAACAATCGCACATAACACAGTTGTTTAATGGGAAAGCTTGAAGCTGAAAACCCCGGCTATCATATATCATGTATCATGTAGATCATGTAACAATCTCATACAAATATTAGTACATCAAACTCTCAATACAATCAATCATCACACACTATCATGAAGAAATTTGCAAATCTATGCACTGATTTCTGCCCTCCTGCTAGCCTGCCTCCACTGCGCAATCCCTGCTGAAGAATAGCTCTGAATGAATTAAAATTACCCTTGCCTTTACTGTGCAATTCTCATTGGAAACTCCAATGTGTGTGTGGTGTAATCAATGCATCATTATAGTCACAACAGATAGTCCATCTTTCCCTTTCACCTATCTCTCCACTGGGTCTCCACTAGAACTGACATGCACTGTAGTTAACTGTTGTATTGTTCAGTTGATTAATGATTTATTATTTGTGAATTAATTAACTAATTAATTCACTCCACTCTCACTAGTGTATCATTCAGTTAGACTAGATACAACTATCTCAACTGATTCTAACTGAGTTAAACTGAATACAACTCCATGAACTACTCTTCCAACTCTGTCATAACTTTTCCACTTCATTTCTAACTGAATCCTCCATGCATGAACCACCAGTAAACCTTAGGAATTGCGTAATTCCTTCAGCCCACTGATTTGCCAAATATTTGCACTGAAATTAAGTGCTCCAAGAGAATAAATTTTTGTTTATTGTTGGATTATTATTAAGAGCTAATAATAATCGACACTTCTATTTTTAGATCGATGATCTATAAATATACTTCGCCCAATATTCTAAAAATAGAATTTCATCTATTTTTCCAACTTTACCAACCATCCACAAATAGCATCCTGCAACTTCTGAAATATGATCACCATGTCTAAAAATAGACTTGCGCCAAAATTAGCTTGTGGGCCCACTTAGTGAAGGTGAATATTTTCACTAAGCTCATCATCTTGTTGAATCTCAACACTCCCTCTCAATAAGATAGGGATTATCCTTCACCTCGATCCTACCTCTGTGGTATTCGAATTTGCTCCTGGTGAGTGCCTTTGTCAGAATATCTGCATCCTGATCCTCCGTAGGAATGTACTGAAGCAACATGATCTTCCACTGCACACAATCTCTAATATGATGATAATGGATATCAATATGTTTAGATCTATCATGAAACATAGGATTAATCGAGAGTTTAATTCAACTCTAATTATCACAATGTATCACTGTGGGATCTAAATGTGAACCGAACAAACCAACCCAGATCTTCCTCATCCAGATAGCCTCACATGCAGCTTGACTTGCTGCCATGTATTCTTCTTCCTCTGAATTGAGTGCCACAGATCTTTGTTTCCTGTTGTACCAAGAAACTACTGTAGATCTGATACTGAAAATCCCTCCTGGTGTGCTCTTTCTGTCCATTGGGCTACCTACCTAATCTGCATCTGTGAAGCCATGCAACTTCACCTCATTCATCTATTTGTACCATAAACCATACTCAGATGTGCCCTTGAGATATCTCAGGACATGCTTGCCTGCCTTCCAAAAGAGCTTGGTAGGCTTAACCATTGCTTATGAAAGCTAGTTCACCGCATAGCATATGTCCGGTCTAGTATTAACTAAATATATGAGTGAACCCACCAACTATCGATAAACAGTGGCATCCACTACCTCTGTCAATGTAGCATCCTCTTTCCTCCAATTTCTTGGAAGAGGAGTATCGATAGGCTTGCAGCCTTGCATGTGAAACTTCTCCAGTATCTCCCGAGCATACTTGCCTTGAGACACAAATAGTTCACCTTCCTGCTGCCATATTTCCAATCCAAGGAAATAATGAAGGAGGCCCAAATACTTCATCTCAAATTCCTTTGCAAGATCTGCCTTGCATGAGTGTATCAACCACTCATCACCCGTTAGTATTAAATCATCAACATAAAGAAAAATGATTAAAATCTTACCCTCCACTACAATTTGGTATAGGTTTGCATCTGACTCACTCTTGGTGAAGCCAAGTCCAGTGAAATAGTTTTCGATCCAAGTGTACCAAGCACGAGCTTCCTGCTTCAGCCCATACAGTGCTCTTTTGAGTCTGCGCACATACGACTCGCTGCTGAAGATCTCAAATCCTTCAGGCTGCTCAATGTACACCTCTTCCTCAATGATCCAATTAAGGAACACAGTCTTCACATCCATCTGATGAATGTGCCAACCCATCTGCGCTGAGAGAGAAAGGATAGTCCTTATGGAAGAATATTGTGTGATAGATGCAAAAGTTTCTTCATAATCAATCCCCTCGATCTGTGAGAAGCCCTGGGAAAAAAATCTTGCCTTATACTTCTCGACACTCCCATCAGCATATTTCTTTACCTTTTAGATCCATCTTGATCCTACAATTGATTTTCCCACCGACCTTGGAACAATCTCCCAAGCACTATTTTTGACAATGGAGTAATACTCCTCCACCATGGAATCTACCCATGTGGGCTCCTGCACTGCTTCTTCAAAATAAGATGGCTCTGTCACAATACACTTGATCATAAGAGCCATGTATCCAGTAAATCATTCAGGTGATTTTCTATGTCTGCGCTGTGATCTAGGGAATCCCACATTCTGTGCCACATCAAGCTTCAGTCTCTCAGCTTCTGTGGTATGCTTGCTTCCTTGTCTGATGTTTGGTTCTGTATGAGTGGACTCCTCCACTCCATGAATCTCCTCTTGTGGTTGATCCACATTCGAAGGCTCATCTTTCGGAACAAGAAGTTCCTTCACTACATGCAAGTCTAGCTCCCTCTCAAGCATAACTCGTGCAGCACCCACGATCATTCTGTTCTTCCTCTCTGCAACCCCATTCAGTTGTGGGTTATGAGGCACTATGAGTTCTCTTTGAATTCCTTCTTTGCTACAGAAGTCTTTGAATTCGCCCGAGATGTATTCACCACCATTATTGCTCCGTAGAGCTTTCACTTTCTTCCCTAACTCCTTCTCCACCAATGCTTTGAACTCATAGAAATTTGAGAACGTTTCGCTCTTCTTCTGCATGAAGAAGATCCAACATCTACGAGAATAGTCATCAATAAATATAACATAATACCTATATTTTTTTGTTGAAGCAACCGATAAAGGTCCACACACGTCTGTGTGAATTCTCTCTAAGATCACTGAAGCATGGTTCTCCTTCTCATGAAAGGTGGTATTCACAAACTTACCCATAGTACATCCCTTGCACTGATCTGACTGCACAAGAGTACCCTTGGGAAGTCCAATAGAAATCTGCTGCAACATCTTCAAAGCGCCATGGTGAAGATGGCCCAATCTCCAGTGCCATAATTTTCCCTCATCCCGGCTCACCACTTCTTCTACTTTTCCCACCATTGCAGCACAGCCATCTACCTCCAGCTTGTATATATTCTTAATTCAAACCCCTATCTTCTTGGTTTGACCCATTTTTTTATGTCAAAGGAAGGCTTTTCCCTCACTAAAAACAACATCATAACATTTGTCTTCCAACATTGCAACCGAGACCAAGTTCTTCTTCAAACCTGGAAAATGCATAACATCCTTCAAGAAGAATGGATTACCGAACTCCCTCTCAAAGGTAATGGTCCCAATTCTAGTCGCATTGTATCAACCATCGTCGCCCATATCTATATGCATCTGGAGGTCCTTCTCCTCAAAGTCACTAAACAACTCTGTGTCTCTCGTCATATGGAAAGACGCACCACTATAAATATACCACACTGATCCCATACAGTTTGAAACCAACCATGTGATCAAAGATAAATCAAGTTCAAATTGTGAGATTAAGGCCTCTCTAGCTGCAGCTCTAGTAGCCTTCTTGTTCTTCTTCTTCTGTGGGCAGTTAGTGGCGAAATGCCCATGTTTGTGACAGTGAAAACACTTCACATTGGAAAAATCCTAATTCTTTCCTTTAGCATCGGATTTTGAAGGAAATTTCTTCCCCTTCCCCTTCCTTGCTTTGGCAGCCAAAGTGCAATTATCTTCATCTTCATTCTTCATTGAAGAGCCATCCCTGGTACCCCGCCTTATCTCCTCCTACACAAGATCTGACCAAAGTCGCTTCCATCTCAACAGTTTCTCCCAAGGAAATCCAATCTCACCAAGTATTCATCATCAACAGTAACCCCAAAACTTCCCATTTCATCCTTGTAGTGGACAAACTTCGTGAGGTGTTTTGGAATATTTTCGCCCTTCTCCATTTTTATTTTTCTGAGCTTGTCTTTAAGCGCCAACTTCCTCTAGTCACTTCTGCTTTGGAACAAATCTGTCAAAGCCTTCTACATTAAGAATGGATTGGCTTTCTCATGAAGGCTGGACACAATATGGTCCTTCACACCTTCCAACATAATTCTTCTTGTCTTTGATGTCTTCTTTTTCCATGTGTCAAGTAATGCAGCATCGCTAGATCCCGGCTTAGGAACATCGCTATCGATGAACTCCTTTAGTCCATTATCCTCCAACACTGCCTCCATCCTATCCTTCCAGGCTATTTAATTCAAGCTCCCATCAAGGACATACTCCAATCGGAACCCATTGAAAGACATTTCAATGTATACTCAACTTTTGCACCAAGAATCTTCTGTAGCAAATTTGAATTGTCCACCAGCACAAACTCAAAAATTCTTCACAATTGCAATCTTCAACAATTAACATTGCTCTGATACTATGTAGAAATTAGTATACACTAAGCATGCATACATCCATATTCCCTTGATCTCACAATATTTAACTTCTTTCAAAATACAAAATCATTCCACTGTTAATCTTTTGCGGAAAATTAATTGCAAACACATGTGAAGCATAAATAAAAACAATTGCACATAACACAGTTGTTTAACGGGAAAGCCTGAAGCTGAAAACCCTAACTATCATATATTATGTATCATGGAGCTCATGTAACAATATCATATAAATCTTAGTACATCAATCTCTCAGTACAATCAATCGTCACACACTATCATGAAGAAATTTGTAAATCCATGCACTGATTTCTACCCTCCTGCTAGCCTGCCTCCACTGCGCAATCCCTATTGAAGAATAGCTCGGAATGAATTCAAATTACCCTTGACTTTACTGCACAATCCTCATTGGCAACTCCAATGTGTGTGTGGTGCAATCAATGCATCACTATATTCACAATAGATAGTCCATCTTGCCCTTTCACCTATCTCTCCACTGGGTCTCCACTAGAACTGACATGCACTGTAGTTAACTATTGTATTGTTCAGTTGATTAATGAGTTATTATTTTTGAATTAATTAACTATTTAATTCACTCCACTCTCACTAGTGTATCATTCAGTTAGACCAGATACAACTAGCTCAACTGAGTCTAACTGAGTTAAACTTAATACAACTCCATGAACTACTCTTCCAACTCTATCCTAACTTTTCCACTTCAGTTCTAACTGAGTCCTCCATGCATGAACCACCAGTAAACCCTAGGAATTGCGTAATTCCTTCAGCCCATTGATTTTCCAAATCTATGCACTGAAATTAAGTGCTCCAAGAGAATAAGTTGTTGTTTATTGTCAGATTATTATTAAGAGCTAATAATAATCAAAAATTCTATTTTTAGAATGACCATCCATAAATAGACTTCGCCCAATATCCTAAAAATATAATTTCATCTATTTTTCCAACTTGACCAACCATCCACAAATATCATCATGCAACTTTTGAAATATGATCACCATGTCTAAAAATAGTCATAGTCTAAAAACATACTTGCACCAAAATTATCCTGCGGTCCCACTTAATGAAGGTGAATCTTTTCACTAAGCTCATCATCTTGTTGAGTCTCAACATCTAGGTCGATCCGATAGCTACACCACAAAATCTTTCGGGGTAGTATTTCAGGTCTGTACCTTTGGGCCACGTCGTCACTTCCTCATAAAATTGCATTAAAGGAAAAATTAGGTCGCACCAATGAAGAGCCTCCATGAATAGGGTTTGGAGAGGTCCAACAATTCATGTTCCTATTTTTTTCTATTGCTTACTATTGTTACTAGATAAACATCAAGAATAATTGAAGATTAAATAATGCCCTGAAAAATATTTAAAAGTGATAATTGATAAGAAATATTGATTCACCTCCCCCTCTCAGTATTTCTAGCAGGGTCATAGTCCCATTTGAAGTCATTGTAATACAGGAAAACATTTATTTTATCATGTAAAATCCATGTAAAATCCCAAGACCATGTCGGCCCAAGAGGAAAGACAAGTCTTCCTAAGGGAGGCTAATTCGACCCTCAAGAAATTCTATAAATTGAAGGGAGCTCAACCTCATTTGGACACTCATCTCAAGCTAGTTCAATTTGAAATAAAAAAGATGAAGAAGATTATTTCGATGATGAAGAAGAGGAGAAAAATTTGAAGTTGTTCAAGGATTATCTTTCTCTCTATCTCTCTAGGGTTTTTGAAGCTTCCAACTACAAGAAGTCAAAATTATGAAGCAGTAGTTGGGGTCAAAGCTGTAGTAGTGGGTTGCAGTATCAAAGTTTTGAAGTTGTTCTAAAGAATAGCTTGTTGGGGGATGACTTGGGTCTCAGAGGGTTGGTTGGTTTTGTCCTTTAAGTCTTGGAAGTCTCTTTGCCACTAGATTTTATAGAAGAAGATAAGCATTTTCTGGGTTTTTCCTTTGGAGGGTTTTTTCTATGGCTTGGAGCATATAACTTGTGTACGCTGTCTCTTTGTAATTTTATTTTTTTGGTAATTTATTGATGAAAAAAATTAAATAATTAATTAAATAATGTCTAACATCACAATTAATTATAAATCTAAGGAAAATAAGTTATAATATGTGATTCTCTAGATTTTCCAACATGGTATTAGAGCTAAGGTTCAAAAAGGAGACTGGCGATCACATCCTTATTGGTTCTATGGAAAGGTTTGTAAGGAAGGGTTTCAAGCTTCTTAAAAATATCACTACATATATCAAAATGTATCTATCGAAGGTCATCTCCAAGCTTGCAAAGGAAATAGTAGATGGAATTTTTTTCTTCACTTTATACAACACATTCAAGGAAAAGAATGTATCAATTATTGAAAGTAGTGCCTTCAGAGATATGGAAAAATAATGCAGTCAAATCCAAACCTTATGTAAGGGAATCTCATCTCACTCTATCACACTTGGATACAACAAGTGATATCAAGTGAAAGGAATTGGGTCTATATCATTGGAGCTTGAGTCAAGTGGAAACATTCACCTCAACAACATATTATATGTTATAGGTTTGAAGAAAAATCTATGTATATTTCTTGTCTAGGTGATAAGGGTGATATATTTTCTTGTTTTGATGGCAAGGTTTTGGTTTTGGATAAGGCATCTAATATTAATGAAGCAGGGGTGATTGGTTTGCGAGGGAACATTGTATAGACTCTATACACCTATAGCTCAAGCCCTAGTTCACTTAGAAGTGAGTCCTTCTGAACTATTACATAGAAGGTATGGGCACCTTCATTATAATTTTTTCCATCTATGAGTCAAATCGTCAATGGCATCCCCCAAAAAAAGTATGATCATGAAGGAACCTGTAAGGGATGTGGTATAGGAAATAATGTAAAGAAACCATTTGTAAGTAGTGAAACTGGATCTAAAGAAATTTTGGATCTCATACACTCAAATGTATGTGGACCTATGGAAGTTAAGTCTCCTTTTGGGCTATGTAACATTCATTGATGGTTACTCAAGAAAGACTTGGCTATACCTTCTTAAGAAAAAATATGAGGTATTTGAAAAGCTTCAAGAGTTCAAGAATGAAGTTGAAAATATAACCAAGAGAAAGATAAAAATTATAAGGTTAGGTAATGGTGGAGAATACACCTCCAAATAATTAATAACTTTTTGCAAGGAAGCAAGAATCAAGAGGGAGCTCATTGTTCCCTATAATCCTAAACATAATGATGTAGCAGAAAGGAATAATCATACTATTGAAGAATTTTTCAGAGTTGTGTTGCACGATTAGGATATTCCTCAATTCCTATGGGGTGAGGCCTGTATGATATTTGTTTACTTGTAGAACCGAAGTCCTCACAAGATCCTAAAAACTATGAATATGGAAGAAAAATTTATAGAAAAGAAACTAAGTGTGGATCATCTTTGTCACAAGATCCTAAAAAATATGAATATGGAAGAAACATTTATAGAAAAGAAACTAAGTGTGGATCATCTTTGCATATTTGGGTGTCATGTTTATATTCATGTACCCAAGGATAAAAGGAAGAAGTTATATCCTACCAATCCAAGGATCATCTTTATTGGGTATAGTCTTTCATATAAAGCATACACAATCTATATTAAGGAGGATTGTTGAATTGAGGTAAGAAGATATGTCATCTTTGATGAAAACATAGCTTACAAGAAATCAAAGGATGTTCTAGTTGACTCTCATGAAGAATAAATTTATATCTTTGAGGATACCTCTAGGGACAATAATGGTCAAGAACCAAGACCCACTCAATAATATGTTGAAGGTCCTTTTGAGCCTATATAATAATTAATTGTTCCGGAAAATCCAGGGAGGCCTATTTGGTTGAAAACTACTCTTGAAGAGGAAGAAGGACATACAACGTCAGGGACATCCAAGGAAAATAAGAGACTGAAGAGGTATCCTGGATATGTTTCATACATGACAAGGTTGATTGAGTCATAACCCTCCTCCCATGAGGATGAAACTAAGAATCAATATTAGAGGAATGTAATGCAGAAAGAAAACTAGTCCATAATGAAGAACAATGTATGGGAGATTTTCCATAGGCTAAGTGACAAATCGATAGTTGCTTCAAAATGGATTTATAAGATAAAGCACATTGTAGACATGAGCATAGAAAAATACAAATCAAGGTTTGTAGCCAGAGGATTCTCACAAAAAGAAGGGATCGATTAATAGGAAATCTTTGCTCCCACAACTAGGTATAAAAAAATAAGATTGCTTGTTTCGTTGGTTGCTTATATGGGTTGGAAAATTCTTCAAATGTATGTTGTTGGGCTATATAAATCACTATTAAATGACTAAATGGTACACATTAATTATCAATCCAGGGACATCTTTTTATTCCAATGACAGCTGCACTGTCTATGTCGATACACCAACGAAAAGAAATTCCAAAGAAAAGAAATTGTTGCTGAAGTAAATGCTGGAAATAAATCACTCATGCAGAAATAAAAGGATCTACAAGACTGGAATCACACTTCAATTAATGTGTTCTAGCATGCCACACAACAAGTATCCAGCCGGTGTCTCTAATATCATATGTGTAACAGCATACAAAGTATTGAAATTGAAGCGGATATATTCACTGCTTAACAACAGCAACAACACTCTACTGATACATAGACTGAAATAAAATTACATACACACAACTAATTTAATTACTGCAATCCTTGCTAAGAAGTAGGGCCCTTCCTCCCTAGCAAGGCGCAGGTAGAGGAAGAAATTAACGGAAACCAAATTGAATAACGCATGTAACAGTAATAACAGGAGAATCTGTATTAATCTAAGCACAATTACAGAGCCAAAATAATGTTGTTCTATGCTAACCTTTCGACCTCTAGGGATGAGATCTATATAGCGGTTACATCTCAAAAAATCAAGGGATGGATCAGTCATGAAAATCTTATTATTCTCATGTTGATCGAAATAGCAGACATATAGTTATAACCTCTCCTTAATAAATTTTTGACTAGAAAATTATAAATTACAATCAAAACCGCCCTTAGGTTTTTATCCCAAAAATACAATGCTAAACAACTTCTACAGCTATCGCAATAAAACCACAGCTGTAGTGTGACAACTAAAGGACATATCATTAGCAGGTGTTGACAGGATCGGGTCAACGGTACAACTATATCAGCGGTTTTCCAGCGGGTCTGTAATAGCAGGTTGTAATAGCAGTTGTCGATGGATCTATAACAGCAAGGTGTAACAGCATTGCTTGCTGTAACAGTACACCCTTAACTGCTCCTGTATACTTCATGCTCGAGATATTTGGTGCTACAAATGACATCTAGAAAGACAACACAAGTACCATATATCTTCTCTGAACATTCATCCTCAACTAGTCATAAAAAGGCATGATATATCATAATAATTGATGAAATGGCAGAGTAATAAAAACAAGGTAAAACAACACAAGTTAGGATAGAAAGGTAGGAAAAAGAGGAAAAGATAGTCCCATTGGTTATGTTCATGAGGAAAAATAGGGAAAACAAATGTAGGAAAAATGTGCAAAACTGGCACCCAACATCTCCCCCAACTGAAATACTTTCATGTCCTCATGCAAACTCATCTGTCATGGGAATATCTCTGGTGCAGGTCGGTGAGATCATAAGCACCAGTTGTGTCTTCGTCTACAGATATGTACCCCTAATTGGCCATCAACTTCCATAGCCAGGACTCTGACTCATACTTAATTCATAATTACTCTGATAATCCTCAATTGGCAACCATATCAAAGGAAACTTGAATCTCAATCCTATCCATAAATCACCAAGGGATTGTATGATCTATGCATAAGTTGGTACATGTGTAACATCCACCATGAAATTCTGGAATGAGAATGGGTCCCCTTTCAGTAGCTAATCACTACGGGTTTCCGTGCATTTCAAGCACCTTGTTAAGGCTTGGCTCTTCATCATTAAGAACTAATTGAGGCAAAAGTTCACAATTCTTCTTCTATAAGTGGCAGTTAGTTCTTTAATCCCAAGGGTACTCAAGATTCTCCTGAATTCTCGCCTTAAATCAACATCCCATCCTGGTTCTACTCGAACCCACACTGTCATCTTCTCCTCATTATTCTCCATCGATTTGATGGCCAAATTCCATTCAATCTGATTCTTCATGAAGGATATAAAAGCTCTCAATTGAAGATCTCCCATATAGAATAATAATTTCACAACCTTCTGCATACTCACATGTTCACAAATAATATTGTGCAAGAAAAACTCACACAGCAAACTTTGCTCATCGAAATCGGATGCACAAAAAGCATCTAGAAATGTGCGAGTGGAAGAACATAAATAGGGTCTATCCTCCATAACGTCTTTCATCTGGAACAAGAAGTAAGGTTCCCACAGAAAAATAGGATAGGATGGAGAATGCCACCTACAACCCAGCAAATTGATGGTGAGGTCATGAAGTTTTTGCTTGTCTATGGTGAGGTCCTGAACGTACTGCTGTAACAGCAGTATTTGTTCCTCCTGTTTCTTCAGAGCTTCCTTCTTCTTATAATTCTCCCATCCTTGATTCAACTCTTCTTTCATCCATATTTCATGTAAAGTGTCTATTTCTCTCTGATGTTCCTTTAGCGAAATCGTCCCCTCCCAAAGGGAGATTGCTTCTTGTTTCCACTTTTGTAATTCAGAAATTAACAAAAAAAATTCAGAACTCCATCTCGAGGTGGGACTTGGCGTTCTTCTACATTCAATATCCTCTTCAATTATGGGTGTAGCAGCCTCTACTAAATGGGATTTTTCCACCTCTACTACTAGTTCTTGTGTAACAACATCTTCCTCGGTGGGTTCTTGTCTGTTAGCCCTTTTGTTTCCACCTAGAGTAGCCTATGTGTCCATTGTTGTTTCTTCTATAATAGGAGTGGCCTCCACAAGTTATTGTGGGTCAGCTTCTAGGTCAATTATTACATGAGGCTCTGCTTTAACTGTTGGTTCTTGTCTAACAACAACATCATTAGCATGTTCTTGTGTAACAGCCTCCTGCTGTTCTGTTTCTGTTTCCATTGGGCTGATATTTTCTCTACAGACCTTATATCCCGCTGTTGTTAAGTCTTGAAAACATGTCATGCATACAAACACCAGAATTTCATTCCCCTTAGATAATTTCTGCTTTATTTCTTCATTTTCCTATATTAGATTTTCTTGTTCTAAAAATAGGACATGGGTTTCGTCCTTACCTGATGAGGAGGGTTTCCTTTCTTCTTCTAAAACTTCTACTTCTGTTTGCTTTCTAGTCGTTGGCAAAGGTTCTACAGGTATGCTAATTTTCATTCATTTTTTTGGCCTTCTATGCCAAATTGTTTCATCAGTAGACTCTTTCCCAATTCTAACTCCAAAATATCGATTCTGGGTTTCCACTTCTGCCTGACTTCCTCCTGAAGTCGTGGTCTGTTTCCCCCAACTTGTCCTTAGCCTTTTTCACTTGAATTCTTCCTAGGTTTTTCCTTGTTGGCCTAGGGCATCCAACACGATTAACTTGATGAGTTCGTGATTAGTCACACATGACTGTAGGTGTGCCATTGTTTTTACTGTTGTCTCCATATGCTTGATGTTCCCTAACAGATAGAATGGAATATTAATCCTTTGTTGGTGCCAAAGGTGATTAAGCAGAGGAAAGTGATAGTTGAACACTATCGTGTATCTTCCCTCACAAGTGATGTATTTAATTAAACCCAGGGCAACATCTTCCCAAGGATGAGGAAGTGACAACCTATCAATTCCTCTCCCTTTCTTCTCTAGTTTTTCTTCTCCTACTAGGAATTATTCTTTGAAGGAGGGGTCATTGATTTTTCTATTAAACCACCTTCTCCCCTCTACTGGTAATGAATTTACCCAGGAAATTACCTCTTCAGTAACGTCCACTTGTATGCCCCTTACTTGGGTTTGATTATTGTTCAAATTCTGAGAAAATTCAATTGCCAGTGCCTCGTGTCAGCCTTCAAGCTTCTGGAAATACTCAATCCATCTAGAATCTCTGAATATATGGTAGGCTTCTACACAATTTTGCAAGACGTCCATAGAATCCAGCTCGTGCCTGACTGCTACTCCACCCATCTTTGTTGTATTTTCCTAAATTCGCTCCTTACTACTCATCTCCACTGTAATATCACTGTGTTTCTGAATTCGTTGCTTCTCGGTGTCTCTGCTTTCCCAATCGATGAGTTTACAATAAGGATTCAAGGTTTTAGTCGAGGAGTTTGATGGGAGGTGACAACTTTTGTGGATTTACCGAATCGTACCTCACGCTAATATTCATAAATGGCTCGTTATGGAAAGTAATGGGATTTAGTACAAAAGCTCTTTTCCAACCAGATTCGGTCATCATTGGAAATTATGTTATTAATTAAGTGCATGCAGATTTGATAGATTTTTATGACTACGAATTTTTGCAATGATTTCAAGACATATCCCCTCCCCCACCTTAATGGTGACGGCCACCCACGGCCGTCATGGGAGTATCATTACTTCTTCCAATTAATCATTGAATCATAAATGACAACGTTTACCTTTTTAATGACATACCTGAGGTGACATGGAGGAAGATCTAGGATTGGCAACATCCTGCTTGTAGCACTTGTGTTGTTGCATTTGGATGGCACAATTATTTATGTTATGGAATGAATCATAAGAAACAGTGTTCGTGGTTGTCGGTTGTTACATGTGTAAATCTTGAAGACAACCCTTAGATTATTCTTCAGAAATATAATAATCAATAGAAATTGGTACAAAAAAGGAAATTACATGAATACCATCATCCTATAAAATAGATCAGAGAGGGAAGATGATCTTTCAATAAGAAAAACATGGTTGTAATAGCCACCACAAGATTAACTGTCTGACTGCGCCTCAGAAAGGGGTTTTCATAGTTAGATTTATTATTTATGTTTTTCTTTTATTTATCTTTTTTTATTTTTTTTATTTTTTTTTTATTTTTTTTACTTTTTTTTTAAACAGGTGTAACAGTTTCCACAAAGGTGGTTTTCAACATCTGCACTTATTAGAATTTCAATTTTGAGGTTGCACAGGAGAATGTTCCCCTGCTATCATAACACGAAGATCAAAGTCTGTGACAATGTTAAGAAATGATTCCTTCGAAGCGGGTTGATGATATAACCTTATACGGTGCCCATTAACCAGTAACGGTGTCTTAGCACTATCAATGGTGACCAATTGTACAGTCCTATTTTCAAATACTGTATCCACTTCGTAAGGACCAAGCCATTTGGTGCAGATCTTGCCTTTGAAATCTTTAAACTTGAATCATACAAAAGAGCCCAATCTCCTTTCTGGAAATTTTTCTTCTTAATAAACCCATCATGCCATCTAGCTCTTTGTTGTTGAATGATCTCTTCCTGTTGAATGGCAGCCAGTCGTTTCTCTTCCAATTCATTAAGCGTGTTTAGTCTTTGAGTCTGTGTTGTACTCAAATCCAGATAAACCTGCAATGTTGTTCTTAATGTATTTATTTCAAACTCTATGGGGAGGGATTCTTACCATACACCAATTCATATGGTGAGAAGCCTGTAGTATTCCTCCATGTTGTCCTATAATCCCACAGTACCTTTGGAAGTTTCTTGGCACAGTTTCTTCAGTGGTTGGCTATTGTCTTTGTTAAGATTCCCTCAATGACTTTATTGGTGCTTTCTACTTGACCATTTGCTTGTGGGTGATATGATGAAGTGATTTTGTGATGATTTCCATATTTTTCAACCAGCTTCTTGATCAAATGAGATGTGAACTGAGGCCCCCCATCTGTCACTATCTCTCTGGGTATCTCAAAGTGAACAAAAAATATCTGGTTCGTGTCTTTGATTTGACCCATTTTGTGACATAATAGATGCAAACAAATATGTATGATTTTTTCTGTGATGAAGGATTAATTGGCTCCACAAAGTCTATGGCCCATTTCTCAAATGTTTTTATCACTATCTGAGGCTGTAATGAAATCTCATCTGATTTCAGAGGTTGGCCCATCCTTTGGCAGCTATCACAACCTTTCACAAACTTCTTGGCATCCTGGAATATGGTTGGCCAATATTACCCTATTCAAAGTACTTTATGTCATGCCCTCTTGTTAGCGAAGTGCCCTCCACAAGGTTCCTCATGACAAGCCTTCAAGATCTCAAATATCTCATCTTCTCTAACACATCGCCTAATCTGAAAATCTGGCTCGGTGTGATAGAGATTGCCTTCTATCCAAGAGTAGGTGCACTATATCGTATAATCTTCCTTCTTTCCTTGGAAGACAATTGGTGTGGGAATTTTCTTTCAGCAAGGTAATTGGCTATATCTGCGTACCATGGTGAGTGAGTAGAGATGGCAAAAAGATATTCATCTGGAAAAGAATCCTCGGTGGCAGTGCAATCATCACTTATGGTTAATCTATAAAGAAAATCAGCAACTACATTATCTTTTCCAGATCTATCT
Source organism: Pinus albicaulis (assembly GCA_034641835.2). Classification (NCBI taxonomy): domain Eukaryota; kingdom Viridiplantae; phylum Streptophyta; class Pinopsida; order Pinales; family Pinaceae; genus Pinus; species Pinus albicaulis. The sequence goes on along the minus strand of CM076580.1, from coordinate 1,266,045,222 downwards.
AAAATAGTAATATCAAATTATTGTAATAGCAATAACCATTGTGTAACTCTACCATTAGTAACAGGCTTGTTCATCAAAAATCAAATTGCAGCATGGTCAGTGTGTACAAATACTTGGTACCCGATGATGTAGTGCCGAAATTTGTTGATAGAATGCACTACTACTAGAAATTCCTTCTCAGTAATAGTGTAGTTGAGTTCTATTGGAGTTAAATTCTTGTTGATGTAATGAATGGCATAAGGTTTCTTCTCCTCCATCTGCCCCAAAACAGCACCCACATTCATGTCAAATGCATCAGTATCAATATGAAATGGCAATTCCCAGTTTGGTCCTCGTAAAATAGGTGTTGTTGTTACACAATTTTTCAACTTTAAAAATTCTTGATCACACTTCCCTATCCACAAAAATTCTGAATCTTTCATGAGTAATGAAAATAGAGGAGATGAAATCTTTGAAAATTTCTCTATGAATCTCCTATAGTATCTTGCATGTCCCAAAAAACTACGTACCTCTTTTGGAGTCTTAGGGATCGGTATTTTCGAGATTACCTCAATTTTTGCAGGATCTACCTTGATTCCATCTGCTAAAATGAAATGTCCCAGCACAATTCCCTCGATCATCATCATGTAACATTTTTCTGTGCTCAAAGCAACATTAGTTTGTTCACAAAGTTCCAGCACTTTTTCCAAATTAGCTAATGTTTTCTCAAAGGCATCTCCTAGGGTGTAAAATCATCCATGAATATTTCAAGACAATCATTCAAAAGATCAGAAAAAATACCCAATATTTCCCTCTGAAAGGTTGTTGGTGCATTACAGAGGCCAAAGAGAAGGGCTCTATATGCAAAAGTACCCCATGGGAAAGTGAAGGTTTTCTTGTCTTGGTCTTTCGGGGCAATCTGTATTTGATTATAGCCACTAAACCCATCTAGAAATGAAACTATTTTTTTTCCAGAAAGAGTGTCGAAGACCTGATCAATGAATGGTAAAGGAAAATGGTCCTTTTGAGTGGCCTTGTTAAGTTCTCTATAGTCAACACAGACTCTCCATTTTCCATTCTTCTTTGTAACTATGACAAGTGGAGACACCCACTGACTGTCAGAAATGGGGTAGATGAAATTAGCATTAAGGAATTTCTACAATTCTTCTTTCACTATCTCCTTAAGTGCAGGGTTCATTCGACGTTGAGGTTGTCTAACTGGTTTGCAGTCCTCTTTAAGGTAAATTCAGTGAGTGCATAGGCTAGGATGGATTCCTTTCATATCCATATAGTCCCATGAAAATGCCTTTTTGTATTTTTGTAATAGCTATATGAGAAATTTGTTTTGTTCAGCAGTCAGGTTAGGATTGATGTTTAAACATTTTCCAGGTTCGATTTCAACGGGACTGCTGATAGTATGTGGAGTTGTTTTCAAATGTTCAATAATTTCATCATATACCTCCTCTTCTACTTCCAAATCTCTAATGGAGGCAACAGGGAGTGAATTACTAATAAAACCATTAATGATATCATCCTCTTTTTCATCCTTAAAGTATTGTGCTTTTCCAAGAATAAGAAGAGGTAGGGAAAGATCAGATTCAGGTGAAAAGTCAACTCACCAAGGACTACTTGAATCAATATGAGGTTTTTCTGGGGGATAAAGGTTCAGAATCTGAGTGGCCCGCCCATTTGAGATCACCATAGATCCGGACCTACATTTGATATATGTGTCTTTAGTGACCAGCCACGACCTTCCCAAGATTAAAGGATGACCCCCTAGGTTGGATTTAGTTTGTAAAATGAAAAATTCAGATGGATAGTTCCAGGAAGTCACAGTGATAACCACATATTCTATCATTCCCTCAGGCTTGACCTGAGACCTATCTGCTAATTCAAGCACTGTGGTTGTAGGTCTAAGTCCATGAAGATAGAGAGATGAAGAGGTCTTTAGTCATGACATTAATAGTTGCCCCTAGATCAATAAAATTATTGGTTATGGGATGATTGTCAATATGGACAGTCATTTTAGGGTTTCTTGGGTCATTATATTTAGGCAACAAAGGCTAATCAATCATAAGATCGGAAAATTTCCCCATGACATGAATAGTAGCAGGGTCTTTAGGTTTCCTTCTAGGTCTTTTGACGCATAGATCCCTCACTGTTTTAGCATAGGAGAATGTTGGAAGGGCAAGAATATTTCCATCAATGACAAAGGGGTAGATTGTTGGTCAAGGTTTTCATTGATGTCAATATTCTTGCCTTTCCAACATTCTCTCCCCCTTTGACATCAATGGAAATGGGGTGCCCAAGTACTCCCCCTATCAAGATTATTTTCTTTATCAATGATAGATATGTAGCTCCCCCTATCATGGTGCTCTTCCTTCTGGCAATGTGGTTCATGATAGACGTGTTTGCATTTCTTGAATCTGATGTGTGTTTGACATGGTAGAGAGATACCACTTATTGACTGTGAGGTTTAGGCCATGTATTTTCTCCAAGAGAATTAGGGTTTCCAACATTATTCTTCCCATTATGTTCCTCAATAAGAGGGTCGATTCATGCACTAAGAGAAGGGACGATTTATTTCTGGCATCTAAAGAAAAAATTAGTGGTCGATTTATTGCAATATTAAGAAGGACCGAGTACTCTGTGGTTGAAAAATCCACTCCAAATTTAGTATTACCTTGGAAACTTGAGTTTGTTGTAGCGGGATTTGGGATTCCAAATTATAAATGATTTTCCATTGTTTTCCTCTCATTGTCTATGAAGGATATTTGAAAAATATGGATTTTGTGCATTATCTCTTGAAGGAGGTGAATGGTAGATTTCTTGGAAAATTTCTGGTGAAAATAAAGGAGTCAAATCTCAGAGTTTAAGTCACTGATTGCTTGTTCCATATCAAAGGACAAGTTTCTTGATGTACATTGGGGACAATTTGCCAGAAACAAGCTCTATTCTCACTCAACATGTATTTACATTGCAAACATTTGTGAAGTTTGATGTCAAAAATAATTGTGTTGATGGTTGAGTGTTGTGTTGATTCTTTGAAGTCAGTATTGGTTATACATGCACCCTTCAAGTTTGTTTCAAGCATTTTTATTACTTAGGGCCAATATTCACCTCAAATCATACTAAAAGAAGCTTCTAGAATCAATAGTGGTGCATTTATAGGCCTTTATTTCTTGTTGAGACAATGGCTAAAATTACTGAGTTATTAAAGTTTCTAGATACTCTCATACTCTCCATTATTGAATCTAAAGACACAGTCAAAATAAAAAACACCACCCTTGTTGACATTCAAACATGTCTACAAGATTCTCAAGAAAATATTGAGTTTCTACAACTTGAATTTGAATTCCAGCAAGAAGAGATACAACATAATAGACATCATTCTAAACCTATTTTTGTTAAAAACATTGAGACAGACTCCCATCAACAACAAGAAATTGGAGATGCAGTACCCATTCAGGATCAGATGTGCAGAAATATGCAGAATTTTAGTATGTACTTCCAAAGCCAATCACCAGACCTTGGGAAGGGATTGTCAGCACCAAGAACATAATAGGTCTTTGATATGAAAAGGAGATGTCCTTTCACATTACAGACTATTCCAAGCCCATTCAATTTCAAAGTGTTGGGTTTCTTCATGACTGTTCACCTTCAAATTCTCCATATTTTGATCCTCTTTCACAGCAGCCACAAAAAATTGTTATATCCCAACATTCGGACCAATTTGGTCATATGAAAGATCATTATTTTGATCTTCATCCATGTAATAATTTTCATAAAAATACTCATTTTTCACATAGATTCTTCGGAAACAAGCCTCTTGCAAGAACAAAAATTCATCTTGAATGGATTGTTTCTTGGAAATGGGCATCAACAGCTAAGAATATGATACATTCATATGTCAGAATCTCTTCTAGAATATTAAAAGGCCTTGCAATTGATTTTTCTCCATCTTCTCACCTTGTATCTGACAAGGGTGGAAGTGATGGTCATATACAAGCTTCAAAGCCACATTAAGCGATCTTGAGACACAACCTGCCATATCATATTCAGATTTGTAGCCAGAGAGAAAGATTCCCTTGAGCATGCCTTTGGTTGGTGGTCAACCCTAAATCATCTATGTGGGGTTGATACCTCCATTCGCAAGTTGAGCTTCTCCCTCTTGAAATAATTGGGGAAATTTCCTCTGGAAGAATACTTCATATTCTTGCCAATTTTGGAAGAATTCCAGGAATTTCTTTAAGCATTTCAAAGTTGGTGGTCATCCTTAAACCACCACAGGTTGAAACCTCCCCTTTCAAGTTGAGGTTCTCCCTTTTATGCAGCTTGCAGACCTCCCTTTTCCAGGTTGAATGTCTCCCTATTCAAAGCATTAGGAGAAATTCCTCTAGCAGAAGACTTTAGCTTCTTTCCAGATTTGGAAGAGTTCCAGGAACTTCACTAAGCATTCCAGTATTGGTAGTCATCCTTAAACCACCTCCTTATGCCAACATTTCAGATAGCACATTCAAATCCTTGCTATCATGCATTGTTGTATTTATATTATAGCTCTATTCTTGGACTCATATATACCCCTTCGGATTAAGGGGGGAATGTTGGAAACCTAATCCTCTAAGGGTTGGCGTGGAATGTAAACATTCAAAGGGATTCCAAGAGACCACTTGGTATGTGAACACAAAGGGTCATAAGGAAGTGTATAAATGTGCATCATAGCTAATAGTAAATGCATTCAATGATTTATCCTACTCTTTTTTTTCATATTATATGTGTGTTTGAAATCATTCATATGGAATAAGGCTCCACTATCTAGGTACCACACACTACCCATCACCGATGTCACCATGCATGAAATGAGGGTGAAATCCAACTCAAATTATGAAGTAAGAGATTCACCTGTTGCTCCTCTTGAGGGATTCATGCTAACCTTATTTTATGAACACTTCATGGAATAGTGTCTCAGCTCATGACAGTACAAACATTTAATCTTTGACAAGTCCTTCTTCTTGCCTGCCTAACTAAAATATGATTTGGAATGGGATTTTTTCCCTTTCCCTTTCTATTATTTTCCATCCAAGGCACATTTCCCCTCATCATCATGCTTGGATGAGGATCCACCTCTTTTTTCCACCTCATCTCCTCTTGAACCAAATCGGACCACAAACGCTCCCACTCTGGCAGCTTCTCCCTCCCATTACCGAATTTTTGTAGTTGTGATAGCTCTTTGGAAGGCTTAGAAGTGCTAGTCTGACCATATCTCTTCAGCAATTGTTACACCAACACTCCAAAGCTCATCCTGACATTGGGTGAACTTATTCAAGTACTTTGGTATTGTGTCGCCCTTTTCCGTCTTGATCTTGCGAAGATTTTTTTTTGGTGCTAGCTTCCTATGGTTGTTGTTATTCTGGAAAAAATTTGTTTGAGACAACATGATCTTCTTCCTAACTGACACAAGTTTGGACACCCATTCTGAGTATTGGACAGGGACTATGATCCCGGCATCGTACATCTTTTTTATTTCTTTCTCAACTGAGGGAAACAAGAGGGGGTTTATTCTTCCCAACTTTTTTTTAAATGGTTTCTTACTTTCTTTGAGAGGAATTTTATGTTGGATGATTTTGGTGTCGTAGGATTTTAAGTCTTCATACCCCCAAGTAAACACATATTTAAATTCTATAAAAAGCTCAATGTATTTCTGTTTTGTGTGAGATGGGAGAGTTTTGGACAGCTTGATTATTTTGGGCTCTTTCATTCCTCCAATGTTACACTCTTCTACATTTGTTTCAGTGGGTTCTATCTTGGGTTTTTTGCTACATCATTAAAATCAAACAACTCTTCTAGTGGTGTAAGGCCTCTTGGCAAGGTGCCATCTTTGTACTGCAGAATTTCAAATTCTCTTTGATCTGATTTATCAAATACTTCTGCAACACAAGGGTTTTGAAGGTGGTTTATATCATCATCAAATGGTAGCTCTATTTTGGGAGTTTCTTTTTTAGAAAAAAAATTTCTTTCAAATCTCAAACTCTATTTTGTGCTTGCAAAGTCATTTCTGGATTGCAGAAAATCATCTATTTGGTCATCATTGTCAAACACTTGCCAATGATTCAGGTTGTCCGGTACAGTAGGCCTTTCTTTATTTTGATGAGGCATTGATTATTTTCACAAGGTAAAGAGCAATTGCTGGTAGCAAAGGCAAGCTCATTGGCAAGGTATTTTTGGGCCCTAGGGATGAAAGTAAGCTCATATTTCTCAAAGGTTTTGAGAAGGTCTAGGGCAGCATTTCTATATTCCATTAACCCAGGGTTATTGGTTGAATATTCTCCCTTAATTTGATTGATTATTAGTTTAGAAACTCCTTGGATCAAGATTTTCTTGGCTTTGAAATTTTTAACTAAGTATAGACCAATAACGAGAGCCTCATACTCTGCAACATTATTGGTGCATTGAAAATATAACCTATAGGAATGGCCTTCATTTGTGTTTTGGATCCAAACACCAGCCCCTGATCCGGCCTTACCATAAGAACCATCAAATTTCATATGCCAAAGGGTCTCAATTTCAGTTTTTTCAATGTTCTGTACTCCGGGGCTGCTAGAGTTTTGGGAGTCATTTTCTTGATTAGAGAGCTGGTTTGATTGTTCTGGGGGACTTAGTTCTCTCTTATTGTCATCCACTTGTTACTTATGTCATTTTAATTTTACAGGATGAAGGAGCCGAGGTCTGAGTGAATGGAATAAACCGGTGTGTTATTTGTCCTATCTATGTTACTCACCATGTATTTCATGTGGGATTCTCGGTACAATCTTCTTGTTTGAATGAAGACTGAGATGGTGGCATAGGTCATGTCCATTTGAAGGCTACCCTGAAGTTTGGCCCCCCATGATCTAGATAAAAGCATGCCATACTTTGGGGGGATGTCAACCACAACTATATCCATGACTAGACTCTTAGCGGCGATTTGTGCCAGATTGACACATAGATATTTGATTAGGCCCAGATACCTAACCCTACTGGAATCAAAATAATAAAATTATTTGTAGGGATTTTTGATTTCTAGGCCCAATCTCTCCATCACAACCTTTGGCATGAGATTTTGTGAGGCACCGGAGTCTAGCATAGCATTATGCAGAATTTTTTCATGTATGTTTAGACTGACATAGAAACGAGGGACTTCTCCTTCTTGATATCTTCCCTCTACTTCAAGACCAAACAACAGTTTTGGTTTATCATCAGCTAAGTTTAAGGTATCAGTATCCTTGCCTATTTTTAACACTTTGAAGATCTGGGATCTCTATACCTCTTAGGTTACCAATTCAGTGAGGGGTATAGGGATCTTGATTTTGGCAATCTCCCCCTCAAAACTGAAAGGCGCAGGTGTCTTTATTGCATTTACATCAGCTTTATCAGCCATGAACTTTTCTACATTTTTAATTTGTTGATTTTGATTTGATGGTTTGGATAGTAAGGTTTTTTTAGGGCCACTATTTGAATTCCTAGGGTAGCTTGAATCATTACTAGGTTGGCTAGTCTTTTGCTTATTTAGTTCAATTTTCTTAGCCATAGTATTTGTGTTTTCTGTTGTCTTTTTAGGGATAGGTTCAGAGGTTTTTCTAATAGCAGTGTTTGGCTGATCTGTTTTAGGAACATCTTGACTCCTTTTTCTCATAAGGTTATAATACCTATGGACTTCCATTATGGAATTCTCAAATCCTAATCTATAGTCTTCAGAATCTTCATATGATTTCTCATTTGGTTTTGAAGAAAACATCCTTTGTTCTTCTTCAGTAAGGAATGTGTTATCCTCATCATCTGAACCTATGACATTTACATGGTCTTCTTCCAACTGCTTAGGCTCTCTTTCTTCTTCATCTACATAGTTGTCTTGGAAAGGGGGTTTGATTTGTTGGTCACTCTCTCTTTGTCTGACTGGAGGAGGGTCTCTTCTAAAATTGTGATTTCTATTCCTGTTTTGAAGATTGGCTTGATTTTCCCTAGGGGGTGTTCTCTCATTCAAAATGAATTTTTCCATCATCCTCTCCATTGTCCTAACTATGGAGTCAAGTTTGGTGTCGGAAGATGAGCGTGCAGGTGTTGTATCATCTTTATAAGTCACCCTTTTTTCTGATCTCACCCTAGCTCTTTTCTCTGTCAAATTTGTCTCTACACTTACAGCCCCCGTTTGCATGTCTTCTATATTTAGGTAATCTCTCTCCCTTAGTTGATAGGCCATATCAACATCAAAGCCTTCAAGATATTTTACTAAGGCCAAGCCTTGGTGAGGTTTTATGTGAGGTGGGAGAGCGTTGTAAACACTGTTAAACCTAGTGGAGTAGTCATGAACACTTTCTCCCGGATTTCTCTTAAGATTGTTATACTCAGACAGAATTTGGAGGGGGTTCTTCTTGATTTCCCATTTGTTCACAAAGGTTTGGTATAGATTAGGGAGATCATGAATTCTATTTGGAGGTAAGTCTTTAAACCATTTCTTGGGTTCTCCCCCTAGGCTCTGAGCAAAAATCCTCATTTTTATGGTTTCTTCTTCTATCTCCATATAGTCAAAAGCATCGTTAATTCTATCTACATTTTTTTTAGCAGTAATGGATTCAATCCCTACGAAGTGAGGGATTTTGGATTGATAGTCATTTGGCAAAGGTAAGAGTGGTTGTTATAGAGCCAGTGGAGCATACTAGGCTACCATGATGGGAGGGAAAGGAAACAAAGGCTGATTTATAAGGGGATGATTTGTGAGAGGTGGAGGAGGATGGAGTGAGGTGGTTTGCACACTGGTGGTATGGATGGGTGTAGCTGAGGTACTTGGACGAGAAGACTGATTCTGAGTAGATTTGAGATGAAAAGGGTTGAAGTGATGTAGAAGTTGAAAATCAGGTGGAGTGGAAGGAGAAGCTTCTCTACTGGAGCTTTGTTGCAAATCTATGGGCTCAAAGTCAGCTTGGTCAACTCTACTTTGTGACTTGGTCCTGAATAGGTTCTTGGTATGGTACAAATCAAACTGAGGATCTTGTGAAACTGTAAGGTGTTCCAGTGCAGAACTTTCTCTAAGGATGGTCTTATCAGTGGGTGAGTTTCTAGCTTTAGGATTTTTCCACAAAATATTTTCCGGCTTATCAACTATGGTAGGAGGATTTCGGTCCGGTTGTGATCTGGTATAGATCATTCGTGAAGCCAGATCTCTTTATTCACACAAGGTATAACTAGGCCTTAAAAACTATTTTGGACTGATTTGACACAATCCTAGAACAACCTATGGGACTAGTGAAATGAGGAAGGCCTACTAGAGGCTAGTGGAGTCGCGAGGTGGAAATTTTTAGCTTTTCTAAAGGTAAAATGTTTTATGGTCCACCACCAAATTCTTGACAAAAAATCAATCTAGGGAGTACTTTTGGGTTTTTAGCTTCTTTATGCAGCCTTAAGGTTAATGATTATCCCCTAACTAAGTCATTATCTTGCTAGGATGATGAAGTAATTAGTTTCTACTCTGGCTATGAGTTGGTTTTTAAGACAGACTAGAGATGTATATGAGTCTATAAGAGTTTGTCAGGCTACTATGAACTCGGTCCCACTATGATCGCCACTATGTTAGCTCCCCGTAATTTTCTAGATTGATTGAGATACAAATTGACAAGGGTAACATCAAACCCAGCTTTCGAATCCAAGGACCTAGCCTTCCTGGGTTCGGAGAGGGATCTCTCAATGTGTGCAAAGATATGTCTTGTTTACTGATTGGGGTTGATTTTAGGCTAGATGTTAAGTGCAGGTTATTTTGATTTTTTTTGGTTGGGTATGATACTTTTATAGATTTTAGATAAGAAACATGGAATATTGTTAAGTCATTGGGCAACGGAGTCTAACAAGGTCCAGATAAGTTCATCAATGGGGTTTAAAAACATTTGTAGGGCAAGTTGACTTGGTTGGTGGATATTTTAATTTTATGATGGATTTATGGAATTGACATAAATATTGAGAACAACAAACTAAATAAAGGGCTGAAACCAAATCTTTTATATACTTGTAAACTGAGGGAGTTAGAAAATTGATAAGAACAACAAGAGAATCAAAGGCATAAGCAGAACCTAATCCATTTGATTTCAAACTGAAAGAAGATAATTAACCAAGAAAAACATTCAGTTAAAAACACAGAAAGGTAAGAAACTTATCCAACTTTCAGAGCTTTTATCATCTAGAGCAGAAAAACATTTAAGATATACAAGTAACTATAACCATAGAGGGAGAGAAAACTCTAACATCCAAGATTATAGCTATAAGGTTTCCTTAAAACAATTTTAGCTAAGTAAAGGAAAAGAGCATGATTTTACACAGACTTCTTTGAAAAACCTAGACAAATCTGCTTTAAAGAGATGATTCCAAGAACAGAATATTTCAGTGGCAGCAATATGCAGGGCTAACCATAAATCATAATTGATGCTAACTGATCTAAATTATTCAAGAAATGGACAAGCTAAGAACTTGTTAGAAAGCAAATAAATGATTTCTCTAATGTATCTTAGCAGAAGAAAACATTAAGGCAGTGAAGGACAAACAGATTTAAGGTGCCATTAGAAAACATTTCTTAATCTAAAATCTTTGTCCTACTGCAACATAGCAAGATGGAAAACATAATGGAAAACTAGAAAACTTAAACAAAAGAAAACTTCACCATCAACCAATCCTATGGATCCTGCAAGCAATCCTTCTCCATCAACAAGCAAATCAGATCATGCATGAGTTCCAAGACATCAATTTCTCTTCAAGAGCTTCAAAGGACTATGTACTATTCCAGCATCAGTCATAAAAATACAACCTTTACAATGAGTTCGAATGCAGTATTTATGCTGCAAATGAGGAAGTGGAACTCTTCTAGGTTTGAAGTGTTATTAATTACAAAGTAAATGCATTCCTGACCTTAAAAACCATGCAAGGCATAAGGTAGGGACATGTGTGCAGCTACTTCTATGTTAAATAAATTTGCCTTCATTTCTGAGATAAATATAGATGAAAATATTGATTTTAAGGCTTTATCCTCATCTATACATTAACTGTTTTGACAGTTTAAAATATATTCTTTTGTGAAAAAATTGTTTGTTACCTTTATAGATAAAGAGTAGGCAAAAGGTGTTAGTTTGATTTATCAAGTGAATAACTACTTCCTTTTGATGTATTCGAGGCTGATTTAGCCTAATCTTTCCTTAACTTTAATCATTTAAACTGTGTTTAAGGCCTGATTCTGCTTTAGCCTTCATAACTCATTATGCTTCCTTTATCACTTTACCGTTTTCTTTAAACCTCTATTCATCTGTCTTTTAGCTATGATTTTATCCTTAATCTACATGGTTTAAGTCCTTTAATCTTCATGCTTTTGACTTAACCTTTATTCTTCAATTTCTTTAATCTTTGAACTTCTGATCTTCACTGTGTTGCCTTGTATACAGGTCTTTGGCGTGTTTGGAGGGTTTTGGTTGATTAGTCAATTATCATGATACATTGGCCACAAACTTGGAGATTTACCCTTTTTATCCCTTTTCTGCACTTTCAGGCCTTTGAGGATTGTCACCCTCGGCCTCTGTCACTATTTCTTGACTGTGGGACGGTTTTTATAATTTAACCGCCATGAAACATGTAAATAAACATTAAAACATTTATGAAAACCTGCGTTGTGGTTTTAAACTGCTAACAGAGGAGTGGTTATGGACCATTGCGAAGGGAGGGGAAATTGCAGGGAAGGAGATTCCATGGTCGAAACCATAAGAAATAGGGTTTAAACTTGGTTTATGGCGCGAGAGTGGAAAGGTGGTTTTGTAGAAAAACCAGCGGTTTTTGCATTGGAAAAGGGTGGTAAGTGGTAAAGGCCCATACAAACGTGATATGGCTCTGGAGGTTACACGTAACCCCAGCAAAACCACTTATTTCGCATTAAAAATGCATGGAAGGGGGGCTGAATGAGTTTGTGCGCGATACAATCTTGGTCGTCCGATCTGCGAGGAGACATGCAGATCAACTGTCATCACATCGCGTGATACAACACTGAGGCATGGGGAGAGGATGGAGTGGGGCCAGGGCGAGACGAGTTCTGGGCCGTTGGATCTGGGGGAGCCAAATCAATGGTTAAGATTATCTGCGGGGGGACTGGGGGGTACAGAAGGATCTCGTCGGTGGGGTTCCTCCGCAATGAATGGGGAAATATTGGCCGTCGGATCTAGAGAAGATAAACGGTGGAGATTAACTATGGGAGGACTGGGGAGTATGGGCCACTTTGGTTAGGTGCCCCCGTAGTGAACCTGAGCCATTGATCTGGGAGGAATGGACGATGAGGATTAACTCGGAAAAGGGTGGGTAAAGGGGGATGGTCGGGAGTGGGAGGAGAAAAGCAAGAGTGCGCTGGCCGTTAGATCTGATGGATCAACAATGGAGATGAATAGCAGGAATGCACAAAATAAAACATATGGTGGGGAATGGATGAATGGAGAAGCAAGGGCCGTTAGATCTTGAGGATCAACGACGGAGATTATATTGGAGGAAAGGGAGCGGGGTAAAAGCAGAGGAGCGTTGTCCATTGGATCAGGATGATCAACAGTCTAGGATGCAGTGCAATATCGCATAATGAAATGAATGGCGGGAGGGGACGGGAAAAAGGAAATGAGGTGATAAAGTGTTGACCATCCGATCAGGAGGATCGACGACTGAGATCATATCAGGGAATGGACGAAATGAATGAGTGGGGCGGAGGAAAACGATAATGCGAGATAGCACTGACTGTTGGATCTGAGGGAATCAGATCAACGGTGGAGATCTCATCGGCAGAGGATGGACAGGATGAAGGGAAAGTGCGATGCGCTGATGCAATGGAGCGCAGACAGTTCGATCTGGGGGAGATCGACGATGGAGATTTCATCGAGGGATCGCATCAGCGGCGAACATTTTTTCAAAAGGAAAAAGGTCGCGGGGACCGGTGAAATCCAAAACGCCGATGAGCCGATAGGCTGATGAGCCAATGGGCCAATGCGCTTGGTCATAGAGCACGACCTTATGGCGGAAAAAGGGGCTAGGGCTAAGCCGAAAGGCGCTTAAGGCCTGATATTTAAAATGAAGGTTTTGGACTGAAAATGAAGGTTTTTGAAGGATTTTGAGGATTTCGATAGGGGGAAAAAGGATTCAAACCTTAATAAAAGGATTTTATCAGGTTTAAAGGGAATTTTGAAGGAAAATAAAGGGTAAAAAAGGGTTTTTGGAAGAAAAAGGGAAGGCGGAAATGAGGGATTTTTCAGAGGAAAAATGATGGAAAAATGGCTTAGAAACAATCTCTTTTAGTATCAGCAAGGAAACTTAGAGGCTTTGATTGAAGATTTTATGAGAAATGGATAACTTAGGGATAATGAACATAGTGATATTTCTGAAACTCATAGATTTTGATGAAAATCTTGTTTTTTGGAAATCCATGGACTAATCTAGCCATCATCAGATATAAGATAATTTATAGATGGCTAACAGTGGCTCCACTTGGGGAGGAAAACTGTCCTTTTAGGTGTCTAGAACCTTAGTTTATCAATCTCTAGCTTTTAGCAGACTAGTGCCTCATCCATTGGGCAGCAATCCTTTTCTTTCTTGGACTTGATAATATTTCAGAAATCTGCAGTATATGACATTCTTCAAAGCAGCATCACTACCTACCCAATCCTACTTTATCCTAGCATTTTTCTTCCTTTGAGTGCATTTGAACTAGCAAAATCATTGACATTTTCTTTTTGAAAACATAAGTAAACTATCTAATCCTATCCTTATTTCTTCCAAGAGTCCAGATTAAACTGTTGAACTCTTTATTTCTCTGCCTAACTATCTACCTGTCAAGATTAGACTGTTTGAAAAAATTTATTCTCTATTTCTAAAACAGGAAATCTAAAACACGGTCAAATCAGGATTAGACAGTCTGATTTGTTATGGTGTCTATGGTTGTATGTGCAAGCTACACATAGACTTTATTTGCATAAATTTAAAACAAAATTTGTGAAGGCTTAAAATCTGAAAATTTGTTAAACATCCTTCTATTCTTTTTCCAGCTCTGGTTTTGATCTATTTCGAGCTATCTTTTTCCTTTTCTTGGTTCAGATTTTGAATTTGTTTGAACCATTATTTTCTATCCTAATCTATTCTACTGATAAGCCAAGATTATACAGTTTGGCCAATCTTCTTCACTAACCTATCAGCATGAAATTCAAATTTACTCAATCATGTTTAGGTTGTATGATTGAATAATTACAAGTAGTGGCATTTGAGCTTGCACGCAACATTATTTTGCATAAAATTAAATCAGAAAGATAAGGCCATGATTTGTCTTTTGTGGGGCATCCTTATCTATCTCTTTGATTCTGTTTTAAGCATGTGGAACTAGTATCTTTTCAATCTCCTAATCTATCTTTCTTTGAATAAGTTAAGTCTGAAATAATGTTTTATCAATCAAAGTTTCTACTAACTTATAAACATAAATTTAAAGCATGTTCAGCCATGATTAGGCTAGATAACTGAACAAAATATCCCTTTGAATTAGTAGTGGCATTTAGACTAGCTCACTTTCAGAAATTCTCTGTTTGGGTATGGGGTTGTACCTCTTTCGAATCTGCCTAATTTTGATTTTATTTTATTTTTATTGTTTTTGTATTTTGTATAATTTCCTTTTAACTGTGTTATGTAAAATGAAATAAAATTTGAAACTAAGACTCTTGACAGAAATAGTGTTTGAGCATCCTTCCATTAACAGGACCTCTAAACATTTCAATTCCATAAATTTCCTTCAAAAAGAAAGAATTTTTTCCTCTCACTGAATCAATGATATATGGGCCTTTCCACAGATTTTCAAATTTTCCATGTTTTACTTTCTCTTCCCTTCTAGAATCCCACTGTAGAACTATATTTCCAACTTGGAAATCATTTTCTTTAGTCCTTTTGTCAAATGGTTTCTTGATATTCTCTTGGACTATTTGTGTTCTTTTGTACACATCCTCTCTTGACTGTTGTAAATGAATGGTTTGATTGATCCTTCTCTGCATATCATTCTCTTCAGCTTGTACTTCTTGAAGGAGTTTCATGACTGGAACTCCTAAGGATGTTGGGAAGACTGCATCCATACCATAAACTATCTGATAGGGAGATATATTTATTGACTTTTTCGTGGTTAATCTATTAGCCCATAAAGCATGAATAAGCTTACTATGCCATGATTTTTTATTCTGCTCCAACAGTTTTTTGATAATATTGACAAGGCTTTTGTTGGAGGATTCAGCTAATCCATTCCCTTAGGTATAGTAGGCAGTAGAATGACCCAATTTGAAATGATATTTATAGCAGAAGTCAACCATTTTTTTAGACTTGAAAGTAGTAGCATTGTCTGTTATTATTTTCCAAAGACAACCAAATCTGGATAGTATGTTGGTTTCAAGGAATTTGATGATGACAGATTCAGTAGCATTCCTAGTGGGTATGGCCTCTATCCATTTGGTAAAATAATCAGTGGTCGTGAGGATCCATTTGTGTTGGGCTGAGGATGATGGGTGAATTTTTCCATTGAAGTCCAAACCCCATTGTTGAAAGGGAGCCTCAACACTGATATGCTACAAAGGTAGTGATAAGAGTTTTCTCCTGCCATAAAATATTTGGCACTTGTGGCAGGACATGACTAACTTATGGGTGTCTGGGAAGAGGGTGGGCCAATAGTATCCAGACCTGAGGATCTTGTTTAATGTGGTCTTCCAGTTAAGATGTCCTCCACATTCTCCCTCATGTAGCTCATGCATGATTTTTCCCGCATCAACCTCAAGTAAACATTTAAGTAAAATCCCCACAGCATTTTTCTATTACAAAACTCCATCTAATATACAATAATTTAAAGCCTTCTGTTTGACAAATCTAGGTTTTTTTTTTGAAAAAGAAGGAGGAGCATTCAAATAAAGCAACACATATATGATGTCAGCATAACAAGGAGAGTTCATGAATGTTTCTTCAATGAATGGTGCTATGCATTCTTCTATCTCTTCCAAAATATCAACCATGTTCATATCTAAAGCTTGGAAGTTTGACTCAGCCATGAGTTTTGCTAATCCCTGCCCTTTGATGAGTTTGGTGGGCCTGATCTCTAAGTCATATTCTAAAATGGTGGAAATCCACTTTCCCCTTTTACCATCAAGGTCTTGATTAAGTATATCTTTGACAACCATGTTTGGGACAAAGGCTATGATATGTGAATGCAAAATATAAACTCTAAAATATTCAAAGCTTTGATTAAGGCAAAGGCTTGTTTCTCCATAATGTTATACTTTAGAGGGGAATCCCTTAAGGCTTTATTGAAGAAATCTATGGGCTGCTCTTGCCCCATGATGTTATTTTGCAACAATACTGCTGCCACAGTATGTTCAGAGGCAAAGGAGAAAATGTAAAAGTTCTTGCTGAAGTCAGGGCTAATTAAGACTGGTGTTTGTGTGAGTGCTTGTTTTACCAGCTCAAAATATTTTTTCGCTTCCATATTCCACTTCACTCCTACTTCCCTTTTCAAAATTTTCGTGATATTTCTTAGGAGCTCAGCAAGGTTAGGGATGAATATTCTTAGGAATTTAATCTTTCCAACAAAATATTGCAACTCTTTAATGTTCCTAGGATGGCTGATTTGTAAGATGCCTTCTATTATTTTGGGATATATCTTGATTCCTTCCTCAGAGATGATGTGACCTAAGAGTTTTCCTTCCTGAAGGCCAAACAATTTTTTCTTAGGATTCAGAGACAGGCCATACTTTCTACATTTTTCAAAGACTTTTCTCAAGTGGACTAAGTGCTCCTCATCAGTCTTAGAGTAGACAGTGATGTCATCTAGGTATATGACTATGAAGTAACCTATGTCTTGTGAAAAATCTATGTCCATTTCCCTTTGGAAAGTAGCCCGTGCATTCATTAAACCGAATGGAATTTTAACATACATGAACGTACCCAAAGGGGTAGTGAAAGAAGTTTTAAGTTGGTCACTTGGAAAGAATAGAACTTGGTTATAACCTAAGAAACCATCTAGTAATGAGATTCTTTGGGAACCAACTACTTTTTGGAGTATGTGATCCATTTTAGGCAAGGGGTAATTGTCTTTCAAGGAGGCTTTGTTCAAATTTATGAAGTCAATACAAAGCTTCATTTCCCCGATCTTCTTCCTAACTGACACAAGGTTGGACACCCATTCTGAGTATCAGACAGGGACTATGATCCCGGCATCATACATCTTTTTTATTTATTTCTCAACTGAGGGTAAGAAGAGGGGGTTTATTCTTCTCAACTTTTGTTTAAATGGTTTTTGATTTTCTTTGAGAGGAATTTTATGTTGGATGATTTTGGTGTCATAGGATTTTAAGTCTTCATACCCCCAAGCAAACACATCTTTAAATTCTCTAAAAAGCTCAATGTATTTTTGTTTTGTGTGAGATGGGAGAGTTTTGGATAGCTTGATTATTTTGGGCTCTTTCATCCCTCCAATAAATCAAGCAACTCTTCTAGTGGTGTAAGGCCTCTTGGCAAGGTGTCATCTTTGTACTACAGAATTTCAAATTCTCTTTGATCTGATTTATCAAATACTTCTGAAACACAATGGTTTTGAAGGTGGTTTATATCATCATCAAAGGGCAGCTCTGTTTTGGGAGTTTCTTTTTCAGCAAAATTATTTATTTCAAATATCAAACTCTGTTTTTTTCTTGCAAATTCATTTCTGGATTGCAGAAAATCATCTATTTGGTCATCATTGTCAAAATCTTGCCAATGATTCGGGTTTTCTGGTACAATAGGCCTATTCTTTATTTCGATGAGGCATTGATTATTTTCACAAGGTTAAGAGAAATTGTTGGCAGCAAAGGCAAGCTCATTGGCAAGGCAGTTTTGGGCCCTAGGGATGAAAGTAAGCTCATATTTCTCAAAGGTTTTGAGAATGTCTAGGGCAGCATTTCTATATTCCCTTAACCTAGGGTTCTTGGCTGAATATTCTCCCTTAACTTGATTGATGATTAGTTCAAAATCTCCTTGGATCAATATTTTCTTGGCTTTGAGATTTTTAAGTAAGTATAGACCAATAAGGAGAGCCTCATACTCTGCAACATTATTGGTGCATTGAAAATATACCCTATAGGAATGGCCTTCATTTCTGTTGTGGATCCAAACACCAGCCCCTGATCTGGCCTTACCATAAGAACCATCAAATTTCATATGCCAAAGGGTCTCAATTTCAGTTTTGTCAATGTTCTATACTTCGGGGCTGCTATAGTTTTGGGAGTCATTTTCTTGATTAGAGAGTTGGTTTGATTTTTCTGGGAGACTTAGTTCTCTCTTATTTTCATCCACTTGTTCACTTATGTCATTTTCATTTTACAGGATGAAGGAGTCAAGGTCTGAGTGAATGGAATAAACTGGTGTGTTATTTGGCCTATCTATGTTACTCACCATGTATTTCATGTGGGATTCCCGGTACAATCTTCTTATTTGATTAAAGACTGGGATGGTGGCATAGGTCATGTCCATTTGAAGGCTGCCCTGGATTTTTTCCCCCCATGATCTAGATAAAAGCATGCCATACTTTGGGGGGATGTCAGCCACAACTATATCCATGACTAGACTCTTAGGGGGGATTTGTGCCAGATTGACACATAGATATTTGATTAGGCCCATACACTTAACCCTAATGGAATCAAAAGAATACAATTCATTTTAGGGCTTTGTGATTTCTAGGCCCAATCTCTCCATCACAACCTTTGGCATGAGATTGTGTGAGGCACCGGAGTCTAGCATAGCATTATGCATAATTTTTTCATGTATGTTTAGACTGACATAGAAATGAGGGACTGGTCCTTCTTGATATCTTCCCTCTACTTCAGGACCAAACAAAATTTCTGGTTTATCATCAGTTAATTTTAAGGTATCAGTATCCTTGCCTATGTTTAACACTTTGAAGATCTCGGATCTATATACCTCTTGGGTTACCAATTCAGTGAGGGGTATAGTGATCTTGATTTTGGAAATCTCCCCCTCAAAACTGAAAGGCACAGGTGTCTTTATTACATTTACATCAGCTTTATCAGCCATGAACTTTTCTACATTTTTAATTTGCTGAATTAGATTTGATGGTTTGGAAAGTAAGGTTTTTTCAGGGCCACTATTTGAATTACTAGGGCAACCTGAATCATTACTAGGATGGCTAGTCTTTTGCTTATTTAGTTAAGTTTTCTTAGCCATAATATTTGTGTTTTCTGCTGTCTTTTTAGGGATAGGTTCAGAGGTTTTTCTAACAGCAGTGTTTGGCTGATCTGTTTTAGGAACATCTTGACTCTTTTTTCTCCTAAGGTTA
This sequence comes from Pinus albicaulis, assembly GCA_034641835.2. NCBI lineage: Eukaryota > Viridiplantae > Streptophyta > Pinopsida > Pinales > Pinaceae > Pinus > Pinus albicaulis. The sequence continues at coordinate 1,266,025,868 of CM076580.1, read as the reverse complement.
TACTGCCTATGGACTTCCATTATGGCATTCTCAAATCCTAATATATAGTCTTCGGAATCTTCATATGATTTCTCATTTGGTTTTGAATAAAACATCCTTTGTTCTTCTTTAGTAAGGAATGTGTTATCCTCATCATCAGAACCTATGACATTTACATGGTCTTCTTCCAACTGCTCAGGCTCTCTTTCTTCTTCATCTACATAGTTTTCTTAGAAAGGGGGTCTGATTTGTTGGTCACTCTCTTTTTGTCTGACTGGAGGAGGGTGTCTTTTAAAATTTTGATTTCTATTCCTGTTTTGAAGATTGGCTTGATTTTCCCTAGGGGGTGTTCTCTCATTCAAACTGAATTTTTCCATCATCCTCTCCATTGTCCAAACTATGGAGTCAAGTTTGGTTTCATAAGAGGATGGTGCAGGTGTTGTATCATCTCTATAAGTCACCCTTTTTTCTGATCTCACCCTAGCTCTTTTCTCCATCAAATTTGCCTCTACACTTATAGCCCTTGTTTGCATGTCTTCTAGAGTTAGGTAATATCTCTCCCTTAGTTGATAGGCCATATCAGCATCAAAGCCTTCAGGATAATTTACTAAGGCCAAGCCTTGGTGAGGTTTTATGTGAGGTGGGAGAGCATTGTAAACATTGTTAAACCTAGTGGAGTAGTCATGAAAACTTTCTCCCAGATTTCTCTTAAGATTGTTATACTCGAATAGAATTTGGAGGGCGTTCTTCTTGGTTTCCCATTTGTTCACAAAGGTTTGGTATAGAGTAGGGATATCATGAATGATGTTGGGAGGTAAGTATTTAAACCATTTCTTGGGTTCTCCCCCTAGGCTCTGAGCAAAAATCCTCATTTTTATGGTTTCTTCTTCTATCTCCATATAGTCAAAAGCATCATTAATTCTATCTACATTTTTTTGAGTAGTAATGGATTCAGTCCCTACGAAGTGAGGGATTTTGGACTGATAGTCATTTGGCAAAGGTGACAGTGGTTGTTATAGAGCCATTGGATCATATCAGGCTACCATGATGGGAGGGAAAGGAAACAAAGGCTGATTTATAAGGGGAGGATTTGTGAGAGGTGGAGGAGGATGGAGTGAGGTGGTTTGCACACTGGTGGTATGGATGGGTGTAGCTGAGGTACTTGGACCAAAAGACTAATTCTGAGTAGATTTGAGATGAAAAGGGATGAAGTGATGTAGAAGTTGAAAATCAGGTGGAGTGGAAGGAGAAGCTTCTCTACTGGAGCTTTGCTACAAATCTATGGGCTCAAAGTCAACTTGGTCAACCCTACTTTGTGACTTGGTCCTGAATAGGTTCTTGGTATGGTGCAAATAAAACTGAGGATCTTGTAAAACTATAAGGTGTTCTAGTGAAAAACTTGCTCTAAGGATGGTCTTATCAGCAGGTGAGTTTCCAGCTTTAGGCTTTTGCCACAAAATATTTTCTGGGTTATCAACTACGGTAGGAGGATTTGGGTCCGAGTGTGATCTTGTATAGATCCTTCATGAAGCTAGATCTCTTTATTCACACAAGGTATAACTAGGCCTTAAAAACTATTTTGGATTGATTTGACACAATCCTGGAACAACCTATGGGACTAGTGAAATGAGGAAGGCCTACTAGAGGCTAGTGGAGTCGCCAGGTGGAAATTTTTAGCTTTTCTAAAGGTAAAATGTTTTATGGTCCACCACCAAATTCTTGATAAAAAATAAATCTAGAGAGTAATTTTGGGTTTTTAGTTTCTTTATGCAGCCTTAAGGTTAATGAGTATCCCCTAACTAAGTCATTATCTTGCTAGGATGATAAAGAAATTAATTTCTACTCTTGCTATGAGTTGGTTTTTAAGACAGACTAGGGATGTATATGAGTCTATAAGAGTTTTTCAGGCTACTATGAACTCGGTCCCATCGTGATCGCCACTATGTTAGCTCCCCGTAGTTTTCTATATTGATTGAGATACAAATTGACAAGGGTAACATCAAACCAAGCTTTCGAATCCAAGGACCTAGCCTTCCTGGATTTAGAGAGGGATCTCTCAATGTGTGCAAAGATATGTCTTGTTTACTGATTGGGGTTGATTTTAGGCTAGATGTTATGTGCAGGGCATTTTGATTGTTTTTGGTTGGGTATGATACTTTGGTAGATTTTAGATAGGAAACATGGAAGATTGTTAAGTCATTGGGAAATGGAGTCTAACAAGGTCCAGATAAGTTCATCAATGGGGTTTAAAAACATTTGCAGGGAAAGTTGACTTGGTTGGTGGATATTTTAAGGTTGTGATGGATTTATGAAATGGACATAAATATTGAGAACAAGAAACTAAATAAAGGGCTGAAACCGAATCCTTTGTATACTTGTAAACTGAGGGAGTTAGAAAATTGATAAGAATATCAAGAAAATCAAAGGCATAAGTAGAACGTAATCCATTTGATTTCAGACTGAAAGCAGATAATTAACCAAGACAAACATTCAGGTAAAAACACAGAAAGGTAAGAAACTTATCCAACTTTCAGAGCTTTTATCATCTAGAGCAGAAAAACATTTAAGATATACAAGTAACTATAACCATAGAAGGAGAGAAAACTCTAACATCCAAGATTACAACTATAAGGTTTCCCTAAAACAATTTTAGCTAAGTAAAGGCAAAGAGCATGATTTTACACAGACTTCTTTGACAAACCTAGATAAAGCTGCTTTAAAGAGATGATTCCGAGAACAAAATATTTCAGTGGCAACAATATGTAGGGTTAACCATAAATCATAATTGATGCTAACTGATCTAAATTATTCAAGAAATGGACAAGCTAAGAACTTGTTAGAAAGAAAATAAATGATTTCTCTAATGTATCTTAGCAGAAGAAAACATTAAGGTAGTGAAGGACAAACAAGTTTAAGGTGCCATTAGAAAACATTTCTTAATCTAAATTATTTATCCTACTGCATCATAGCAAGATGGAAAACATAATGGAAAAATAAAAAACATAAACAAAAGAAAACTTCACCATCAACCAAGCCTATGGATCCTGCAAGCAATCCTTCTCCATCAACAAGCAAATCAGATCATGCATGAGTTCCAAGACATCAATTTCTCTTCAAGAGCTTCAAAGGACTATGTATTATTCCAGCATCAGTCATAAAAATCAAACCTTTACAATGAGTTTGACTGCAGTATTTATGCTGCAAATGAGGAGGTGGAACTCTTCTAGGGTTGAAGTGTTATTAATTACAGAGTAAATGCTTTCCTGACCTTGAAAACCATGCAAGGTATAAGGTAGTGACATGTGTGCAGCTACTTCTCTGTTAAATAACTTTCCCTTAATTTCTAAGATAAAGATAGATGAAAATATTGATTTTAAGGCTTTATCCTGATTTTTACATTAACTATTCTGATAGTTTAAAATATACTATTTTGTGAAAAAAATATTTGTTGCCTTTATAGATAAAGAGTAGGTAAAAGGTGTCAGTTTGATTTATCAAGTGAATAACTACTTCCTTTTGATGTATTTGAGGCGGATTTAGCCTAATCTTTCCTTAACTTTAATCATTTAAACTCTGTTTAAGGCCTGATTCTGCTTTAGCCGTCATAACTCATTATGCTGCCTTTATCACTTTACTGTTTTCTTTAAACCTCTATTCATCTGTCTTTTAGCTATGTTTTTATCCTTAATCTACATGGTTTAAGTCCTTTAATCTTCATGCTTTTGACTTAACCTTTATTCTTCAATTTTTTTAATCTCTAAACTTCTGATCTTCACTGCACTACCTTGTATATAGGTCTTTGGTGCATTTGGAGGGTTTTCATCGATCACTCAATGATCATGATACATTGGCCACAAACTTGGAGATTTACCCTTTTTATCCCTTTTCTGCACTTTCAGGCCTTTGAGGATTGTCACCCTCAGCCTCTGTCACTATTTCTTGACTGTGGGATGGTTTTTATAAATAACCGCCATGAAACCTGTAAATAAACATTAAAACATTTATGAAAACCTGTGTTGTGGTTTTAAACTGCTAACAGAGGCTAGGAGTGGTTATGGAGCATTGTGGAGGGAGGGGAAATTGCAGGAAAGGAGATTCAATGGTCGAAACCATAAGTAATAGGGTTTAAACTTGGTTTATGGTGCGATAGTGGAAAGGTGGTTTTGCAAAAAACCAGCGGTTTTCGCATTGGCAAAGGGTGGTAAGCGGTAAAGGCCCATACGAACACGATATGGCTCTAGAGGTTACACGTAACCCCATAAAACCACTTATTTCGCGTTAAAAATGCACAGAAGGGGGGCTAAACGAGTTTGTGTGCGATAAAATATTGGTCGTCTGATCTGCGAGGAGACGTGCAGATCGACGATCAGCATGTCGCACAATACAACACCGAGGTATGGGGAGAGGATGGAGTGGGGCCAGGGCGAGACAAGTTCTGGGCCGTTCTATCTGGGGGAGCCAGATCAACAGTTAAGATTAACTGTGAGGGGACTAGCGAGTATGAAAGGATCTCGCCGGCAGGGTGCCTCCGCAGTGAATAGGGAAATATTGGTCCTCACATCTGGAGAAGATCAACGATGGAGATTAACTATAGGGGGACTATGGAGTATGGGCCACTTTGGTTGGGTGCCCCCGTAGTGAACCAGATTCGTTGATCTGGGAGGAATGGACGGTGAGGATTAGCTCATAGAAAGGTGGGTAGAGGGGGATGGTTAGGAGAGGGAGGAGAAAAGCGAGTGTGCATTGGTCATTAGATCTGATGGATCAACAGTGGAGATGAATAGTGGGAATGCGCAAAATAAAACATATGGGCGGGGAATGGATGAATGGAGAAGCGAGGGCCGTTAGATCTTGAGGATCAATGGCGAAGATTAGATTGGAGGAAAGGGAGCGGGGTAAAAGCAGAGGAGCGCTGGCCGTTGGATCAGGATGATCAATAGTCCAGGATGCAGCACAATATCGCACAATGGAATGAATGGAGTGAGGGGATGGGAAAAAGGTGATGAGGCGATAAAGAGTTGACCGTCCGATCAGGAGGATCGATGGCTAAGATCATATCGTGGAATGGCCAAATTGAATGAACGGGGCGGAGGAAAACGATAATGTGAGATAGCGCAGACCGTTGGATCTGAGGGAATTAGATCAATGGTGGAGATCTCATTGGTGGAGGATGGACAGGTGCAGGGAAAATTTTAAGGATGGGAATTTATCTTGAAGTTTAAAAAATTGGCGAATCTCACTAGTCCCTAATATGAAAACTATAAAATGTTTATGGATGTATTTCTGAAATTATTCAAATTTATAATGATTTTATATATACTCTCTATATAATGTTGGCGATTTTTAAGGTAAAATAATTTTATACTGTAAAATTTGGGCGAATGATTTTTATAAAAAATGGAAATTGGCGAATATTTTTTTTGGAAAAATCATGGAAAATTAGCCCACCTACGAATATTAGCCCCTAAAATTTTCCATGGACAGGTGGAAGGGAAAGTGCGATGCGCCGATGTGATGGAGCACAAACCGTCCGATCTGGGGGAGATCGAAGATGGAGATTCATCAGGGGATCACATCGGCGGCAAACATTTTTTCAAAAGGAAAAAGGTTGCGGGGACCGGTGAAAAGCCGAAATGCAAATGAGCCGATAGGTCGATGGGCTGATGCACTTGGTCACAAAGCACGGTCTTATGGTGGAAAAAGGGGCTAGGGCTAAGCCGAAAGGTGCTTAAGGCCTGATATTTAAAATGAAGGTTTTGGGCATTAAATGAAGGTTTTTAAAGGATTTTTAGGATTTCGATAGGGGAAAAAGGATTCAAACCTTAATAAAAGGATTTTATCAGGTTTAAAGGGAATTTTGAAGGAAAATAAAGGGTAAAAAATGGTTTTTGGAAGAAAAAGGGAAGGGGAAAATGAGGGATTTTTCAAAGGAAAAATGATGGAAAAATGGCTTAGAAACAGTCTCTTTTGGTATCATCAAGGCAACTTAGAGCTTTGATTGAAGATTTTATGAGAAATGGATAACTTAGGGATAATGAACACAGTGATATTTCTTAAACTCATAGATTTTGATGAAAATCTTGTTTTTTGGAAATCCATGGACTAATCTAGCCATCATCAGATATAACATAATTTATAGATGGCTAACACCTCCATCATGTTATCTTCCATCATTTCCTCCATCTTGTCCTTCCATGTTATGTAATTTGAGTTTCCCTCAAGGGAATACTCAAGTCTCAAACCATACAACGACATCATGCGGACCCTGAAGAATGATACTACAAATTTGATTAACCTACAAAGACAAATGTGTATTCTTCTCTTCTATATTGATTTTAGTTTTCATACCATGTAGAAATTCCTTCTAGATTCAAACTGCTAATTGTAATTTGCTAAAATAATATCTTGAATCTGATGATCTAGCAATTACAGAAACCATACAAGAGAATAATTCAATTAACACATTACACAATGATTTCCTGGGGAAATCCACCGCTAAAAACCCCACTATATGTATATTGCATTAGTTAGAAAATATTAGAATATTGAAATGTGTTTCTCATGCCTGAGAAACCTCAACACTCTCTCTATATGTCCCATTGCTTCCTAGACAAGCCTAGGCCAAAACCTAACAAAATTTTGGCTTGCGCAAGTCCCTATTTACTTGTATTGTTTCCTTGGGAATCAGCCCCATATTAATTATGGAAATCCCCATCTAATACTATGCAATCCAGCATAGGCCTTCCTTTGACTGCATGCACCACATGTACAATTTGGATGATTACACAACTGATAATACATTGCCCTTGAACTCCAATCTCAACTAGATAACTCGAATATCACACATGCATGATTTATTTATAATTATTTATTAGTTATCTGGTTGATCATTGAGTGTGGTTGAATTTCCACTTCCACACTTTGACCTTCCACTAGTTCCTCCAACAGTTGGAACTAGTTAAACTGACTTTAACTCAGATAAAATTGAATTAATTAATTACAACTCAAAGTAAACTCAATCAGGGCTCCTAAAAATTAGGAACCACTATACATGACTCAATTTATACCCTCGACTCGAATTAACTAAACCAACTAAGTCAAACTAACTTAGTCAACTCATACAAGTTGTCATGAGATGTGGAATTAAAATATTCTTCTGATTTAATTCAAGGGAAAATTAAATTAGAATCTTTATTGGTTCCATTTTAAACATTTAAATGATAAAATAAATATTTTCCTTCATTAAAATGAGTCCAAATGGGACTATGACACATGACCAATATTATTATTTATCCTACCTAGAAAGACCTAAAAGCACGAAGAGCATTATTTTCTCTCAAACTTGAGTATAAAACCCATACTCCAAAATAAAAGTATAATTTCTCTTTATTTCATTTTTCTTTACCTATAAAGAACACAAAATGTCATGATTTCAGTTACATCATAATGAAGATCGAACCTAGTTACAATTTTCAAGACTCCCTCCTAACTAGGGAGGTATTCATAGTACAAGGAATCTCAATCTTGAGGAAATCTCATAAGAAGATTTAGATTGATAAGCCATATTTTTTCATGCATATTTACATCATAACCAGAATTTTCTCTGGAGACCTTAACTGGAGAAGGACATCTTTTAGGAGGCTTTACGTGAGCTGCCACACTACCTCTCAAGGCACACACCCCACCCATATGTCTACAAGGTATGCCCTTTTAGGACTATTATTTTCTTGTATTCCCAAAACTGGATCCTCAAAGGTATCGATCCTCTTCAACTACTCTTATTTTTTACTCCCTATCTCATCCTCAAATATTATCAGTCACCAAATTCTTTCCCTGGATTCTCAAATCCATAAGATTTTTTACTCTAGATGCTTATCCTATCCTTCAAACTCTGTTGTTTCTTTATGGCCTTTAATTGTTTTTTATATGTTTTGTCTTTGCATGAAACACTTAGTATTTCATTAATATTATGCAACTTTGATTATCACAATGTATCCATGTAGGGCTAAGTGGTCCTTCAAACAAGTATGATAGTAACTTCCTGATCCAAACTACTTCCCAATAGACCTTACTTGTAGTAACATATTTAGCTTCAACACTACTCAAAGCAACCATATCATGCTTTCTTCTCATCCATAAAGCCATGGAAGATCCAAGGTTGAAATATCCTCATGTTGTGCTTATTCTGTATGTCTCGCTGCCACCCCAATATGAAGCTATGTATCCTTTAAGTTAAATTTCATTCCTAATATACCTGAGGAAGTGATGTATAGTCCCATGTAAGAACCTTAGGATATGCTTAGCTGCAATCCAATGATGATGTTTTGGCTCCATCTAAAATTGACTGAGGAAATTCACTTCAAAAAACATATTTGGCCTAGTATTCACTAAATACGTCAAGGACTCAATCATTATGTGTAGCAAGTCAAACCTACCGAACTAGAATCTAAAACCCTCAACCTTTTCAAATTTGAAATCATAAGAGTCATCATATGTTTGTAATCCATCATGCCATATTTCTTAAGCATATTGATCACATACTTACCTTGACCAAGATATATCTCTCCTGGATTTTTCCATACTTCTAGTCCCAAACAATAATGCATAATCCCAAGATCCTTCATATCTTCTAATTTCTTCTTTCGTTCCTAAATTTGATGCTATACACCTGTAACTAATAGATCATCCACATACAAGATTATTATAACTGGCTCATCCTAGACCACACTGATATATAAGTTAGGATATGCAATACCCTTGGTAAAACCAAGTCTCAAGGGGTATGCATCCATTCTTGCATACCATGCTCTTGGTGCTTGCTTTAAGCCATATAAAGCCTTCTTCAACCTGTAGACATGACTTTCCCTTTGATTTATTTCAAATCCTTGAGGATTCTCAATGTATACCTAACGTAAATGGCCCCATTCAAAAAATTTGTCTTGACATATGTTGGGTACCATTTTTGCACATTTTTCCTACATTTGCTTTCCCTATTTTTCCTCATGACCATAAACAATGGGACTATCTTTGCCTCTTTTTCCAACCTTTCTATCCTAACTTGTGATGTTTTACCTTGTTTTCATTACTCTGCCATTTCATCAATTATTAGGATGTATCGTGCCTTTTTATGACTAATTGAGGATGAATGTTCGGAGAAGATCTATGGTCTTTGTGTTGTCTTTCTAGATGTCATTTGTAGCACCAAAGATCCTGAGCACGAAGTATACAAGAGAATTTAAGGGTTTGTTGTTACGGTGAGTGATGATGTTACACCTTGTTGTTATAGATCCGCCGATAATTTCTGTTACACCTTGCTGTTACAAACTCACTGGCAAACTGCTGATACAATTGTACTGTTGACCAGATCCCGTCAACACCTGCTGATGATCTGTTCTTTATTTGTCACACTAAAACTATGGTTTTATTGTGATAGTTGTAGAAATTGTTTAGCATTGTATTTTTTGGATAACAGCCTAAGGGCGGTTTTGATTGTGATCTATAATTTTCTAGTCATAACTTTATTAAGGAGAGGTTATAACTATATGTTTGTTATTTCGATCAACATGGAAATCATAAGATTCTCATGAATGATACATCTCTTAATTTTCTAAGATGTAACTGCTATATAGATCTCGGCCTCAGAGGTCGAAAGGTTAGCGGAGAACAACATTATTTTGGCTCTGTAATTGTGCTTAGATTAATACAGATTCTCCTGTCATTGTTGTTACATGCATTATTCAATTTATTTTTAGTTAATTTCTTCCTCTACCTGTGCCCTGTTAGGGAGGAAGGGCCTTCCTTCTTAGTAGGGATTGTAGTCATTAAAGTAGTTTTGTGTATGTAATTGTATTTGAGTTTATGTATCAGTAGAGTTTTGTTTTTTCTATTCAACTGTGAATATATCTGCTTAAATTTCAATAATTTGTATGCTATTACACATATGATATTAGAGACACCAGTTGGATACTTATTGTGTGGCGTGCTAGAACAGATTAATTGAAGTGTGATTCCAGTCTTGTAGATCCTTTTATTTCTGCATGAGTGATTTATTTCCAGCATTTACTTCAGCAACAATTTCTTTTCTTTAGAATTTCTTCTGGTTGGTTTATCGGCACAGACAGTGCAACTGTCATTGGAATAAAAATATGTCCCTAGATTGATAATTAATGTGTACTTTTTAGTAATTATACAGCCCAAAAAAATTTCGTCGTTGCTGGGGATGGAATTGACGATCCAATCAATCAGATTTGTTTCTTAGAAGTGAAATTTCTGTGTTTTTTTTTAGAGTGTCTCTAGCAACACAATCGTCAGGAAGTAAGAATAAAGGTAAAAACCTATGTAGCGCTCTAAAAAACTTGAGCGGGCTTACCAATGTATTGCTAGGACACTTAGGAGAGTGAATTTTTGAGCATTTTTTTTTTCTTAGAGTGTCTCTTGTGACACAATTGTCGGGCGGTAAGACCAGAGGTAAGAACCTGCGCATCGCTCTAACAAACCTGGGTGGGCTCACTGTTGTAGAAACTGAATCACTCATAGGATGAATTGATACACATAGGGCCCATGTGTGTTGGTAGGACAACATCAACATCTAAAAACACCCCCCCACTCTACTGACTACAGGAAAGATGGGTCGTAAGAAGGAAAAGAAGGGTGCATATTTGGGAAGAAAGACATTCTTTGGAGATCTGATCTCAAGGGCAGAAAAGGAAAATTCCATGCCATACAGAGATAATAGGAAGATAGGACCACAGAAAGCAGCTACCATATCAAAGCCTGGACCATCGGTATCTTCCGTGTCTAGACCTCACCATCTTTCGAACAACATATCCACCCTTGATATCAAAACTCCAAATTAAAAACAACAGTGGATAATCATTGATCAAGATTTGAGAATTGAAGGACACGGAGAGACTAGTTGGGAGCATCAGGGACCTGAGGAAAAACATTCAGTTGATCATCAATTGGATGCTGGTAGTGCTGTTAAACAGTTGGTGCTGGAATAGCCTGATCCTTTTATTTTTCAATCTCCAGTACACTCTAAGGTCAGTTCATCCCATCAGGAAGAATCAACCATGGGGGACGAGAATGTCAAAAAATATAGCTATGTTACATTTTAATTCCCAATAGTAGTAACACGGGGTGAGGCTCCTATGAATAATATTCCTTTATCATCCCTACCATCCTTCCAAGGGATGGTTGTTGAAGACCCTGATACCTTTCTGTTCGAATATGATGTGCAGTGTAGAGGTTATGACTACACTTCAGATGCCCAGAAGCTAAAATTATTCCCTATTACTCTGAAAGTATAAGCATTAAGATGGTTCATGAGACTGGGTGTCGGCCCAATTCGAACCTGGAATGACATGAGAGAGGCCTTCCTCTTTAAGTATCATGATTACTGTCGAACTAGAGATTTGAAGGACGAGATTTTTAGAATTGCACAGAAGGAGGAGGAAAGCCTGGAAGACTATCTGGAGCGATTTCACTATAATTTACAGAGGTATAAGTTTAGTAACTTAGATCCAAAAATTTTAAAGCCAATATTTTTTAGAGTTATAAGAGATTATTGTCTGGAGCATCTGAACCTATTGGGAAAAGGAGACATATCGCAAGAAACACTTGATGATATAATGAAGCTTTTCTTGTGTAGCTCAAGAGGATCAGTCAAATGCAAAGTTTTAGTTCAGGATCCTTCAGTCCGAATACAGAAGTCCACAAGCAGAGGAGTAACCAGAGAAGAGATCGGGAACTTATTTGAGGATTTTAAAACCGACCTCCTTAGCACTCTCTCTTCCCAGATTACTACAGTACAAGTCAAGAAAGCACAAGCAAAATCTGAAGCAACCTTAGCAATATTTTGTCCTCGATGAAAAAATAAACATTTGGAGAGAGAATGTGGACTGAATAGTGTCAGCCTGTGCAACATCTGTGAGTTGGTGCACTCTACGAATCAGTGTCCTAATTTTCCCAGACTGAAGGTGGTACTTCAAGAATCAAGCAAGGATGTTCAATATTATTATTTCATAGGATCAAAGAGACCATGGCAGCCATGACCTATAGGTATGCCTTCAAATTTTTCCTCTTTTTATCCTTGGAGTAATGTTTATAATATTCAACAATATCCATGGCAGTATCCTACTCCTTCCTCAACAAAATTTACTTCACCATGGAACTAGTGGCCATCTCCTCCACCAATGCAATATCCTCCATCAAAACCCAATCCTTGGGGTCAAAAATAGAGAATTAATGGCCAAGGTCAAGTACGCCCTCCAATACCAATGCAACAGTAGCAGTTACAACTGCCTTCCATTCAAAATCCTACACCTTCTATATGACCCCAATTGCCTCTGCAACCTAACCCCAATCAAAATAATAAGGTAGCCCAGAGCATGGACACTCTGGTTACCCTCCAGACTTATCTTATTACTCCTAATGGACTTAACAAGGTTCAGCTTCGATCAGGGAAAGTAATCAGATCTTAACATACTCCCAATATTACCGAAGAATGTGAATCACCTAGGAAGGATATGGACATTTCTAAGGTAGCTGTTACACATGCAATAGCTGATACAACACCCATTGTTACATATGTATCAGCGAGCTCGAGGGAATCTGATGTTTCCACATATGCTAATCCGAGTAAGGATGGTACATTTGTGATCGTTGACTCAGCTGTTAGCATTCAGAATCCTCTATACCGCCAACGATTAACTAAAACTAGGTTAGTCTCACAACCTGAATCTAAATTCCTCAAGGAGCTGCAAAGTCTGTATGTGCAGATTCCACTGTTACAAGCTCTTAAATAAGTCCCTATCTGTTGGTCAAGGTTTTCATTGATGTCAATATGGCATTAACCGATATTTCAATATTCTTGAGATTTCTAGTTCAAGATAATAATGTCATGCCATCAATGAAGATGTCAAATCACAAAGAAGTTAAACCACTAATGAAAGAAGCCTTAAGAAGTCCTTGACCTATTGTTGCATGCACTTGATGTTCTATAACTTAACCCTTGATGTTATATGATCATTTCATACACTTTGATACTTGATGATGACATATGATGATCATGGTTGGAGATCATTTGAGGGTTGGAAGAATATTTTGGAATTCTCTTAATAATGTTGCACTATAACATATCACTGCACCATTATGTGATGACATGGGTGATTCACTCATTCTTGACATTACCATGATGATGTGGATCTCCTACATGTTCCTATGATGATGAAGAAGCCAAATACTGGAGAAGACAAACTATGGAGAAGCCAAACAAAGAAGCCATACTATCCTAATCATCTTCTACACTAAAGGTTTCAGAAGCAGTCACAAAGAAAAATAATTTTTGGCAGCTTAGAGGCATCCTTTCCAAATTAATCATATACCATCTTAAAGAGGAATTTTTCCTCTCTCTAACAAGCCCTTACTTTCCCTCAAACTCCCAATATTTTGTGAGAAATTGAATTTTTAAGTTGAAATTTTTTTTTTTCCTAGCCGACTTGAGCCGACTTTTGTATGCTCATACTCTTTCACCCAACCAACGTGTCTATTCATCATAGGTCAAAACCTGTGTAAATAATATGTCAAACACTTTATTTTTATCATCAATTTGGTGAAAATTTCATAGAACATTTTCCATGAAGATAAGAACTCAGAGCATAACGCAGTAAGTTCATAAGGAGGTCAAGGAGGAAGTATTTATGTTTGGGTTACCTCTCTAAAAATATCGGACCTGAAATTAAGTCCTGAACCTTACATTGGTAGCCACCTATTCTAGATCTGTGGAGGGACTACAATTTATGACATTATTGTGGAGGACAAGCTCGGATTGCTGAACAGTTTGGGAAAACTTCTGAACAGTCCTATATATACTTATATATACCTCAAAATGTAGGATCAGACCCACTTAGACAAGGTTTGTGTTGAAAAAAACTTGTTTTTGGGAGGAACTTAGACAATGATATACCTTTGCAGCCTTGGATTTCAGACCTTTACCTGTTTCAGCCTCTGTTGGGAGCTCAAACCTACAGTCTTGTGGAGAATTGTAGTATCTCAAATCTATGATTGAAGGGTAGGAGCTACAGCAATTTGGAGAGGCACAACAAGTATGTGGACAGACACCCATAAGGTTTAAATCTATAATATAGTTCTATTGTGTAAACTACAAAGTTATGTCTTGTGGTGACACTAATTGATTTGGGTTTGAGGCCATTACCAAGTAACAGTAGCAGACATTTGAACAAATTGGGTTGAGTTGTTTTTTTGTGACACTTTAGAGGTCTTGATTCAAGAAACATTGACATCAACATCTTGAAGACACCTCAAAGACATCTTCGATACCATTACTTATCTTGTTGAAGCTATATTAATATCACAAATTGAAGAGTTATCTATAAGGCCTTTGATTGAGAAACTATTGGAGGAGTCTAGTGATAATTTCATTAAAGTCTGTTGGAGCTGCTTAAGAGAATTGAAGTATCGAAGACTTGTTTGGAGAGAATTTTTAAAGGACCTTCACAACAACTTGGAAAGTATTGGGGCACCTTATTGAAGACCTTGAAGCATCCTTGAAGAAACTTTGGAAGAGCATTTGAAACAGTTGAAGCTTTGTGAAGACATACCTTGGAGTTTTCATTTTGAAGGTACCCTTGGAAACATGACGTTTTGTTGAAGCCCTCATGGAGTAAGCTTGGAGAAATTTTTTGGGTACCATGAAGAGTTGTGGTGACACCTTCATGTGAAGAATAAGGTTGTCATTGATGAAGTGACATGAAGACTACGTGAAGGCATTGCTAAAGATTTTTAGGGCTCATTGAAGAAGACTTTGGGAGCTATGAAGAATAACCAAAGATATTTTGACGAAGTGAAGTTGCGGGTTGGAGCCCAAGAGGTTGGAGCCTCATATAACCAAGGTTGGTACCTTGGAAGATAGGGTTGGATCCCTAGAGAATTGGAGTCCTCAAGAAACTAGGTCGAAGCCTATACTAGAGATAGAGTTGGAGCCCTAGAGGTTGGTGCCTCAAATTAACAAGGTTGGAGCCTTAGAAAGACCAAGTCGGTGCTTGGCACAATACGGGTTGGAGCCTAGAATATTGGAGTCTTCATCTAGGGTTGGAGACCTATATCATTATTGTACTTTAATTATTGTAAAGAAGAAATTAATAGAAGTATTTATTCCATCATTGTTCATTTTGTGTTATAAATATAAGTGATCTAACTTGTAAAATTAACAATTGAAAATAAATATTGATTCACCCCCCTCTCAATATTTCCAACAATTGGTATCAGAGCCAGTACCTTCACTCAAAGCCTAACAACTTTAAGGTTGATCATTAGAACACAAATGGAAAAGCCAAGGAAGAAAGTCTCCAATCCTCCTAAATATGTGTCTTCCTCAACCATCGAAATTGAAGTCAATCAATTTTTGAAGGCCCCATTGTTCAATGGAAATTTTGATATATGGGAATCAAGGATGAGGAATTTATTGAAGACTCAAGGAATTGAAGTTTGGAAATCATTGATTACAAATGACACGATGGACGAAGAATCCAATGAGTAAAATACAAGAGCAATGAAGGAAATTTTGAATGGGTTACCAAATTCTGTGAAGGCTAATTTTGAAAAATGTTCGTTAGCAAAAGTCATATGGGACAAACTTCTTTATCTTCACTCAAAAGGAGCATTGAAAATGATCTCTAGTCAAGACAATGATGGAAAACAAGAAAGAAGTCCAGAATCCATTAAGGAAGCCAAAGAAAAGAGAGATGAAAACAAGGCTAAAGAAGACCTAAACGATCAAGAGAACAAAGAAGACTTTGAAGAAGATCTCTTGAATAAACTTATGGCTTCCATGGAAGAGATTAACAGTTTGAAAAAGGAAAATGAAGAACTTTAGAAAAAATCGCAAGATGCTAACCAAGACAAGACAAGGAAGGAAGTTGACTATGTCAAGCTTCAACTACAAGAAAGAGATGAGGAGCTTGCCAAACTTAAAGAAGAATTTCATCAAAACAAAATAAAGCATCATGAAGAAGTCATATCTATGACCAATTAATTAGATAAAGAAAAGAAAAGGGAAGAAACTTTGTCAAGCCACCTTGAACAAAGACTAAAGAGCTTGAACAATCTTAAAGCAGATATTGATCAATACAAGGAAGAAGTCTCTTCTCTTAGATCTCAACTAGAAGAAGAAAGGAAACAAGCACAAGGATCCGAGAAGGTGATGGAAATTCATAGAACGACAAGTTGATAAAGCAGAAAAGGAGAGAAACACCATGACATGCCAACTAGAAGAAAAGGATGAAGAAATCTTCAAACTAAAATCAGATATGAATCTTTTCAAGGCTGAAACATATGAAGCTACAAGAATAAAATAAGAAATGGAGAGCAGTCTAGTAAAGGATAATGAAGAAATCTTGATAATGAAATCAAATATCATCTCCCTTAAAATCGAAGCACACGAAGCAACAAGGATTACGGAAGAAATGAAGAAGCAACTAGTTATGAAAGATGAAGATTGTGAAAAATTGAAAGAAGAAATGGTCTCTCTTAAAAAGGAAGTTGACTTACTAAATAAGAACTTGAAGAGTTCGCAAACCCTAGTTGACATCCTAAGTCATCAAAGATCCCCCCTTCATAAATTAGGTCTTGGCTATGTAGGTGAACCCTCAAATAATGCAAACCATAATTCTTCAAACAACAAGGATGTGGAGAAGCCTGGAAGAAATGTTGATGCCCCCAGTTCCAACAAAGAAAGGAGAAGATTCAAAGTGACATTGGAAGAAACCCCACTCCAAGAAGATATTTAGATGGTGTCAAGAATGCAAGAGGCAATAAATTTGATCAAAGAATCCCAAGACAGAATGACTTTGGAAGTGCATCAAGGTAATCTCCATCCTCCATGAACCAAAGCATATTTTTTGGTTATTGTTATTCTTGTACAAATTTCGGGCACATGGCAAAGGATTGTAGGGCATACCACAAGGACAATTATAATGGTCCCCGTCAATCTCCTAGAAACAATTTTTCAAGAAGAAGTCATGATTTCTTACTCATGAACAAGATAGAGTGCTTCAATTTCCATAACATTGGACATATGGCACGTGATTGTAACTTGACATGGTCCCCTGCACAAGCTAGAACCATGCCAGAGAAGAAGGTTACACAAGTATGGAGAAGGAAGCAAATTGGATTCGAAAGTCTCTTAGACACTTCAACCAACAACACATGTTGTTTATTTGATGAGGATATCCTTGTTAGATATGATATCCCATGTGTTTAATGATGAGACTCTGCCAAAAAGAAGACCACGCCTACAGTTAGGGGGAGCTCTTTATCATTCTTGCAGAAGCTATTCATGAAAGGGCCTTATGAAATCCTTGATGAATCACATATGGACAATCATCTTTTGATAAATCATCTCTCAAGAGCAACTCCATTGAGGAACATAATCCCTTCTCATCTGATGGACCATTGTTGAATATGTCTTCCATTATATCTCAAAGAAAGAAATATTTCTTGAGCTAGAGGAGTTTATGCAAGCAGGGGAAGTTGGTTCATCACATAAAGAAATGCAAACACATCTATCATGAACCAGATTTCCAGAAGGAAGAGCACCATGATAGGGGGAGCTACATATCTATCATTGATGAAGAAAAGCAGCTTGATAGGGGGAGTACTTGGGCACCCCGTTGCCATTTATGTCAAAGGGGGAAAGAATGTTGGAAGGGAAAGAATATTTCCATCAATGACAAAGGGGGAGATTGTTGGTCAAGGTTTTCATTGATGTCAATATGGAATTAACCGAGATGTCAATATTCTTGAGATGTCTGGTTCAAGATGATGATGTCATGCCATCAATGAAGATGTCAAATCACGAAGAAGTCAAACCACTAATGAAAGAAGCCCTAAGAATTCCTTGATCTAATGTTGCATGCACTTGATGATCTATAACTTATCCCTTGATGTTATGTGATGATGTCATACACTTTGATACTTGATGATGACATATGATGATCATGGTTGGAGATCATTTGAGGGTTGGAAGACTATTTTGGAGTTCTCCTAATAATGTTGCACTATAACATATCACTGCACCATTATGTGATGACATGGGTAATGCACTCATTTCTAGACATTACCATCATGATTTGGATGTCCTATATGTTCCTATGATGATGAAGAAGCCAAATAATGGAGAAGACAAACTATGGAGAAGCCAAACAAAGAAGCCACATTGTCCTAATCATCTTCTGCACTAAAGATTTCAGAAGCAGTCACAAAGAAAAATAATTTTGGATAGCTTGGAGGCATCCTTTCCAAATGAATCCTACACCATCTTAAAGAGGAATTTTTCCTCTTTCTAACGAGCCCTTACTTGCCCTCAAACTCCTAATAGTTTGTGAGAAATTTAATTTTTAAGTTGAAAATATATATATATTTTTCCTAGCCGACTTGAGCCGACTTGTGTATGCTCATACTCTTTCACCCAACCAACATGTCTATTCATAATAGGTCAAAACCTGTATAAATAAGACGTCAAACACTTTATTTTTATCATCAATTCGGTGAAAATTTCAGAGAAAATTTTCGATGAAGATAAGAACTCAGAGCATAACGCAGTAAGTTCACAAGGAGGCCAAAGAGGAAGTATTTATGTTTGGGTTACCTCTCTAAAAATATCAGACCTGAAATTAAGTCTTGAAACCTTACATTGGCAGCCACCTATTTTGGATCGGTGGAGGGACTACAATTTATGACATTATTGTGGAGAACAAGCTCGGATTGCTGAATAATTTTGGAAAACTTCTGAACAGTCCTATATATAATTATATATACCTCAAACTGTAGGATCAGACCCACTCGGACAAGGTTTGTGTTGAACAAAAAAAAAAATTTGGAGGAAATCAAACAATGATATACCTTTTCAGCCTTGGATTTTAGACCTTTACCTGTTGCAGCCTCTGTTGGGATCTCAAACCTACAGTCTTGTGGAGAATTGTAGTATCTCAAATTTGTGATTTAAGGATAGAAGCTACAACAATTTGGAGAGGCCTGACAAGTATGTGGATAGACACCCATAAGGTTTAAATCTGTAAGATAGTTCTATTGTGTAAACTGCAAAGTTATGTCTTGTGGTGACACCAATTGATTTGGGTTTGAGTCCATTACCAAGTAACAGTAGTAGAATTTTGAACAAATTGGGTTGAGCTGTTTTTTTTTTTTACACTTTAGAAGTCTTGATTCAAGCAAAATTTACATCAACATCTTGAAGACACCTCAAATACATATTCGATACCAATACTTATCTTGTTGAAGCTACATTAATATCACACATTGAAGAGCTACCTAGAAGGCCTTTGATTGAGCAACTATTGGAGGAATCTAGTGATAATTTCATTAAAGTTTGTTGGAGCTTCTTAAGAGAATTGAAGTATCGAAGACTTGTTTGGAGAGCATTTTTAAAGGACCTTCACAAAACTTGGAAAGTATTGGGGCAGCTTATTGAATACCTTGAAGCATCCTTGAAGAAAGTTTGGAAAAGCATTTGAAACAGTTGAAGCTTTGTGAAGACATACCTTGGAGCTGTCATTTTGAAGGTACCCTTGGAAACATGACATTTTGTTGAAGCCATCATGGAGTAAGCTTGGAGAAATTGTTTGGGTACCATGAAGAGCTATGGTGACACCTTCATGTGAAGAACAAGGTTGTCATTGATGAAGTGACGTGAAGACTACGTGAAGGCATTGTTGAAGATTGTCAGGGCTCGTTGAAGAAGACTTTGGGAGCCATGAAGAATAACCAAAGATATTTTGCTGAAGTGAAGTTGTGGGTTGGATCCCTAGAGGTTGGAGCCTCATAGAAACAAGTTCAGTACTTTGGAAGATAGGGTTGGAGCCCTAGAGGATTGGAGTCCTCAAGAAACTAGGTCAGAGCCCATACCAGAGATAGGGTTGGAGCCCTAGAGGTTGGTGCCTCAAATTGACAAGGTTGGAGCCTTAGAAAGACTAAGTCGATGCTTGGCACAATACAGGTTGGAGCCTGGAAGATTGGAGTCTTCATCTAGGGTTGGAGCCCTATATCATTATTGTACTTACCTTATTGTAAAAAAGAAATTAATAGAAGTATATATTCCATCAGTTTTCATTTTGTGTTCTAAATATAAGTGATATAACTTGTAAAATTAACTATTTAAAAGAAATATTGATTCACCCCCCTCTCAATATTTCCAACAATCTACCATTCAACTCCTTCAAGAGATAATGCACAAAATTCATATTTTTCAAATATCCTTCATAGACAATGAGAGGAAAACAATGAACAATTATTTATAATTTGGAATCCCAAATCCTGCTACAACAAACTCAAGTTTCCAAGGTAATTCTAAATTTGGAGTGGATTTTTCAACCACAGAGTACTCAGTCCTTCTTAATATTGCAATAAATCGACCACTAATTTTTTCCTTAGATGCCAGAAATAAATCATCCCTTCTCTTAGTGCATGAATCGACCCACTTGTTGAGGAAAATAATGGCAAGAATAATGTTGGAAACCCTCGTTCTCTTGGAGAAAATACATGGCCTCAAACTCACAGTCAATAAGTGTTATCCCTCTACTATGTCAAACACACATCAGATTCAAGGAGAAGATTTGAAATTGTGGTTTCCAAATTAAATTACTCTTCTGATAATTCCAACGATGAATTTGCAGAGATTAGAAGGTTTATTTCCTTCTGTGTTTACAAAACCCTTGTGTGATGAATTGTTACATGCCCCAAAACTAACTTTCAGACAACATATGACCAAATATGGAACGTAAGAAGAAATATGGTCACGACCATGAATTCTCTCCTCATAAGGCCAAGGTTAAGGACACATATGGGGAAAAGAATGGTAGGTGTGTACTGCTACTCTGATATCAATCATGGCCTGTATGTTGGGATGTCGAAATTGATTCCTTGTAGATTTAAGCTCAACATTCAACCCACGCAGTTTGAATTACACAAATAGTTACATGAATTATATATGAGATATTTTCATTCTATATATGTGTCTAGATTAGATATTCAAATAGTGTAGTCTGTATCCATACTTTCTAAACTCATTAATATATACATTCCATATTTTCCCTTGTAGGATTTATTCTTGTCTTTGAATTATGATAACTAGCTGAAAGTCAATGGGAGTCGATGGTGGACGAGCATATGGAGAGGATTCGATGGGTACCAAGGGTGGATGATGTTACAAGGAGTCGATTGTATAGGTAAAAGGAGGAGCGCCAAGGTTGGATATGTCGGGTGAGTGTTAAGTTGAGTGTTATACATGGGGAGCAGAGTGTTATATACTAGAATCAGGGTGTTATAAACATGGAGTGTTATGCCAAAGCCACTATGCCGAGGGGGTATTGCTACGTATCAGGTTCTATAGCATAGTGAATGACTGTGGTATATCATATGGAGGATGGTTGTATAATGTTAGCAGTGATAACTAGTTGGGGACCACTACACAATGGAGAGGTGTTGTCAGGAGGGGAGTCGAACCAATTGTGCGGACTTGGAGATGAGATGTGGAGTCAATGATTGGAGAGAGAGAGCCACGATGGGATGTTAATAGTTTTGGAAGAGATTCAACCAAAAATTTACACAGGTGGAAACATGACCTATTTTAACTATAACTCATCCCAAAAAACCAAATAAAATTCATAGAATGTATTTTCTCATTCAAAAAATAGCACATAGAAGGGTGAGAAACATTCCAGAAGAGTGTTACGCAATAATGAGCGTTAAGGACTGACAAGCACTCATGAAAACATAATCTATGTAAGTGCTGACACGCTAACAAAAATTTCATTTCTGATCAGCGTAGGTATGATAGTATAATGTACATAAAATGCCACCAAAACAAGTGGCTCACATAGGATTGAGCAGGTTAGGAACATAGTGGCTATGATACCATGTGAAACACGCATGGAATGTGAAAAACAAGAGTAGGATAAATCATTGAATGCATTTAATATTAGCTATGATACACATTTATACACTTCCTTGTGACCCTTGGTCTTCACATACCAAGTGGTCTCTTATACTCCCTTTGACTGTTTACATTCCACACCAACCCTTAGAGGATTAGGTGTCCAACAACTAACAACAAAGAATTCTTCAGCGACTTGGAAGAGAAGGACCTCCAGATGCACATCGAGATGGGAGATGATGGAAAATATAACATGACCGACATTGGTACTATTACTTTCCAGAGGGATTATGTTTCTCCTCTCACATTGACAGATATCATGTATGTTTCAGGTCTGAAGAAGAATTTAGTTCACTACAAGAAAAAAGGACATTGGTGAGGGTCGAAAAATGTCACCATAAACTCATTGGTGATGGTCAAAAGAGCCTTCATATCCAAAAACTGAACGTCACCAAAAGTATAGGTGTTGTGGTGACATTCAAGGTCTGTCACCAATATTGGTTTATAAGTAAATATAGTGACCATCACCATTTCATATGAGAAATGGTGATGGAACTTAACCTCTGTCACCAAAAAACTTGACATCACCAAATGTGGTGTCGTCAAAAGTATAAGTGTTGTGGTGACATTCAACGTCCATCATGAATAATGATTATAATGATGGATAGTGACCGTCACCATTTCATATGAACAATATCGATTTATGGTGATGGACCTTTCATGTTCATCACTATTGATGCATATATATGGTGGCGTTCATTGACCGTCACCATTTGATATTTTAGTGAGGGTAAAAAAATGTCACCATCAACTCATTGGTGACGGTCAAAAGAGTCTTTGTCACTAAAAATTGATCATCACCATTCCATATTAATATTAGGGCACGATGGAATCGAACCACCAACCTCCTGCCAATAAAGCAGGTGCTCTTCCCTTGAGCTAACACCCTTTAGAGAATTAGACTTTACAGAAATATATCTTGAAAATTTATAAATTTTAAATTTACAACTTTCAATAAATTATAAAACTTTTTGAAGTCTTGGAAAATCTTTTACTAAACAAGAAAATGACATTGAAGTTTGTACCTAATGGTTATGGAATTTATGAAAGGTGTGGGCAGGGAAAAATATTCATGTATAAGATACTGATTATGTCAAGCTAAATACTCAATTAGAAGTGAAACTTTGAAGACATTGATAGCCTGTAAATGACCTATAATTATCAAATCTAAAATCTTCAATTACACCAAAGATTGATTTTTCACCTTGTGAATCATGTAAATATGTTGTGACAGCATAAAAATGTGCCTCTAAAAGACTGATTTGCATGCCAAAAATCCAAAATCAATCAGTATATATGATGAAATTATGAATAATTAGCTACATTCTTGAATCCTACTTGCTATGGGGTCTAAAAACTAATTGGGAGCGTTTCTCACTATTAATAAATTAAATATGCCAAAATACAACAATCAATAACAATGATCCTGAAACATAACCACTAAATAGATGTTAAAAATTGTAAGAACAAATTTTGGCTAATATCTATTACACCAAAAAAATATCAAAGGGGCATTCAGACACTTCCAAATCCACACCAACCATGAGTATCCAAATAGGTAATTGTATAGATACAAGGAAAGAAATCTTTGCCTCTCAATGATAACTATGACCTCCCACAAGTACTTCAACTAGAAAAGTGGTGTGAAGACAAAAACCTCAAAGAAAACAAAACTACACATTAAAAAAGCACACTTCATCCCCCATCTACCTTTATAGAATAGATCTAGCAGAATAAAAAAAATATCCATAGAGAATAGGATTAGAGTTGGAAAACTAAATATGATAAGAAAAAATTAACTAGCAATGAAATCTACTAATTCGAACATGCTTAAAGTACATTAAACAAATATGGCATCCATAGTACATTAAAGTGACATTAGTCAATTTTGGGATTGGTCAATTTTCAACTATCCATAGTGCCACCAATCTAATGAACTGTGATAGGAGGTGTTCCCATTAATGGAACAACATGTTTAAAGCTCACATTTTTGTTGATAACCATTGTCTTTAACTAACAACCATGCATAGTTCTAGTGCATAACTGCAAAACATGGACAAAAAAGTGAGCATAAAGTCCAGAAGCCCAATCTACCTTAATGGAAAAAAACAAGAAATCAAAAATTACATACAATGTACCAAACATTGAAATGATAGAAACATGAAAGAAAATGTGATGATACTTCTCATCAAGGAAAAAAAAAATCATATCACCTGCAACGATGAATTTATAAACCTTTTTCAGAAAATGGCATTAATACACTAACTATAGTCGGTGGGCAAAAATAATTCAAGGATATATATAGTTGGTTGGAAAAAATTCATCCTTGAGGAAACCAAGCCTATACTCAAAAACTTAACCATTAGAGAATACCATTTAGATATGGGTTTTGTCATGTGGTGGGTCACCTGCACTTAATCCAATATTTGAGGAAAAAACCAACCAATTAGGGGTACACAATTGTTTTTTATTTAACTATATTAAATATATCATCAAGTAACTTAAATAATTTCCTACATCGAACCCATGTATGTTTGTCAATAGTTCTTGAACCTTAAAATGATCAAGAAAATAAGAAAATTTGATCAGACAAGAAATTTTTTAAGAACCTACCTCATTATGGGTATAAATGGAAAACCATTGCTGCATAAAAATACCATTATTCTTGAAGAACCATGGCACCTCCATTGTACTCATTTAAGATACTCCTGTAGTTGAAATTCCAAGCTGAAAATTCCTTTCCCTTTATGTTCAAATAGAAATCCTCCCTTTACAACACGTTTTTCAGGTAGATATGCATCTCTGCATTCCATCACATAGGGCGGAAAGGTCACTCCATTGAAATATCCAATTAATTTTCTTTCATGTGCATACATGTAAATAGTATCTCCTCAACCAATACCTCCAGCATGATTAACACACTAAGGTCATAGATTTTCCTAGGGAAACTTGATAGCTTATCCAAGCTGATACAAAATTGGTTTAGAGGTGTCATTGGAAACTAAACTGGATATTTTATTGGAAAATTTCCAAAAGCGAATAATTCCTTCAGGGCTCAGGGAATATTGACCTATTTTTTCAAGTAATCCCAATTAATGTGGTCTATGACATATCAGCACCTTCTAGCATGCACCTACCTCCTTTTCGGGCCAATTTACTAAGTAAACTAACGAAGGTGTTTTACTTGTCAATCTGAGATTGTAGTGTAGAAATTATATGTACTAAGCATGCATATGTCCAAGATCCACTTGATCTCACACTATTTAACTTTATGCAAGATACTGTATCTATTCCAGTTTTTAATATTTTGCATAAAAATTAATTGCACACACATGTGAAGCATAAAAAAAAATATTCAATCGCACATAACACAGTTTTTAATCGGGAAAGCTTAAAGTTGAAACCCCAACTATATATTATGTAACATGGAGATCATATGACAATCTCATACAAGCATAAAAAGCTTATCACAAGCCCTCAGTACAGTACAATCATCATACACTAATCAGTACCAATCTTGCAAATCCATGCACCGATCTCTACCTCTTGCTAGCTTACCTCCACTATGCAATCTCTGCTGAAGAATAGCTCTGAATGAATTCGAATTAATCCATCCTTGACTGCACAATCCTCATTGGCATCTCCACTAAGTTTGTGATGCAATCAATGCATCACTATAGTCACAACAGATAGTCTATCTTGGCCTTTCACCTATCTCTCCACTGGTCTCCACTGAAACTACCATGCACTTGTAGTTAACTGATGTATTGTTCAGTTTATTAATGAGTTATTATTTGTGAATTAATTAACTAATTAATTCAGTCCACTCTCACTAGTGTATCAATTAGTTAGACTAGATACAACTAGCTCAACTAAGTCTAACTGAGTTAAACTAAATACAACTCCATAACTACTTCTTCCAACTATGTCACAATCGCCACTTAGTTCTAACCTAGTCCTCCATGCGCTCCAAGAACCCTTAGGAATAGCGTGATTCCCTTGTCAAAGTAACATGTGCCACATCTGGGTGCACTAAATCGAAGTGCTCCAAGAGAATAAGTTGTTGTTTAGAGTCTGAATATTATTAAGAGCTAATAATAATCGACATGCATCTATTTTTAGATTGACGATCTATAAATAGACTTCGCCCAATATTCTAAAAATAGAATTTCATCTATTTTTCCAACTTGACAAACCATCCACAAATAGCATCATGCAACTTTTGAAATATGATCATCATGTCTAAAAATAGACATAGTCTAAAAATAGACTTGCGCCAAAAATAGCCTCCGGGCCCACTTAGTGAAGGCAACTCTTTTCACTAAGCTCATGATCTTGTTGAATCTCAATACTCCCTCTCAAAAATATAGGGATTATGCTTCACCCCGATCCTACCTCTATGGTATTCGAATTTGCTCCTGGTGAGCACCTTCGTCAGAATATCTGCATCCTGATCCTCCGTAGGAATGTATTGAAGCAACATGATCTTCCGCTGCACACAATCTCTGATATTATGATACCGGATATCAATATGTTTAGATCTATCATGAAACATAGGATTAACCGAGATTTTAATGCAACTCTGATTATCACAATGAATCATTGTGGGATCTAAATGTGAACCGAACAAACCAACTAGAATCTTCCTCATCCAGATAGCCTCACATGTAGCTAGACTTGTTGCCATGTATTCTTCTTCTGCTGAACTAAGTGCCACAGATCTTAGTTTCCTGTTGTACCAAGAAACTGTCGTAGATCCGATACTGAAAATCCCTCCTGATGTGCTCTTTCTGTCTGTTGGGCTTCCTGCCCAATCTGCATCCGTGAAGCCATGCAACTTCACCTCATCCATCTGTCTGTACCATAAACCATACTCAGATGTGCCCCTGAGATATCTCAAAACATCCTTGCCTGCCTTCCAAAAGATCTTGGTAGGCTTAACCATCGCTTGTGAAATTTGGTTCACCGCATAGCATATGTCTGGTCTTGTATTGACTAAATACATGAGCGAACCCACCAACTGTCGATAAACATTGGCATCCACTACCTCTGCCAATGTAGCATCCTCTTTCTTCCAATTTCCTGGAAGAGGAGTGTCGATAGGCTTATAGCCTTGCATGTGAAACTTCTCCAGTATCTCCCGGGCATACTTGCCTTGAGACACAAATAGTTCACCTTCCCACTACCATATTTCCAATCCAAGGAAATAATGGAGGCCCAAATCCTTCATCTCAAACTCCTTTGCAAGATTTTCCTTGCAAGAGTGTATCAACTGCTCATCACCTGTTAGTATTAAATCATCAACATAAAGTACAATGACTAAAATCTTACCCTCAACCACAATCTGGTATAGGTTTACATCTATCTCACTCTTGGTGAAGCCAAGTCCAGTGAAATAGTTGTCGATCCGAGTGTACCAAGCACGGGGTGCTTGTTTCAGCCCATACAGTGCTCTTTTGATCCTGCACACATGTGACTCACTGTTGAAGAGCTCAAATCCTTCATGATGCTCAATGTACACCTCTTCCTCAATGATCCCATTAAGGAACGCAGTCTTCACATCCATCTGATGAATGTGCCAACCCATCTGTGCTGAGAGAGCAAGGACAGTCCGTATGGAAGAATACCGTGTGACAAGTGCAAAGGTTTCTTCATAGCCAATCCCCTCAATTTGTGAGAAGCCCTGGGCAACAAATATTACCTTATACTTCTCGACACTCCCATTAGCAGCTTGCTTTACCTTGTAGATCCATCTTGATCCTACAGCTGATTTTCCCACCGGCCTTGGAACAATCTCCCAAGCATTGTTTTTTACAATGGAGTCATACTCCTCCACCATGGCATCTACCCATGTGGGCTTCTGCGCTTCTTCCTAAAAATAAAATGGCTCTTTTACAATAAACTTTCTCATAAGAGCCATGTATCCAGTATATCGGTCAGGTGACTGTCTCTATCTGCGCTGTGATGTAGGGACTCCTACATTCTGTGCCGCATCAAGATTCCATCTCTCAGCTTCTGTGGTATTCTTTATGCCTTGTCTAATGTTTGGTTCTGCATGAGTGGACTCCTCCACTCCATGAATCTCCTCCTATGGCTGATCCACATCCAGAGGCTCATCTTTGGGAACAATAAGTTCTTCTTCCGCATGCAAGTGTAGCTCCCTCTCAAGCGACAACTTCATGGCTTTCACCTCATTGAATTTTATATCCCATTGCACAATAGTCATCTGACTGTCTGGAAAATACACATGATAGTTGTGGGGTGTTTCTGTGTACCCCAAAAATATCCCAACTTTTGCAATCGGCTCCAGCTTCTTCCTGGCATCCTTTGTCACATGAATGTAAACAAGTGAGCCAAAAATCTTCAAATGAGAAATATCAGGCTTCTTACCAGAAAATACTTCTTTGGGTGTACTCATGCCAAGTACTCTATGAGGACAATGGTTTTGCACATAAACCGTAGTGTTGCATGCTTTCACCCACAAGTGCATCGGTAGACCCTGGTCATGCAGCATTGCTTATGCAGCACCCACGATTATTCTATTCTTTCTCTCCACAACCCCATTCTGTTGTGGGTTATGAGGTGATATGAGTTATCTTTGAATTCCTTCTTTGCTACAAAAGTCTTTGAATTCACCCAAGATGTATTCACCACCATTATCACTCCATAGAGCTTTCACCTGATTCCCTAACTCCTTCTCCACCAATGCCTTGAACTCACAAAACTTTGAGAATGTTTCACTCTTCTTATGCATGAAGAAGATCCAACATCTATGAGAATAATCATCAACAAATATCACATAATACTTGTGTTTTGATGTTGAAG
Organism: Pinus albicaulis; assembly: GCA_034641835.2. Lineage (NCBI taxonomy): Eukaryota > Viridiplantae > Streptophyta > Pinopsida > Pinales > Pinaceae > Pinus > Pinus albicaulis. Next base: position 1,265,997,037 of record CM076580.1, on the reverse strand, counting down.
CAACCGAGAATGGTCCACACACGTCTATGTGAATTCTCTCCAGGATCACCAAAGCATGGTTCTCCTTCTCATGAAAGGTGGTCTTAAAAAACTTACCCATGGTACATCTCTTGCACTGATCTGACTATGCAAGAGTACCCTTGGGAATTTCAGTAGAAATTTGCTGCAAAATCTTCAAAGCGCCATGGTGAAGATGGCCCAATCTCTTGTGCCATAACTCACCCTCATCCCAACTCAACACTCCTTCTGCTTTTCCCACCATTGCAGCGCAGCCATCTACCTCTAGCTTGTAGAGATTATTAATTTTAACCCCTATATTCTTGGTTTGAGTCTTTGTTTTATGTCGAAGGAAGGCTTTTCCCTCACTCAAAACAACATCATAACCCTTGTCTTCCAGCATTGCGACTGAAACTAAGTTCTTCTTTAGACCTGGAACATGCATGACATTCTTCAACAAGAATGGATAATCAGACTCCCTCTCAAAGGTAATGGTCCCAATGCCATTTTCACTGTACCGACCATCATCTCCCATCTCTATATGCATCTGGAGGTCCTTCTCCTCCAAGTCACTAAACAACTCTTTGTCTCCCATCATATGGAAAGATGCACCACTATCAAGATACCACACCGATCCCATGCATCTTGAAACCAAGCATGTGATCAAGGAAAAATCTATCTCAAATTGCAAGGCTAAGGCCTCTCCAGCTGCAGATCAAGCAGCCTACTTATTCTTCTTCTTCTATGGACAGTTAGTGGCGAAATGTCCATGTTCGTGATAGTGAAAACACTTCACTTTGGAAAAATCCTACTTCTTGCCTTTAGCACCAGATTTTGAAGGATTTTTCTTCCCCTTCCCTTTCCTTGCTTTGGCATCCAAAGCGCAATTCTCTTCATCTTCATTCTTCAATGAAGATCCATCCCTAAAACCCCGCTTTATCTCCTCCTGCACAAGATCTGACCAAAGTCGCTCCCATCCTGGCAGTTTCTCCCATCTATTGACAGAGTATTCGTAGCTATGCCAACTCTTCGGAAGCCCAAGGAGAGAATTATTCTTCATCAACAGTAACCCCCACACTTCCCATCTCATCCTTCTAGTGGACAAACTTCGTGAGGTATTTTGGAATACTGTCGCCTTTCTCCATTTTTATTTTTCTGAGATTGTCTTTAAGCGCCAACTTCCTTTGGTCACTTTTTCTTTGGAACAATTCTATCAAAGCCTTCCACATTAAGAATGGAGTGGATTTCCCATGAAGGCTGGACACAATATGGTCCTTCACACTTTCCAACAGAATTCTCCTCATCTTTGTTGTCTTCTTTTGCCATGCATCAAGTAATGCAACATCGCTAGATCCCGGCTTAGGAACATCGCTGTCAATGAACTCCTTTAGCCCATTATCCTCCAACACTGCCTCCATCTTGTCCTTATAGACTATGTAATTCGAGCTCCCATCAAGTGCATACTCCAATCTCAAACCGTTGAAATGCATTTCAATGTATACTCGATTTCTGCACCAAGAATCTTTTGTAGCAAATTCGAATTGTCCACCAACGCAAACTCACTTCACAATTGCAATCTTCAATCAACAATGATTTGATACCATGTGGAAATTATATGCACTAAGCATGCATATGTCCAAGATCCACCTGATGACACTATTTAACTTTATGCAAGATACTGAATCTATTCCACTTGTTAATCTTTTGCGGAAAAATTAATTGCACACACATGTGAAGCATTAAAAAAATATTCAATCGCACATAACACAGTTTTTAACTCGAAAAGCCTGAAGCTGAAAACCCCAAATATATATTATGTAACATGGAGATCATATGAAAATCTCATACAAGAATACAAAGCTTATCACAAGCCCTTAGTACAGTACAATCATCATACACTAATCAGGACCAATCTTGCAAATCCATGCACCGATCTCTGCCTCCTGCTAGCCTGCCTCCACTGCGCAATCTCTGCTGAAGAATAGCTCTGAATGAATTTGAATTACTCTATCCTTGACTGCATAATCCTCATTGGCATCTCCACTGAGTGTGTGATGCAATCAATGCATCGCTATAGTCACAACAGATAGTCTATCTTGGCCTTTCACCTATCTCTCCACTGGTCTCCACTGAAACTGCCATGCACTTGTAGTTAGCTAATGTATTGTTTAGTTGATTAATGAGTTATTATTTGTGAATTAATTAACTAATTAATTCATTCCACTCTCACTAGTGTATCAATCAATTAGACTAGATACAACTAGCTCAACTGAGTCTAACTGAGTTAAACTAAATACAACTCCATAACTACTTCTTCCAACTGTGTCATAACTCTGCCACTTGAGTTCTAACTAAGTCCTCCATGCATTAGCTCTAGTGAACCCTTGGGAATAGCGTAATTCCTTTTGTCAACTGATGTGCCACATCTGTGCACTGAACTGAAGTGCTCCAAGAGAATAAGTTGTTGTTTAGAGTCTGAATATTATTAAGAGCTAATAATAATCGATATGCATCTATTTTTAGATTGACGATCTATAAATAGACTTCACCCAATATTCTAAAAATAGAATTTCATCTATTTTTCAAACTTGACCAACCATCCACAAATAGCATCCTTCAACTTCTGAAATATGATCATCATGTCTAAAAATAGACTTGCGCCAAAAATAGCCTGTGGGCCCACTTAGTGAAGGCGACTCTTTTCACTAAGCTCATCATCTTGTTGAATCTCAACACTCCCTCTCAAAAATATAGGGATTATCCTTCACCCTAATCCTGCCTCTATGGTATTCTAATTTTCTCTTGGTGAGCGCCTTCGTTAGAATATCTGCATCTCGATCCTCCGTAGGAATGTACTGAAGCAACATGATCTTCTGATGCACACAATCTCTGATATGATGATACCAGATATCAATATGTTTAGATCTATCATGAAACATAGGATTAACCGAGAGTTTAATGCAACTCTGATTATCACAATGAATCATCGTGGGATCTAAATGTGAACTGAACAAACCAACCAGAATCTTCTTCATCTAGATAGCCTCACATGTAGCTAGACTTGCTGCCATGTATTCTGCTTCCGCGGAACTGAGTGCCACAGATCTCTGTTTCCTGTTGTACCAAGAAACTGTCGTAGATATATAAAATAACTAATTTCTGTCTTTATACTATATATTATTGCAACAGATATTTCAAACATAAACGATTAATTTTATACATGATTCATGAAAGTTGTGTTCATCACTAATTTTCAGAAACAGAAATAACATACATGATATTAGTACCAGTTGTGGATTACTATGTGTTACACAAAAAATTGTCACCTTGACATTTCGTTGTCTATATGAGCTCATTATCACTCATACTTCTCCCTTTGCAAGTCTAACATATCAGTTCCTCATGTCAAGCCTTCACAATCATAGAAATGTTCCTAAAAATCTCCTAAACTTTGGTGTCACACTTTCTCTCTATCTTGTCTGCGGTTCTGCACCTAATGTGCAGCTCTCTTGCGTACCTGAACGCACTTTATCTGTGTTAAAGGTGCGGACCCCTGTAATATCAAAAAGGCATAAGTAAATTCCAAAAATCTCAATAAAAGTGAATTCTGGAAGCTTCTAGAATGGATCTTGCGGTGGCATAACCGCTCTTATGAGGTGCATGAATCCCTTACCTTATGGAGCTAACCCCTTGATGTAAGGAGCTTATCCCTTTGAAGGAGGATTCTATCTCTTCATACATGGAACAGAAAACCTCCTCTTTTCCACTATAAAAAGAGGCATTGGGTAGCCTCAAAGGGAAGTCAAGCTTAAGAAGATTTGAGGTTAAGTGCTGTTGAGATTTAGACTCAATTGACTAAGACTTTTGTGAGGAGAGATTACATACCTCTATTTGTCTTGGTTGGAGGAGTGCAAGACTTATCAAAGTAGAGGAGACTCCTGCTTCGGGCCCCGAGAAGGCCTTTTGAACATCAAGGCTAAGGTTGTAAGGTTTTCCTTCTTTTGAGATTAATACAAACATACTCATTTTTCTCAATAAGTTGTCTGTTCATGGCTTATTTCATAGATTCCTTGATCACTATGATAAGCATGGTTTATGATGATTTCTATACAGGTGCTATGTAATATTTTTCTTTTTTGTGACTACAGGTTTACGAGGAAAACTCCTTCAAGCGCGCGAGGGACAATACCGACTTCAAACAAGCACTGGACAAACGGTAAGTCTTTAACACCTCTATAGAGCTTTTCATAGATCATATATGCTTAGAGAAAGATTAGTCTATTTGGATGTTTGTTGCTAGATACTTTTAGTACTAGGGAGATCGATCTTGTCCGCAAGACGGATTTATCCACCAACAAATTGGTGACTCCGCTGGGGAAAGAACTTGTTGTTTTTGGTTCTCTTTTATTTTGATTTGAGGAAAAGTTTTTCCTAGTTTTTGATTGATGGATATTTTTCTGGGTAGCTTAGGTTTTCTCTGTTTTTGGAAATTTTGAAATCTTTTATGTTTTTCTTTAACTTTTCTGGGGACCGCACTTTGTTCTTTTACACAATGCGGGTAGTTTCGCACTTTCCTTGAGTAAACAGTGCGGGACCGCACCTGTTACTTCTGGGAGCCTGCGGACCCTGTTAAAATTTTGGAAAAACTCTAGATTTCTTTTTTTAGTTTAGTTTAGATTTAATTTAGGATTCTTAGCATCTACCCAGATCTGTATTTTTCTGTCAAAAATCCTTGTTTATGAGTTTCTTTCAGCAATTCTTCATCTCATCAATCTCCATTAAGTTAATTGAGTGTTTTGAGTCTCTTTTTTAAGAAATTCTTAATTTGATTTCCTTTGGTCATTACTTGGAGGTTTGTCTCAGTCTTTTCACAATTTTACATTTTTTTGCTTTTGTTTTTGCAAAAAAATTTGGGGGGCTAAATTGTGTATGAGTGTTAATCGCCTTTGAGTGTTTTTTGATATTTGGAAATCTCACTCGATTTTCTTGACTTGCACTTGATTGGTTCTTAGATTATATTAGAATCATCTTGTGTTTGAGAATTCTCTTGCATAGATCGCATTTGCATAATTAGAATTCTCATTTTCAGAATATGAATGAAAATGTGCATAGATTACATTTGCATACTTTTCATGTGAATTGTGCATAGATCACAACTGCATAGTTTACATTCTGAAAATCAATCATAGATTTAGATCATTTTTCTTTGATTTGAATTTAGATGTTTTTATGCTTATTTTAAAAACACAAAAAAAAATTGTTTTGGGATTGATTTGCATTAGTTTTTCTTGATGAAATTAGTGCATTAGAGAATTTGTTATATTTTCTCTTAGTGATCAATTTTTTGCATTGTTGGAAGTGCATGGAAACTCTCTCCTTACTTTAGTTAGGATTCATCAAATTGAAAAGATTACATTATCATATTCGATTGCATTAAATTTTGGGTCGGTTCATAACACCATTGGTTTGATATCCATTTACCCTTTTGAGTAATAACAGCCTAAATAACACAACGCTTAATTAAAATTCATCTAGTAATTTTTACATTTTTAGGGCTCTTTCCACCAATCTAGCTCAGGATTAGTGCTTTGGAATAGGTTTTAGTTAACTTTCCAAAGCAACTAAAACAAACAAGTAGATAAATCTTGCGGTAAGAAATAAATCCAATTGTAACTGGTACATTATGGGAAGCTTCTCTTAAAGAAGTCAATCATGAGATCAAGTCCGAACCTTTGAAACAATCAATTTTGTTTCATTGGGGAAGATAGAATATTTTGCGCGCATTACAAACGGTAAACCTCGGATTAACCATTGTCGAGGAGCCTGGGGTCACTTGTCGGTAAACCTCGGATTGACCATGTCGAGGAACCTTCAAGGGGATTGAGCTTTGTTACTCTTCCCTTGCACGTGGGATCGGATCGTAGACTGTCCCCCCAGTTATATTTGTTACTTTTGGTAACCTTAGTGTCCATAGACTTAAGATTATTTCCTAAGGTGATGGTGAAGGAAAGATCTCATTGTACCTAGAGCAGACATCGACTAGACTCACTTGGACTCTCTGGGGGGTTCTCTTCACACGAGATGGTTTTGTGAGGAAACGTGTGCCAGTCTGTTTCATTAAGTAGGTTGTCGGGGTAACTGTTCCAATCGCCCTTTCTGTATTAAATTCTACGATGTTGGATTTCATCACCAACTAGTGTTTTTAGTACGGGAAGTTACTGTTTGTGTGTTGTTTGACTCCTAGATTTGATAGCGTGTGTTAATTTCTTTGTTTTTACTTTTAGAGACCATAGGTGTGAATTGTGAATTTTAATTGTTAGGTGTGAATTGTTAATTGTTAATTTTAGTTTTAAATTGTTAATAAAATTCACTGAAGTTGAATATAATGGCAATTGTTCCGGAATTTACCAACCAAGGAACCCCTCTTAACGAGAATCCTAGTACTTTTCCTTGCTTTGGAAATGTTGGTCCTCCTTATATGGCTACATTTTCATTACCTAGATTTACAATAGGTTTACCGATATGGTTATTTTCAACTTCGTTGGCCCCGAATACTCCAATTGTTCCACCTCAACCGGATGCTTCACTTCAACAGAGTTCACCATCTCAACATCACCAACCTTATGTTGACCCTTTACCTTCTTCGCCTAATATTTCTTCCTCCATTTCTTCCTCTTCGCTTGGTAAAAGCCTTGACGCTAGTAACCAGGTGGCGAAGAAGAAGAAGAAAGGGAAGAAGAAGAAGAATAAGCAAGATAAGAAAGAAGTCAACCAACCAACTACGGCTGTAAGTGTTAGTTGTGTTGAGGAAACCTCCAACATGCATCGTAAACCAAAATACCCTTGCAGGCTTTGTAAGGGTGACCACTTCCTTATCAATTGTCCCGGTATTCCTAAGGTCTTGGAAGTATGGTCAGAAAAATCTCATCAACTTTCCATTGATCCATCAACCAGTGATAGTCAGGTTCCTAGGAAAAAGGGTAAAGTTAGGTTTCCTTGTAAGTTATGAAAAGGGAGTCATCAAACTCACATTTTCCCTCACATGGATGAAGCCTCAAAAATTTTGGAAAACCTTACTGTTCCACAGCAAGAATTTCCAACTGGTTACCGTAAACTTTCTCCCAACCTACCGTCAACTGACGGAGTGATTGATCTAATTTTAAGTATAATCGATTCCACTCTTCCATTGGAGAGTGAAACTCATATCACTCAGGTTGATGATTCGTTAGTTGATCAAGTGGTCGATTCGATTTCACATTTGGTCGATCCCATTCTCCCTGTAGAGAGTTAACTTCATATTGCTCAGGTTCTTCTTATTACATCATATTCTTCTACGCCGGGGGGCATTTCACCTGTTTCTACAGAACCCCCTCCAAGTACTGAGGTCTTTTCCTTTGATTGGAATAGACTGACAGAACCTCGTCTTCCTTCCCCTATCCCTTTCCAAATCATTGTGAAGTTTGGTGGTAGGAACATACACTGCACACAGGTAGATGAAGGTGCTTCTGTTAGTATTTTATCCTCAACTTTTTGGAAAGCTTTGGGTTCCCCTCAGCTTGTGCCTATTACGCAGAATCTGAAAGCTTTTAACAGAACCATTAGTGAAGCTTTAGGTATCCTTCCTAAGTTTTCTATTACTTTGGAAGGTAAAATTATCTGTATTGATCTTATGGTAGTTCGAGGTCCCTTGGATTTCAATTTACTCCTTGGGCGAGACTGTGTCTATGCAATGAAATATGTTGTATCGACACTCTTTCGCGTGATGTCTTTCCCTCACAATGGAAACATTGTGACTGTAGACCAGCTTTCATTCGCTAGTCTTGTTTCGACTACCAATTATCTGACATCGCTAAACTTTCCTGATTCTAAAGTGGTATCTACCTCGCCACGGGTTAATTATGTGGCAACTAGTCCCATGTTTTCAATTACCGATGTAAGCGAGCCTCTCACTATTTTCTCATCTTCCTTTGACTTAGATCTAGTAATTGACATGGAAAACTCTATGGGATTATTTGAACATGATTTTCTTATCCCTTTTGAGTCCCTTGACATGTCTTCCTTTCATAGAACTGTTCTTCCATCTGATGAAGACTTCTGGAAGCCATGATCGAGGTGTGTCCATTGACATGTGTTTCTTCCAGTTGGAAGCCATAATCAGTGGTCCGAGGATAGTTCCTTTTACTGTGTCAACCTCATTAAAAAATGAATCAGTGAGTCACCGAGGATAGTTCCTTTTACTGTGTCAACCTCGTTAAAAAATGAATCAGTGAGAGTGAGGATAGTTCCTTTTACTGTGTCAACCTCATTTAAAAAATGAATCAGTGAGTGTGAGGATAGTTCCTTTTACTGTGTCAACCTCATTAAAAAATGAATCAGTGAGTCTAAGGATAGTTCCTTTTACTGTGTCAACCTCGTTAAAAAATGAATCAGTGGGTCTGAGGATAGTTCCTTTTACTGTGTCAACCTCGTTAAAAAATGAATTAGTGGGTCCGAGGAAAGTTCCTATTACTGAGTCAACCTCGTTAAAAAATGAATCAGTGGGTGATGAGGATAGTTATTTTCCTATGTCAACCTCATTAAAAAATGAATCAGTAGATATATTGTGGAGAGTAGATTAATAGATTAGAAATAAGTAGTTTCTGAGGATGGTTCCTGTTACTGAGTCAACCTCGTAAAAAAATGAATCAGGTATGAGGATGGTTCCTGTTACTGAGTCAACCTCGTTAAAAAATGAATTAGGTATGAGGAAAGTTCTTTTCCTGTGTCAACCTCATTAAAAAATGAATCAGTTAGTTAGAGGATAGTTCCTGTTACTGAGTCAACCTCATTAAAAAATGAATCAGGTATGAGGACAGTTCTTTTCCTGTGTCAACCTCATTAAAAAATGAATCACTTGGTCAGAGGATAGTTTCTTTTACTGAGTCAACCTCATTTTAAAAATGAATCAGGTATGAGGACAGTTCTTTTCCAGTGTCAACCTCATTAAAAAATGAATCAGTAGGTTATATAGGTAGATTGTAGAGAGTAGATACGAGGATAGTTTGTTTTACTGTATCAACCTCGTTAAAAAATGAAACGTGTAGGTGAGCATGGTTCTTTTGTTGTGTCAATCTCGTTAAAAAATGAAACAAATCCTCCCCTAATTGAGTCGAGTCTTTAACTAGATCTCGTAAATGTTAAGTCATATATTTAGGTTAGTTATTTCAGTTTTTGCATAATTTTCTTACAGTTTTAGGTCTGGTCTTTCATATGATCTCGTAAATGAACCTTCATTCCATCCAGCTATTAATTACCAGCAGTGTATCTAGTTGAATGAAATGAAGCTGGGGGGGCATGCGCTCTAGCAGTTACGCTTAGGGGGCATCAAGCATAGTTTTCTCTCTGTTTCAAGCTTGTGTAAAAATGAAACCACTCTGAAGCATATTTTTTCTCTGTTTCAAGCTTTTGTAAAAATGAAACCTATCTTGAGTCAATTTCGGTTATTTTCAAGACTCGTTAAAACTCATGAAAATCCTGAGATTATTTTGCTATATTTCATTCTCATAAAAAACATGAAAATGCCGAGTTCTTTCCATCTTTTCCTGCTCGTAAATTAAATTTAAAGTCATCCACATGAGTACATTTTTATCCCTTTTTCGAACTCGTTAAAGTTTACAGAAAAAGTGAAACTACTGAGTATACTTTTATCACTTTTTCGGACTCTTGAAAATTACGAAAAAGCAAAACCCTGGAGTTCTCTTTTAAGCCCTTTTTAGACTCTCTAAACATGAAAAGATTGTCGAGCCCTTGATTATTCGAACTCGTTAAAGTAAATGAATGATCATCCCTTCAGTATAAGTTTACCACTTTTACGGACTGAAATGGACTATTTACGAAAAAGGTATACATTGACTAATTACGGTCAACAGAGTTCTCTCTCGCATTATTTTATCCTTTTTCGGGCTTCAGAGACTAAATTTACAAAAAATTACATCCATGGAGTTTTCTTAAGTTTTTCTTTTGACTCCCTAAAATTGAAAAACACCGAGTTTCTCCTATACTGGACTCGTTAAAATTTAACAATAAAGGACCTGTTTAATTTTCAACAGGAACGGACCACTCCTTCTTAGGGTTCGAATCTTAAACTAAGTTGGACTCATTTGAAGGATGAGCTTATAAACAAGAAAATGTTATCCTCCTCAAGCTTGTCAAAAATAAAGAGGTACTTGCCAAAAATGGTGGGGGAAAAGAGAGAAAAATGACTTGTTTGTGGTATTTTGATTTTTTGAAAATCTAGTTAACCACTCTTGAACACGACACTTTCAATCACCTGGGTTGGGAAATCCTTTGCCTAACAGTTAATCGAACCTCATTTGAAAGTCTTCATCTGGTTTCTGGGTATTAGCTTTGGGTCAACTGCTACCAAGCCATCTGCAGTGTCGTTATGTGTTCAAGAGGACAGTTCAAATAAACCATTCATCTGCAAAATATCTGTCATCCATTTATGACCATCCCTGAGTCAGTCCTTGCCAATATATTTTCAAAACTTGATCTATGATTTCATGTTGTGGGCTTGCCTATGACAGATCACTTTCTATCGACGACAGCTCATTATCTAGGAAGTTGATCCAGAAATCGTCAGTACCTTGAAATCTGCATGCCTCAATGGCAGGTTTCTCGCCTTCGACGACAGGTTGCATCATTGACCTTCGATCGAATGATTTCGTGAGATGTTCGACTTTAGCTCATTCATTCACATTTCATGGATTGTACTGGGTACTTTGAGAGCCATTGACATTACTGGTGGTTACTCTCACACTTGTTAACAGTTTACATCATTGACTGGTAATCAAGTGGTTTCTACCATGTTCGACTTCGACACATTCATTCACATGGATAGAATCGTACTAGTTCAAGATTCGGAAATCAAGACCCTGGATCTAGTTTCTACCATCCAAGCTGCGAGGAATTTTTTTATCATTTATACAGTAGACTATTCACAAACAGATGGATGCATCCATACTGTGTCTACACATTCTATACTGTGATGTACTCAAGATCATTCCTGTATCAGAACATTTTGAATTAGTCTCTAGTTAGTTTTGATCTGAGTATGGGAATGCCTACCTCAGCGATGATATATATTTATTTTGCATTGAATGTTTTTACAGGTTCCGACTGGGGTGACCACAGTATGATCCTTGAAATGATAAAGTACTGCACTCTTCATATATGACAGACTTCAGCATCATCTATTCCAGAATTTTCACTTTAGGGGGCAATCTGTTACACTGAAAATTGTCATCCTGACATTCTGCTATGTGTATGAGCTCATTATTACTCATACTTCTCCCTTTGCAAGTCTAACATATCAGTTCCTCATGCCAAGCCTTGAAAATCAAAGAAAAGTTCCTAAAAGTCTCCTAAACTTTGGTATCGCACTTTCTCGCTATCTTGCCTGCAGTACCGCACCCAATGTTTAGCTATCCTATGTACTTGAACGCACTTCATCTATGTTAAAAGTGCAGACCCCTGTAAGATCAAAAAGGCGCAAGTAATTTCCAAAAATCTCAATAAAAGTGAATTCTAGAAGCTTCCAGAAAATATCTTGCGGTGATAGAAACGCTCTTATGAGGTGCATGTATCCCTTACCTTATGGAGCTAACCCCTTGATGTGAGGAGCTTATCCCTTTGAAGGAGGATTCTATCCCTTCATAGTTGGAACAGAAAACCTCCTCTTTTCTACTATAAAAAGAGGCATTGGGTAGCCTCAAAGGGAGGTCAAGCTTAAGAAGATTTGAGGTTAAGTGTTGTTGAGATTTAGACTCAGTTGACTAAGACTTTTGTGAGGAGAGATTACATACCTCTACTTGTCTTGGTTGGAGGAGTGCAGAGCTTATCAAAGTAAAGGAGATTCCTGCTTCGGACCCCGGAAAGTCCTGTGCAACATCAAGGCTCAGGTTGTAAGGATTTTCTTCTTTTGAAATTAATACAAACATACTCATTTTTCTCAATAAGCTTTCAATCAATGGTTTATTTCATAGATTCCTTGATCACTATGATAAGCATGGTTTATGATGATTTCTATACAGGTGCTATGTAATATTTTGCTTGTTTGTGACTGCAGTTTTACGAGGAAAACTCCTTCAAGCGTGCGAGGGACAATAATGACTTCAAACAAGCACTGGACAAACGGTAAATCTTTAACACCTCTATAGAGCTTTTCATAGATCATATATGCTTAGAGAAAGATTAGTCTATTTGGCTTTTTGTTGCTAGATACTTTTAGTACTATGGAGATCGGTCTTGTCTGCAAGACGGATTTATCCGCCAAAACTATGTCTATAAAATCAGTGATAATAGGTCGTATTCAATCCTTTAATCAAAAATTTGTTCAAATAATACAAAATTTCACTAGGCATTAATCAAAAAAATGATGTTTATAACTGAATATAACCGTGTTCCATTACTTCATCAAGGCATTCACAAACTTACTTACAATTAAGCATTCTTTGCAAATGTTCTTAATAAAATTTTGGAACCTTCTCTAAATGCATGAGAAGGGTTTAAATACTAAAACTAACTACAAACTAAATTAAATATTTTACAAAAATGTAGAGGAGGTTTCAAACAACCTTCCTCTAACTTGAACAATAATCTAGGAATTAAAAAACTAAATATCCTAATTTTAAGGCTTTTGCATCTTTTGCAGAGTATCGTCACGCAATTTGCAGATATCTAGCAGTGTCTTGAGCTGAGGTGGCTGAGATATTCATGACCGGATTTGATTCTTGAAGATCGAATATGAAATAGTTGACTGAGACTTTTTAGCTGATTCTGTGAGAAGTAGAAGAGTCTGTTGCTGATGGTAAGGTTTGATCAGAAAATTCCAAGAATTTTCTTGATCAAACTTATTAACTTTTCTTATTGCTTCTTCTTGTTTTTCTACTCTCTATGTCCATTTCAATTATGTTTCTTTTGCTAATGAAAACACATCAGACGTGTTTTCTTTAATAAGTCTTGTTTTGAACAATTGGTCACATAAACGCTGTATGACCTCATTTGATTTGTTCAATGTTTTAATTGCTTCTTTTTCTGCTGGAGCAATTTGTGTTTTCCACTCTGTAAATAATAATTCTCCATGAAGCTTATCTATCTAAGGTAGATTAGCTTGTTTTCCCATATCTGAATCTTGCCATTGAATATGTTCTTCAATTTTTTTTTGAAGTTTCTCACATTCAAGTTTTTGAATGGAAATTTGCTGAATCATTATTTTATTGGAATCACAGTAAGAATCAATCATAGAAACTTGATGACAAAATTTTTTTTTTTTCTCTTTAATCATTTTATTTATTTCAAGTGCTTCTTGAATGAAATTTTTTTACTGTGATTGATTTTGTAATTCTGCCATGGTTCTCTCCATTTGTATCTGTTTATCTTTAAGTTCTGTATGATGTTCCAATTTAAGTTTTTCAAAATCTTTATGGAATTGTTCTAAATTTTCTCTTATCTGTTCTGTAGACTTGACTTTCTCTATATATAACATGTGTTCCAATTCTTGTATCCTGAATTCCTTCTGCTTCAAAAGTGATTTGAGTTCACTTGCCTTATCTACAGTAGTTGTAGAATAATCTCCTGCATATTGTGACAGTTTAGTCAAATTTTCAGTAGGATCCTCTGATGAATCTTTCCAGAGGATGTGAACTGATTCATCTATAGATTTAAGAGTCGTTTCATCAGTCCTTATTCTCTTATTTCTTTTGACTATAACTCTATGGTTGGGACTATAGAATATATCTAATGATGGAATGTCTTCTATTTGAAAAATTATTTGATCTGTGGAATGGGTCAGAATAACCTCTCTGCTCTGTGTTGTTGGGATTGTTTGTAAAGGGTTGACCGTCTGAACTATCCTTTGGGAAGGCTTTGGTGTTTGAAAACCTGCTACTTGACCAGTATTGACCTTTCCTTTAGAAGTTTTTATTGCTTGGGAAAATTGTTCCCATTCATTTATAAGGTATTTTCCTTCAGATGATTTATATTGATCTTCTATTATCTGACCTTTTGGAACTGCTTATGTATTTGATTCAGTGACATTGTTGTTTATTTTTCCTTGCAACTCTATATTTTGAATAATCTGGTCAATTTATGAATTGGCTTTTGTAGACTCAGCCTCATCTTCAGATTGATCGGTCTTATCAGATGTTGTTGAGATTGACCAGATTCATTTTATCCTTCATTTCTTCGTCAAGACTAACACTTGGAGTGTGTTTTTCTTCTTCCATAAATAGCAAATTCAAAGGGACATTCTTTAATCTCTTATTTTTGTATTCCTAAAAAGCTTTTATATCTTCTTCACTTGATTGATTGGAAAACCCGTTAATAACATCTGAAAAATCTTCAACTCCCTTAAAGAAGTCATCAAACTGATCCTCTTCTTTTACAAAAGGCTTGGTCTTAAGTCTTGCCATGTAATTATTAATTTCATCATTGGGATCATACAGTCTCCCAGGCATAAATGCTAAATTTAACATCTAAATATTAGGAGCCTCTTTGTATGTATGACCAATATTGGCTAAAGCAAAAGTACCACACTGTACAGAGAATGAAGGCCAAATAGCCTTTTTGTCATCCTTTAACTGTTTGGTGACACCATTAATAAGTTGATAAGCTATTTCTCTCCACAAAAATCTATCCGGAACATAATATGGCAAAACATGTGGAAGAGCAGAACTTCCAAATACTCGAACATAAGTAAATTTCTCTTCAACAAACCATCGGGTTGTAGGAACAATATCTCTACTAACTTCCTTGGAAACCCTAGGGATCTTTTTATTGAAAATCATTTGATACATAGGCAACATAACTCCATAACTGACTTTATAGAAATGCAAGTGGTATTTGGAATCCCAGAGTTCTTCATGGTAAATATGGATTGGTGTAGGGTCTTTAACGGTCCATTTCCAACCCATGATTGGAAATGTAGAAATATAACAAATGGAATCCATAACATAAGCGAACATGAAAAAGGATGAATTTTCTTGAGGTGAAGCATTCCTTTTATTCCTATATTCAGCAATGTGTTTGGCTAAATAATTAGATAAAAGGTCTGCCCAATTCAAAATGGATAAATTGACAATTGTGTTAATTAAGGGAACCCTGTCTCTAGAGAACCTAGTACTATCAGGTCTAGCAAATAACCTACACAACATTCCAGCTCTAAAGCAATAGGGATGAGGGATTTGTGCAATGGAGTATGTACCAAATTTGTCTTGCTTCATTTTTTCGTCATTGTCCTTCCACTCATGGATGACCTTGATAAGATCTGGATGTTTAGCTTTGAACGTTTGCACATCTCTATTGTCATACTTTTGTTATGGAGCTAGTAAATGATACATGGCTTCCAAATCTTCAGCTTTAAAAGAACCCATATTCTCTCCTCTGGAATTCTTAAATACTCTATCTTCAATATTCAGATTTTCAACCGCCCACTTGATCATATCTGTGTAAGGCATAATTTTTGGTCTCACGGCTATCTTATGAATAAACAAGCATGCAACGTCAAAAAGAGTTACATCAGAAGTGATAACAGTGCATGTTGCAGATATCTTTGTTATCACTTTTGGCCCTTCATCCTCAAATAGTTTATACATAGCCTCCCATGACGAGACACCGCAAACGTTGTTGCAGACAATGTCTAAGAATAGCGAAGGCATATCTGTATCTTCTGAGGGAAATGCTTGAGAGATTTTTTTACCTTTCTTACTCATCTTAGACTCTCTCAATTCGATAACTGATTTCCTGATAATGAAAATGAAAGATATCATATAACAAGAATTTACAAAGATGTATCAGAAATTTATTTCAAACTCACGCAAAACTCTGTCAATCTTATCAATCATCTCTTCATAATTCATTATGATTTCAAAATTTAATGCTTGACATGGCTTCACTTGTCTTCGCTTGCAATGCTTATTAATTGTTTAAAGTTGTTAACATCTAAAATTCAATCCGATATGACATAAGTTGCTTTTCACATGCTGAGATTATTAAATGCGCAAATCGTAATGATTTCTTATAATATTTCGTGATTGTCTCGTAAACATTGTGAAATGCGATCTATGCAAATCGCAGATCGCAAGATTTAAAAGATATATTTAAGTCTATACTATAAGTTGTGTGCGATGCAATTTGCGAAAGCGAAAAATGGATGCGATGCGAAAAAGATTATATTTTTTAGTTTATTCGCTTTGTTGGGTCCGCGGTTATCGCAACTTTTATCACTTTGCTTCTTTAAGTTTTAAATAAATAAAATGCGATGCGAAAAAGGAAAGTAAAGCTTTCTAAAGAGTGCATTTTGTTGTTTGCGGGTTTTATTCTTTAAGGTTTCTTTTTGAAAAAATAGCATTTATGATGAGCGATGCGCCTTTTGGGTGGAATTTGATTTCCTAAGTGTCTTTTTTCTAAAAAGGTTTTTTTATTTATTTTAAACGGGTCCCTATTTATAAAAATAAATGGGGGGTTGTTGTATAGTACAACAATTGGCGATTCACTTGGACGAACCAAATATCTCTGATAAAAAAAATTTGAAAACTCTAAATCCTTCTATATAAAAAATAAAATGGTTAAAGAAATGAAATTTCAAATAAATAATATATTTTTTCAAATAACGAAAATTTCATTTATTGACTTATTTTTGGAGGATTTTTTAAAAAGATATAAGTATAAAAATCAATATCAATGTTTACTTAGTTAAAAATAAGATAGGAAATAATCTTTATAGATAAATATTTTTATAATTTTACTCTTTTATCATAGATAGAGCCTCTGTTCCAATAGGCAGTTTTAAGCTTTTGGCAGGGTTATCTTTTAACCGACTATGATCCATTTTTCCATCCAGTATTTCTCATCATTTTCATAAGTAAATTATTTTTTCTTTATTATTTTTATCTGCTTAAAAGCCATTGTCTTGGCTTGGTAACCAAATAATGACAATGCCATTCACAAATAGTAATTAAACTGATCAAGCTCGCTCGTGATGAGACCCCTTGTCTATATGATATAATCTCAAGTCATTACACTGTTTTGGTAGACAATATTAGTAATGTCAGTTTAATTATTTTTTCATGAACATGGTAAACAAGCTCGTGATGAGACTTATTATCTTTTAAGTTTTCTCGAAACTTTTTCTCTTTTTTTTTTTTCTTTTTTTTTTCTTTTTTAAATTTCTTTTGAAAATTATAAAATTTACTAGATGGGATGAATCATATTTCTTTCTAAGATGCCAGATGATAATGTCGAGTTGTTAGATTGCTTTTCTAAAGAATATTTTTCACTATAATATAATTTTCTTTTCATGACTAACAACAGAATTTTCATACTAGATAAAGATGAGAGTTTTTCAAACAAAATAAGTGTTTTATTGAAATTCCATTTTTCTAGAAAGATAAAATGAATCCTTTTTTTTTTCTCTCTAAATCTTTCGATTTTTCTTTAACAGTTCTATTTTTTAATAAGTGGAAGAAGAAAAATCATAAAATAATTTATCTAAGATTTATTTTTGAAAATTCAATTGTCAGTACTAAACAATTTTATTTCTATATGAAAGTAAAATCTTATTGTACAAAGATAGAAGGATTTCCTTCTACGAAAAATAATTTTTCAAAATTTTCCCATTAACAGGTAAAGAATCTTTTTTACCTGATAAATCTTGTAACCGAAAATTTGATGAACAAATTTTTTCGATTATTTGAAATGGTCCTAGCCAGAGCTTTTGAAACTTTGTGTGTTTACCCTTTTCTTCATGAGCTTTATCCCATTTTAATACCAAATCACCAATTTGAAAATATTTTGAACTAACAGATGTTAAATCAAATGAGGATTTTATTACTTGTTGATGATGGATATGAGTTTGTTTATCTTTTTCTCTTTCTTCTTCTAACTTAAGGATTTGATCTTGTCTAAGTTGGAGAGAAGAGGAAGGATTTTCATCAATAAATTGTACTAAAGAAAATTATAGTATTGTTACATTTGAGGGTAGAATTGCTTCTTTTCCATAAACTAACACAAATGTGAAGTGCGTATTGAAGCTTTTTGAGTGATTCTGTGTGCCCAGAGAGAAAATAATAATGCTTTATGCCAGTTCTTATGATTTTTCTCCACAATACTTTTAATGACTCTGATAAGGTTTTTATTCGTAGATTTAGATAATCCATTTCCTTGTGGGTAATAATTGGCTGATTATTTTAATTTAAAACCTCTTTTCAAAGTAAATTCAATCATTTCATTTCCAAAAAAGTAAGATGCATTATCAAATATCAAAGCTGATGGAAGGCCAAACCTGGTAATTATGAATTGATCAATAAAATCGATAATATTTTGTGTATTGACCACTTTCAATGGGATAGCTTCCACCCATTTTGTGAAATAATCAGTTGCAGTTAGAATATACATGTGCTTCTTTGAAGAGTTTGGAGTTATTTCACCTATAATATCTAACCCCCATTGTTCAAATGGTTGTTGGATATTTACTGGTTGTAATGGAAATGATGGTTTCCTTTCTCTTCCTGTTGTACTTTGACCTGTTTTACATTTTCTTGCATATTCATGTGCATCTTTAAACAAATTTGGCCAATAGTAACCGACATGCAGTATTTTATGAGCTGTGGTATTTCCTCCTAAATGACCTCCAGCTGGTCCATCATGTAGTTCCTGTAATACCTTTTTAGCTTCATTTTTCTCTAAGCATCTTAATAATACATAATCATAATTCCTCCTAAATAAGATATCATTTACAAGTTGATATTGAATTGCTTTAAGTCTCAAAGCACGCTTTGCAGTATAATTGAGATTTAAAGGGGATATCCATTTTTTAAGAAGAATTTCATATCAGTATATTGTGATTGAGAATTGTTTAGGCTTACCTCAGATATTTGTATTTCTTCTGATTGATCTTCATCTTTAGGAAAATGAGAAGATCCAGTTAAAATTTTGCAGAGACCTTGTCCTTTAACAATTTTAGCTGGGTGTATTTCTACATCATATTCCTGAAGTTCAGTGACCCAATTTTCTCTTTTCTCTCCTACTTCTTGTTGTATTAATAATTGCCTTACTACTGAGTAAGGTAATATTATCTTGGTGTGTGTTTTTAAGAGAAAATGTATAAAATGTTTCAAAGATTTAACCACGGCATAAGCTTTTTTTTCTACAGCTGAATAGTTTAACTCAGCACCTTGAACATTAGAACTAAAAAATGCAATAGGTGCTTCAATGTTTTGATCATTTAACTGTGTTATAACAGCTGCATATGATGTATCCGAAGAAAATGTGTGTAACACAAAGGATTTGAGAAAATTAGGAGTTGTTAAAGAGGGAGCTTCAACAATAGCTTTCTTAATTAACTCAAAATAATTTCTTTCTTCCTTTCCCCATTTAAAAATTGAATTTTTCTTGATCATTGATTGTAGGGGTAGGAAAATTTGGGAGAAACCGGGAACAAATATTTTTACAAAATTAATTTGTCCTAAAAATGATTGCATTGGTATTTTGTTGTGTGGCAGAGGAATATTTTAAATCTCTTGGATCCTATCAGGGTCTAAATGAATTCCATTTTTAGAAACAGTAAATCCTAATAGCTTACCTTCTGATAAAGCAAAATAACATTTTTTAGGATTGAGGGAAATAGAATATCTTTTGCATCTTTCGAAAAAGTTTTTTGAATGATTAATATGATTGTTTCTATGCTTAGAATAAATAGTAATGTCATCTAAGTAAATAAAAACTGAGCTATTTATTAGTCCTCTGAAATTTATATCCATAGCACGTTGAAACGTAGCTCCAGCATTAATTAGTCCAAAAGGCATTTTTTGATATGCGTATGTTCCCCATTTTTTTCTAAATGTTGTTTTTAATCTATCATCAGGATGAACCATGATCTGATTATACCCTGAAAATCCATCTAGAAAAGATATCAATTCAGACCCTACAACTGATTGTAATATTTGTTCCATGGTAGGTAAGGGAAAATTATCTTTCTGACAGGCTTTATTCAAATTCCTAAAATCTATGCAAATTCTGATGTCTCCATTCTTTTTCCTAACTGGAACCATGTTTGACACCCATTTGGAATGTCTAACACGAAAAATGACTTTGGCTTTAAGCATTTTATTCAGTTCAGATTTAATTTGACTTTCTAAATTTGGATGAATTTTCCTGAGTTTTTGTTGGACAGGTTTATCGTCTGATATCATAGGAATGGTATGTTGAATTATGGAAGTATCATATGTTTTAAGATCTGAATAATCCCATGCAAAGATATCTTTATATTTCTTAAACAATTTAATGAATGATATCCTCTCTTCATATCTTAGACCAAGACCTAAGTTGATATTTTGAGGTTTTTCTGAAGTAACAAGATTAATCAATTCAAACTTTAAAGTTGAACTTTGAATTTTTGAATTGGTTACTTTTTTAAACCTATCTTTTAAGTCATAAAGGTCTTCCATTTTGACTATAGATTTTTGAATTGAATTATTGTTTGTTTTATCTTTAATCTGTAAATCATGTTAATTTTCATCCAAAATTTGGCATTCATAAGCTTTGTCTGATGTAAGAAAGTCTACTATATCTGCATCATCATTAAATACTTTTCAATTTGTTATATTATCTGGAATGGATGGTCTAAAAATTAATTCAATTAAAAATCTATCTGGGCTAAATTATTCAGGTGGTATAAGTCTAAATGCTACATTAGCAAGTAAATCAGTGCTCGCATTTTGTAATCTAGGAATTGTAGAGATATTGAATGATGTAAAATAAGAAATGAGATTCTGAGCTAGAGTTTGATAATGTCTCAAGTGTCCAGAGATACAATGAATCATGTTCCTGACTTGTTTGACTATTATTTCAAAATCTCCATATGCTTGCAAATATTTAACATTCAATCCTATAGCTTTATACATACCTTGTATCAATGCTTCATATTCAGCAGCATTATTCGTGCATTGAAACTTGAGTCTACAAGCTAGCATCATTTTCTCTCCTTGAGGATTGATTAAAATGCAACTTGCTCCTACACCATCTTCTGATTTCGAACCATAAAAAAATAAAGTCCAAAAAAAATATTGTTTTGGAATTTGATTGCTAAAATTAACACATCTAGAAGAGTTTGTTTGAGAAAAGTTTTCAATTTGAGAAGTAACAGTATTTGCTGAAAAAGGTGAAACCTGAGCATTAGATGAACCAAGGGATGATTTTGCTAAATAATTCCCTATGATATTATTAGTAAAAGTTATAGGTTCATTTGGTCCCTCTAATTCAGTAACTGTGTGTTTCATAAATTTCTCACGTTCAATTATGATTTGATTTGGTTTTCCATTGTATGGTAACCCCATATGTGACCAGTCAGTAGCGAAATATCCATGTAATTTCTCAGACCAATCCCTGCTTAAAATAAGGCCATAAAACTTAGGAATGTCTGCGACTAAAATATCAATCACTTTTGATACTCTTGGATTAGATGATAATCTAATAGATACTGATAAAATTTCTCCATTAACTTCAAATTTTGTTCTATCCAATTGAACTATATGTACAGACGTTTTTTGAGTAGTGATATTTAATTTTGTACACACTGTTCTTGGCATGATGTTTGAAGAAGCTCCTGAATCAATAAGACAATTATGAACATTCTTGTTAAAAATTTCATAAGTCAAAAGAAAAGGAGGAGTTTGAGAAATAGATTTATCACAAATTAAAACAAGATCATTGGAATTCACTTTATTGATAGATGATGGAGGTTTTCCCATATCCTTTGAAGCTTGTGCTATAACTGGTGGTTGTATCGGTTCTACAGGAATTGCTTTGAGTTCTCTAAGAAAAATCTTTTGTTGTTTTTTGAGTTTGGCCATTTCATGTAGTGAGATATTTTCCTTGATCTTTTTCATATCCTCTACTATGTTGTATTCGACTGTATCTGATACAATCAAAGTTTTGGAATATTTAGAAGGATCTGATAAAATTGGATCTGTCTGTACAGTTTTAGATTTTTTGATTCTTTCTTTTGTAGGAACAGAATTGTTTTTGGGATTTGACACAATTGGATCTAAAGAAGGTTTACTTCTTGTAGATTCAGGCATAGCTTCATTTTCTTCCTCTATTGGAAGAATGAAATCCCACAAACCATTTAATTCAACTTTTTCTTCATATTCTGATTCATTTTCATAAGGTGAGGGATCTTCAATGTCTTTTTCAGATTCAGCATTTGAAATTTCATTTGGAGGTTGAGATGTTGAAGAAGGATTTTTCTTGAATGGACGAAGTAATTTTTTAGCGGCTGAAGTTTCAGCAACTTGTTTCTTTATATCAATCATATCATTTGACATAGTCTTTAATACTTTTTGAAGACCTTCAAGATCAAATGGATCTTTTGAGGTTTTCTTTTTAGAATCTTGACTAAATGTCACTTTATTTGTTTTAATTTCTTCTGTCTTTGATCGTTTCTTTAATGCTAAAATCCTCTTTTCTACTGCGAGAGCTTCTTTCAAGTTTTTAAGAGAGTGTCCTTATTAGCTCTATCTACAAAAATAGCTATACTAGAAGGTAAAGAAGAAATATACCATTCTATTTGTGCCTCAACAACAGTTTTAGAAGTAGTTGGGATTTTGTTTAATAATCTATTGAATTTGGAGCTGAAATATTTAACCTTTTCACCTGAATTTACTTTGAGATTAGAAAGGGCATTGATTAAATATGCAACAGTTCTATCATCTCCAAATTTTGTAAGAAACACTTGTTCAAAAGTTTCCCAATTGCAAATGGATCCTGCTGGAAGGGAAAAGTACCAGGATCCTGTAGATCCTTGTAAAGTGTATGGAAACAACCTAACTACAACATCTTCATGAAAAATTCCATTTAAATTCATGGCCAACATAAAATTATTGATGTTTTCTTCAACAAGAAGACCATCATCTGGATTATATTTAGGTAACCATTTCTCTAGATGATCTGGAAGAGAATTTTGATTTTCTATTAATACAGCACCAGGACTTGTCCAAGGTTGAGCAGCCATAATTGGATTTGGATTTTGTGAAGATGTAGAAGTAGGTCCAGAAGTAGAGGTAATGGAAGAAGAACTTACAACTGGAACGGTACTACTTGTAACAACACTGATTGTTTGAGTGGAAGAAATGGAAGATAAAGAAGATGTGGATTGATTGGATGAATATGAAGGAACAACTGAAGGAAAATTTGATATGAATTCACTTGTTTCTGATTTTGATCTGGATATAGTAAATTTTTTGCGATGAGATTCTAATGGAAACTCCAAAGGGTAAATTCCAAGATTCTCACTTTTAGATCGGGTTAAAATACCAGTGTCTCTAAATAAAGAAGTAACGCTTTCATGAGACGTTTCTCGGTTAACAGGCTTTTCAGCAGAAATAGATATTCCTTCTAATTGCTGAATTAAAGACTGAACTTTGGGAGATTCATAAATGAATTCTGAAGTAGATGGATGACGTGATAATTCAGGGGATGATGGAAAGGTCTCTACTACTTTCGATTTCTGAGTTGGTGATCTAGATTGTGATCAGGAAATCATAGAATGCTTTTGAGGAGATCGACTCTTATGAGGACTTTGAATTTTAAATTTATCTTCCATTCATAGTCAGGCCCTCCTTCTAGCGCCAAAAATTTTCAGGCCTTAGAAATCTATGGCAACAACAAAGGGGAATAATCACACGGTCTGGACCTTAAAGCAACTCCTTTTCCATTCGGGGTAGTGGCTCCGACTGGGTGTGATGGGACCAGTTTCCCTGTTTTTGTTTTTGGATGATAACTTGTTGGGTTTCTACCAAAACATTTTTGAAATAATGAATTACTACAAACTAACAAAAATTTAACTCTAAATGCAAGACTTTGAATTAAATTTAATCTAACCCAGGATATAATATCTCAATGCGATCTAGAAAGATATATATTGAATCTATCATGAAATCAATTCAAATTTAATATAATTATTACCATGTAAAATGATTCTCTCGAAAAATTAATTAATAAAAAGAAAATGAAACATATATCACATTGTCTAATGACCATATATAAAATAACTAATTTCTGTCTTTATACTGTACATTAGTGCAACAGATATTTCAGACATAAACAATTAATTTTATACATGATTCATGAAAGTTGTGTTCGTCACTAATTTTCAAAAACGGAAATAACATACATGATATTAGTACCAGTTGTGTATTACTCTGTCTATCAGATCAGTGATAATAGGTCATATTCAATCCTTCAATCAAAGAGTTTTTCAAAGAATACAAAATTGCACCAGGCATTGATCAACAAAATGATGTTTATAACTAAATATAACCGTGTTCCATTATTTCATCAAGGCATTCACAAACTTACTTACAATTAAGCATTCTTTGCAAATGTTCTTAATAAAATTCTGGACCCTTCTCTAAATGCATGAGAAGGGTTTAAATACTAAAACTAACTACAAACTAAATTAAATATTTTACGAAAATGTAGAGGAGGTTTCAAACAACCTTCCTCTAACTTGAACAATAATCTAGGAATTAAAAAACCAAATATCCTAATTTTAAGGCTTTTGCATCTTTTGCGGAGTATGGTCACGTAATTTGCAGATATCTAGCAGTGTCTTAAGATGAGTTGGCTGGGATATTCGTGACCGGATCTGATTCTTGAAGATGGAATTTGAAATGGTTGACTGGGACTTTTTAGCTGATTCTGTGAGAAGTAGAAGAGTTTGTTGCTGATGGTAAGGTTTGATTAGAAAATTCCAAGAATTTTCTTGATCAAACTTATTAACTTTTCTGATTCCTTCTTCTTGTTTTTCTACTCTCTATGTCCATTTCAATTATGTTTATTTTGTTAATGAAAACACATTAGATGTGTTTTCTTTAATAAGTCTTATTTTGAACAATTGGTCACATAAAATTTGTATGACCTCATTTGATTTGCTGAATGTTTTAATTTCTGCTTTTTTCTGCTCGAGAAATATGTGTTTTCCACTCTATAAATAATAATTCTCCATGAAGCTTATCTATATGAGGTATATTAGCTTGTTTTCCCATATCTAAATCTTTCCATTGAATATGTTCTTCAATTTGTTTTTGAAGTTTCTCACATTCAAGTTTTTGAATGGCAACTTGTTGAATCATTATTTTATTGGAATCACAGTAAGAATAAATCATAGCAACTTGATGACAAAATTATTTTTGTTGCTCTTTAATCATTTTATTTATTTCAAATGCTTCTTGAATGAAATTTTCTAACTGTGATTGATTATGTAATTCTGCCATGGTTCTCTCCAGCTATATCTGTTTATCTTTAAGTTCTGTATGATGTTCCAATTTAATTTTTTCAAAAACTTTATGGAACTGTTCTAAATTTTCTCTGATCTATTCTGTAGTCTTTACTTTCTCTGTATCTAACATGTGTTCCAATTCCTATATCCTAAATTCCCTCTGCTTCAAAAGTTCTTTGATTTCACTTGCCTTATCTACAGTAGCTGTAGCATAAGCTCTTGCATAATGTGACAGTTTAGTCAAATTTTCAATAGGATCCTCTAATGAATCTTTCCAGATGATGTCAACTGATTCATCTGTAGATTTAAGAGTCATTTCATCATTCATTCTTCTCTTAGTTCTTTTGACTATAGCTCTATGGCTAGGACTGTAGAATATATCCAATGATGGAATGTCTTCTATTTGAAAAATTATTTGATCTATGGAATGGGCCGGAATAACCTCTTTGCTCTATGTTGCTGGGATTTTTTGTAAAGGGTTGACCGTCTGAACTATTATTTGTGAAGGCTCTGGTGTTTGAAAACCTGTTGCTTGACCAGTATTGACCTTTACTGTAGAAGTTTTTATTGCTTGGGAAAATTGTTCCCATTCATTTATTAGGTCTTTTCCTTCAGATGATTTAGATTGATCTTCTATGATCTGACCTTGTAGAACTGCTTCTGTATTTGATTAAGTGACATTGTTGTTTATTTTTCCTTGCAACTCTATATTTTGAATAATCTGGTCAATTTATGAATTGGCTTTTGTAGACTCAGCCTCATCTTCAGATTGATCAGTCTTATCATATTGTTTTTGAGACTGACCAGATTCATTTTCAGAATCATCCTTCATTTCTTCGTCAAGACTAATACTTGGAGTGTGTTTTTCTTCTTCAATAACTAGCAAATTCAAAGGGACATTCTTTAATCTCTTATTTATGTATTCCTGAAAAGCTTTTATATCTTCTTGACTTGATTGATTGGAAACCCTATTAATAACATATAAAAAATCTTTGACTCCCTTAAATAAGTCATCAAACTAATCCTCTTCTTTTACAAAAGGCTTGGTCTTAAGTCTTGCTATGTAATTATTAATTTCATCCTTGGGATCATACAGTCTCCCAGGCATAAATGCTAAATTTAACATTTGAATATTCGGAGCCTCTTTGTATGTATGACCAATATTGGCTAAAGCAAAAGTACCACACTGTATAGGGAATGAAGGCCAAATATCCTTTTTGTCATCCTTTAACTGTTTGGTGACACCATTAATAACTTGATAAGATATTTCTCTCCCGAAAAATCTATCCAGAACATAAAATGGAAAAATATGTGGAAGAGCGAAACTTCCAAATACTCGAACATAAGTAAATTTCTCTTCAGAAACCATCAGGATGTAGGAAAAATATCTCTACTGACTTCCTTGGAAACCCTAGGGATCTTTTTATCAAAAATAATTTGATACATAGGCAGCTGTTGATGGGAAAATCTATCCGGCCAACAGCAGGGGATCTCCCCGGTGAAAAGTCCCAACTAGACTCTAAACCGTTTGGAATAGGGATCCCGTCCGAGATGTGGTGTAGCTACCACTTAATACTCTTTTCCTTGGGTCTCGATAATACTTCAATGAACCTATGGACACATGCTTATTCCAATGATACAAGACACATGATTGATAAGTTAAATGAGTATATAACACTATGCGTAGCAAGCTGAATAATAAGGCATGGGGCCAAAGGAAATGTTGTCAACAGCATATCATTAAGGTCATGCTTGTACGCTGTTCTAACCACAGAAGAAACAATTATTTATGGCGGAACACCCTTCACTTCCTTAAATGATTTTGGTGAAAATATAAATGTCAGTAAACAAAGTTATTAACATTCATGGAGAAAGCAAAATAAACTTAGCACCATTAACACATATTTAGAAAACTATAATGCATAAATGACGTAATTGGAGACACAGTTTCATCAATCAAAAGATGTTAGAAACTGAAAAAGAAATACCCATAATGTTCACAAATCAAACCACATCAGATCCAAAAGGAATTTAACAAGTATCTGTGTTCATATTCAAAAGTGTACAGTCCTTCTATACAATTCTCTCTAACTCTTTGAGTCCCAAAAAAATATCTATACAATCTTCCTGAAGGAAGTTTTTATAGACCAAAATTTTCCTTTGGGCTGCCAGAATCTTCACTTTCCTGACCGTTGGGCTGCCTTGCAACCTGAATGGAGGATGCGACTTGCGACTCAATTGGACGGTGCGACCTGTGACCCAGTTGCAAAGTGCGACCTGCGACCTACTGCCATCTGATCATTAGAATGTGCGCATGAACGTGAGGTCAGGGGCATCAACTTGTTTCTCTCTGAGAAAGTTCTTCCATGCACAATAATCTACCGCTACTGGAGAAATCAAGGGAATTTCTTCCCTTAACCGATGCAGGAACTCCAAGGCATTTGGAATCAGAGTCTCTCTTTTGAGCATGACTTGGTTGGCTAAAGAGGCCAGTTTAGTGTAGATACAAATTGCTGTAACAATGAATTTACCCAAGTTCTCCTGCAATGCTGCAAGATCAATAGTAGCAGCGACATGTCTGATAGGTTGCAGAAATGTTTGAATCTTCTGATCCACCTGTCCCCATGCCTTTTCCTCGCTCAATGCACCCAGCGATGTAATTTGGTGTAGTGCATGCATTGAGTCGATGCCACTGATTAAATGCTCGTAAGCGGCCATTACCTTTTCTAGGTCCTTGGATATCTTTTCCTTGGACTGCATTTTAATCCGAATCTGGACCTTGGCACCCTGGGTGTGGATCCAGTCTTTCTTGGGCAAGTTCTCCGGAGCCTGTGGGTACCGACCTGTCCATTCTATCATTTTGTCCAAAGCAATGGAGGCCTCCCTCAGTTGCTCGCTCCTCTGCTTAGTCTCTACTTGGGCTCTCAGTAGGGGAGCAACTGTTTGTTTTATAGTGAACTTTTCCCCATAAACCTACCTCATGGTGACCTCTAATACTTCCAACTCTCTCCGGAAGGTGAGTAGCACTTCGTTAATAGAAGAAATTTTGTCTTGAAGTTGTTGAATTTCCTCCTTTAACGTTGTATTTTCTTGCTCTGCCCTTGCCTCCCTTTTCTCAGACTCTTATAACTTATTTTGCAGAGAGAGAATCTCTCTACTCATCCGGCTTACATTTTCCTCCGTGGCTGCAGAAAACGCAGTGCCGGCTAAAGCTATCATTACTGGGTTAGTCATAGTATCCAGGACTATATCTTTCTCTGTCATGGCTGTGATTGGGGTAGAAGGGTTTCGTGCCAGACATCTCCTTTTCTCCTGTCGGATCTTGAAGGAGAACTGATCATACGTGAGCCTTGTAAGGTTAAATACTTCTTCTTCTTTCCCTTCATAAGAGCTTGGCTCAGAGAATGCGAAACGTGTATTAATTACAGGCACTTCGATTGGTTGCAACTCAGTTAGTATTTCTGTGACT
This sequence comes from Pinus albicaulis, assembly GCA_034641835.2. Classification (NCBI taxonomy): domain Eukaryota; kingdom Viridiplantae; phylum Streptophyta; class Pinopsida; order Pinales; family Pinaceae; genus Pinus; species Pinus albicaulis. Next base: position 1,265,968,256 of record CM076580.1, on the reverse strand, counting down.
GGAGGAGATGTCCTGATGTTCTTTGATATTCAATCTTCCTCTTCTTTTCTTTTCCTTTCTTCCTCTTCTTTTTGAATCCGCTCTGCTTCTGCCTTCTCCTGTTCTTCTTTCTGCTTGCGCTCTACTTCTGTTTTTTCTTGTTCTGCTTTTTTCTTGCGCTCTGCTTTTGCCTCTGCTTCCTGTTCTTCTTTCTTCTTGCGTTTTTCCTCCACTTGATCTAATTCCCTTTTGTGCTGTCGTTCTGCCTCAGCCTCTGCCTTCTGCTCTGCCTTTCTTTTTCGGGCCTCTTCTGCCTGCTTCTTCTTTTGCTCTGCCTTCAGGTTCCTTTTATGCTTTTCTTCATCCTCTTTTGTCTTATTTTCAGTTTCGCGCTGAGCTTTAGCTTCTTTCTCTTTCTGTTGGGAAGTAGTGTTGTGACCTGTTCTGGTTCGAGGCTTCCTAGCCTGAGAAGAAGAAGTACCTCCTAATTCACGGATTCTTTCCTCCAATGTGTGATCATCTGGATCTTCTTGATCGGACCACGCCCCGGGGCAAGTTCCCTATCCACGTTATACCAGTTTCTTTTCTCATCCTCATATGGGCATCCAGTATGTTGGTAGCTCCATTTGAACTTAGCCCGCTTACAGTGATCAGGGACTATCCTCTCTAGGTCATATGTCCAGTGATCCAATGGCCCTAGGTGAAAACCTCTCACTTCTTCTACCTTTGCCTCTACCTCTCTAAAATCCTTGACCATGTAGGCACCGATGGTGAGAGGTAGTGTAGGCCATGGCTTCTTCTTACCTTTAGTCAGGACCTTAGAGAAGCGGAAGTCATCTGAAAACAAACCTCCTGAAGGAGCATTTTATCCATAACAAATCGGGGCATAGCATGGGGAGTCTTGAATGAACCAAAGACTCAAATAAAGGTATATTCTGCGAGTGGGAACCAATCTTCCACCTTGACTAACATCTCCATGGCTCGCCAGGACATGCATGGAGTGTCTTGACTGAACAGTTTCTTGTAGAGTGCCGAGATGAAGATTTGCGAGATTGGCTCTATGTATTGCTTATACCTGGAGTCCCAAAATACTTTTGTCTCTATGTGAACTGAGTGTGCTTTCTCTAGATCCAAATTGTGGGCCCATCTCTCAAAGTGTCACCAGGAACAAACAACATCCAACAAGTAGGAAGCCTTGTAGAATTCAGAGGAATATCCCTCCTCTGGCACTAGTGTCGAGGATATGTTTGTCTGGAGAGATGCCATCAGCATGTTGGCCCAGTTGAAATGAGTGCCATGCACAGTGACATAATTCATCAGGGATACCCACATGCCGCTGAAAGTGGTGGCATTGGGATGACCGTATATCCTGAAAAGCATAGCTGCCACCAGCTTAAATACCTTCCTGAGACCTCCCACTGGATATTCCTGATCCTTCTTGACTTTGAAATTTTCGGGCTCCTCCCACCACCCTCTCAGGGTATCTGTTATGGAGACTATGTGGGTGGTGTCCCATTCTTCTGTGAAGATCTGCTCTCGTTCCGGCAGTGCGTAGTAAAACTCAACATCCGAGCCCTTGAGAGTCGCAAATTCTTTACCTTCATAGTCTCGAATTACCCATTTTTTTGGGTCGGTGTTTTGTATGATCCACTCAATGACCTCCACACATGGGAATATAGCAGGGTGGGCACCCGCATAGTGGAGCTTCGACCTTTTAACTTGTATGTATAATTGACGGTCGAGGAGGTCTTCTAGGAATTTTGGCCGAGCAAATTCCTAGTATACTTGATACCAACTCATGATGTCCCCTTTAGAAAATGTACACGAGGTATCCCTATAGATCGGGGGTGGGGACATTGGTATATCCATTTCTATGTCTTCTATTTCTAGGCTCTTGTTTTTTCTGCGGGCCACCAGAGGTCCCATGTCACTCGAGTCTGAAGAGACAGGGACACACTCTAAGTCTACTTCGAATTCACCTATCATGTTCATGAAAGAATCCTAGGATAAGAAAGATGCCATAATGATAAAATCCTAGGCATAGTTTATTAACTTTTCCCAACTAAAAACACAAGAAGGGGTGAGTTAGCAACTTGCGACTGGGTCGCTGGGTCGCAAGGGTCGCGAGGTCGCTGGGTCGTGAACTCTTGGCAGTTCGAGGAGAGTGTGACTCTACAACTTGCGACTGGGTCGTTGGGTCACAAGGGTCACGAAAAACAGTTTGGAGGGTGGCTATGACCTGGAGACTCAGTGACCAGGGTTGCAAGGTCGCACGAGTCGCGAAGTCTCAGAGGTTGGAAGTCGCACTAGGACTGGCCGGGTTTTTAGCACGTGATGTAGTCCATTGCATTATTGCAATAGATTTCCTTTGAACTTTAAATAATGCAAGGCTAAGTGGGCCATCAAAACAGAGGAGGGGAAGCAGTTTCAGGAGAAAACACATATCAAGGAGGCTAGGTGAATTGTGGGTACAAGATTGTGCAAGGAAGGGGAGTGTTATGGAAGTTAGGGCATCTCAAGTCCTAAAGATTCAAGAGGAGGAATTATGGGTGGCTTTAAAGGCTAAGGTAGAGGTAACATGGCAACAAAGTAAAAAAAAGGAAATAGCAGGAGGAAATGGAAACTTACCCGAGAAAATCGCGCTCCAGTCAGCCTGTTAGAAGCGTTTTTTTCTTTCCGTCACATGAACAGAATGCGACCTAGAAACCCTCCTATTTATAAAAGGGTCACACGTGCGAGCCATTAATGAGGTCGCTAGGTCGCAATGTTTCGTGTTTTAAGGGAGGTGCGACCTCATGACCTGGGGGTCACGGGGTCACGATCTTGAAAAATCCAAGAGATCTGCGACTTAGCAACCTGAGAGGTTGCGGGGTTGCTAGGGTCGCAGATTTGGGGAAAAGAACCATTTTGCAACTCAGCGAATCTTAACTTTTACAGATTTTAACTTAGCTTTTTCGATGCTCAGGGGGCTCCAAAATTTTTAGAGGGTGGATTTTTGGAGGGTGTTGTGGAGGCTACAATAGTAGCATAACTCCATAACAGACTTTCTAGAAATGCAAGTGGTATTTGGAATCCCAGAGTTCTTCATGGTAAATATGGATTGGTGTAGGGTCTGTAACGGTCCATTTCCAACCCGTGATTGGAAATGTAGAAATATAACATATGGAATCCATAACATAAGCAGACATGAAAAAGGGTGAATTTTCTTGAGGTGAAGCATTCCTTTTATTCCTATATTCAGCAATGTATTTGGCCAAATAATTAGATAAAAGGTCTGCCCAATTCAAAATGGATGAATTGACAATTGCATCAATTAAGGGAACCCAGTCTCTAGAGAACCTAGTACTATCAGGTCTAGAAAATAACCTACACAACATACCAGCAGCAAAGCAATAGGGATGAGGGATTTGTGCAATGGAGTACGTACCATATTTTTCTTGCTTCAGTTTTCCCTCATTTTCCTTCTACTCATGGATGACCTTGATAAGATCTGGATGTTTAGCTTGGAACATTTGCACATATCTATTGTCATACTTTTGTTGCGGAGTTGGTAAATGATACATGGCTACCAAATCTTCAGCTTTAAAATAACCCATATTCTCTCCTCTGGAATTCTTAAATACTCTGTCTTCAATATTCAAATTTTCAACCGCCCACTTGATCATATCTGTGTAAGGCATAATTTTTGGTCTCGCAGCTATCTTATGAATAAACTAGCATGCAACGTCGAAAATAGTTGCATCAAAATTGATATCAATGCCTGTTGTAGATATCTTTGTTATCACTTTTGGCCCTTCATCCTCAAATAGTTTATACATAGCCTCCCATGATGAGACACCGCAATCCTTGTTGCAAACATTGTCTGAGAATAGCGAAGGCATATCTATATCTTTTGAGGGAAATGCTTGAGAGTTTTTTTTACCTTTCTTACTCATCTCAAACTCTCTCAATTCGATAACTAATTTCCTGATAATGAAAATTAAAGATATCATATAACAAGCATTTACAAAGATGTATCAGAAATTTATTTCAAATTCATGTGAAACTTGTCAATCTTATCAATCATCTCTTCATAATTCATTATGATTTCAAAATTTAATGCTTGACATGGCTTCACCTGGCTTCGCATGTAACGCTTATTAATCGTTTAAAGTTGTTAAGATCTAAAATTCAATCCGATATGACATAAGTTTCTTTTCACATGCTGAGATTATTAAATGCGCAAATCGCAATGATTTCTTATAATATTTCGTGATTTTCTCGTAAACATTGCAAAATGTGATCTGTGCAAATCGCAAATCACAAGATTTAAAAGATATATTTAAGTCTATACTATAAGTTACGCGTGATGTGATTTGCGAAAGCAAAAAATGGATGTGATGCAAAAAATATTATATTTTTTATTTTATTCGCTTCATTGGGTCCGCGGTTATCACAACTTTTATCACTTTGTTTCTTTAAGTTTTAACTAAATCAAATGCGATGCGAAAAAGGAAAGTAAAGCTTTCTAAAGAGTGCATTTTTCTGTTCATGGGTTTTATTCTTTAAGGTTTCTTTTTGAAAAAATAACATTTATGATGAGCGATGCGCCTTTTGGGGGGGATTTTATTTCCTAAGTGTCTTTTTTCTAAAAAAGTTTTTTTTTTAAATTTCTAAAGGGTCCCTATTTATAAAAATAAATGGGGGGTTGTTGTATAGTACAACATGTCCTCAAGAAGAGAAACTAAAGAGCAGTAGTTTGTGATGTGTATAAATCAAGAGAAGAGGCTCCTAACTTAGGAGCTCCTGGTTATCCTTCCTCACAGTTCTACTCCAACAACATTACCATTGCATCAAATCATAAATTGGAATTCAAGAAATGCAAAAGGATGATTTTTAGTTGTGATTCATAAAGAGAATTTAACTTAAAACCTTGGTTGTCCTTCCGTATTCAAATTAGATTTTAAACCAAAATCATCCAAAAATCATACATAAATCATAACACATCTAAGTAATTGAAACAAGAAATACTAAATCAAAACTATGCTAATTTATACAAAAGTTAACCAAAGTGTACCTAGCTTGGTATGGGGGCCCTCCAACCTTGCCTTGTGTACCTGAAGAATTATTCGGCTACAGCTAACTTAATAAAGAATCCACAGCATGAAAAAAAAATAGAATAGTAGAAATTATTCTTCAAATTATCTCAAAAATCTCCAATAGTCTTAATACCAAATTACACATATTACCTCCCTTGAATGGTCCAAAAACTTTGTTTAAATAGGAAAATCATAAAAAAAAAACTTTGCTATAATGGATCTAACAGTCTTATCAACCCTAATCCATACATATAGGTCAAACTCATCAAGTCTGGTTCAAAAAATAAGGAAAAATCCCATAAAATAATAAATCTGCCCCTTTTTACTAGGGATCCTTGAATGAGAGGTCAAGTTTGATCAACATTGACCAAGCCTGTTTTTTCTCAGTTTGACTGAACCAATAGGTGTTTCTCCATCTGTGGTTCCCAAGATTTCCAAATATGCACTCTAATATTTCCCAAGTGTCCTACGAATATAAATTTAATGGAGCTATTACGGTAATTTTTAATGCAGTCCAAAATTACTCTTAAAACCCAATTTTTACAAAAATTTCCAAAAATTGAAAAACTTAATTTAGTTACCTGAATATGAAAAATAGAAATAAAATGATGCATATATAGGTGAAATGGGATGGAATATGGTGGTAAATAAATGGATTTAGGATAGGAAAAAATGACCAAAATTGAGGGCCAACATCTCTGCCTTGCTTAGTCTTAAGCATGTCCTCATGTTTGCCTCTGTCTCTTTGATATTATGCCTCTGTATGCTGACTTCCCTACTGATGTACCTATGGCTCTAGCCCCTGATGTTGAAGCTTCCTATTGATATGCCTATGAAATGATATCAATCACCTCTGCTTCTTTCTCTTCTAAATTTATGTTTTCATTTTTTCTTTTCATACTTATATTCTCATCGTTTACAAATGATAGTACCAATAAGCTTTGAAATTTTTGACCTTGTAATATGGGATTATAATAAGCAATATTAACTATGGCTATGTGATGAAAACTATAGGCACAATTTATACATGATTGGTACCTTGGTGATCAACAAGAGTGTGGAGTTGTACCCTCAAACAAAACGACACGGCGCGCCCGACCAAACGAAGGCACAAGGGAGAAAATGGAAAAAAGGTTGCACGAATGTGCATAAGGCAACCATGCGGTCACAACTTAGAAAATTTGATATGGCCACTCTCAAACGAAATGACCTGACCCAAATTCGTTTAGGCGGGCGCCCTCACATGGCGCGACACGACGTGCACGACCGAACGAAGGCATAAGAGAGAAAATGGAAAATGGGTTGCACAAACATGCAAAAGGCACCCGTGCGGTCACAACTTAGCAAATTTGATACGGTCGCTGTCAAACGAAACGACCCAACCTGACCCGAACGCGTTTGGGCGAGCACCCTCACACAGCGTGCCCGACTGAACGAAGGCACAATAGAGCAAACGGCAAATGGGCTGCATGAACGTGCAAAAGGAACCCATGCGGTCACAACTTAACAAATTTTATATGGCCACCCTCAAACGAAATGACCCGACCCGAACACGTTTGGGTGGGCGCCCTCAAATGAAACGACCCGACCCGACCCGAACGTGTTTGGGCGGGCACCCTCAAACGAAACGACCCGAACATGTTTGGGCGGGTGCCCTCAAACGAAACAACCTGACCTGACCCGAATTGAATGTGTTTGGGCGGGTGCCCTCAAACGAAATGAGCCGACCCGACCCAAACATGTTTGGGCGGGCGCCCTCAAACAAAATGACCTGACCCGACCCGAACGCATTTGAGTGGGCGCCCTCAAACAAAATGACCCGACCAGACTTGAACGCGTTTGGGAAGGCATCCTCAAACGAAATGACCCAACTCGAACGCGCTTGGGCAAGCACCCTCAAACGAAACAACCCGACCTGACCCGAACGCGTCTTGGCGGTTACCCTCAAACGAAACGACCCAACTCGAACGTGTTTGGGCAGACGCCCTGACACGGTGCACCTAACCAAACGAAGGCACAAGGGAGAAAATTAATGGCAAACGGACCGCACGAACGTGCAAAAGGCACACATGCAGTCACAACTTAGCAAATTTCATACGGCCTTCCTCAAACAAAATGACCCAACCCGAACACATTTGGGCGGGCGCCCTCAAATGAAACAACCCGACCCGACCCGAACGTGTTTGGGCAGGCATATTAACACGGTGCGCCTGACCGAACAAAGGCACAAGGGTACGAATATCAAAAATGAAGACTACGAAACTCAGTTAACATTTCTTAAAAAAATTGGTTAAAATCTAAGGGAAATTACAATGCTTACTGTCGTTGCTCTTACGACATTTAATCAACACGTCGCAACACCGACAGTTATCCTTTAATCATCGCAATACCGAATATTATCCTTTATTCATTGCAATACCAATGGTTGAGCCCAATTACGTCGCACTACCGACAATGGCTCTAAACATCGAAATAGCGACGTGTTCCCCAAACCGTCGCACCACCGACTCAAGTCTTAGAAACGTCTCATTTCTGACATTGCGTCTCGAAACATCGATGTTTCAATGACTGTCTTAAACGTCGTAATACCAACGATGTCCCTAAATGTCGGTATAGTGACGGTTGTGGGCAGGATTTGAAAATTTGATAAAAATTGGGGAAATTTCCAATAATACGTCAAAAGTGTCGGAACTAAAGTGTTGGAATTTTGACCAAATGTACTACTGTAATGCCCAAAATCACATAGAATTAATATGAAATTCTCAATATGATTATCTTCATAATCAATTATTGTTTTCTTTATATGCAGGATACCTTTATTCTTTGAAACCTGTAACTCTGAAGTTCTCATTTTCAACAAATAAGTTATATTCCTCACGTACCATCAACATCTTCTTGTGTCAATATTGAAATGTCGCATAGTATAGAGAAAAAACCAATTGAACACATCAAATCTTCCTTCACTTGTGTAGGGGATTTTCTTCTTTCCATAAATCCTCAATAAAATAACTTGTGCCAATCATTTTTATGATTATGCATTCACTTTCAATTTAGCCACTTTTTTACTCACGCAATCTGTAAAATAGGGGTCAAAGAACCAGGAAAATATTCCAACTAGCAATGAATTTGAGAAAAATGTTAGTGATGAGCCTAATTGGGCTTGTTCTAAAGAAAATCCATGTTTTAATTTTTCAAATTTCATTTTAGTTTGCTAAGAAAATGCAATGGAAAATAGTGCCTTCTTAAAAATTTTGAATTTTTAAAACTATAGTTGAATTCAAGGTTTTCTAGAAGATATGGTGCGTGAATCCTTACCTCCTTCTTCCACCAGCTGGCTTGGTTCCTTCTATTTTTGACTGCATAAGTGTTTTCTTACCAAGACTCTGTAATGTATACCCAAAATTTTTGAACTGTTGGACATTCTCTAAAATTTTAATGCTTTGAAAACGCCCTTTCTGGAAAATACTATATCAAAATTCCTTTGAGAATAATCTTCTTATCGCTACTCTTCTCTGCCCTCAACTCTTAAAATCATCACCATACTTGTTTTAGGAATCAAATTATGGAAATCAAATAAAAATTCTGGAAATCAATTAAAAATTTTGAAATTCAAATTTTGGCAATCAAATTAACTCTCTTTGTCTCCTTAGAAATAAAAGGTTGGAGATGTACTTATGCTGGATAAATCAAATGCTGGAGAGAATGCTTATGCTGGAGAAATTGAATGTTGGGGAGAAATCAATTTTAAGTTTAGAAATTATAAATTTGATTTTTTTTTAAATTTACCGTCTTTGTCTTCTCAGAAATTGAATGTTAGAGATTTACTGGAGAAATCAAAATGTTGAAGGTGATCTAGAGAAATCAAAGTGTTGGAGATGAACTTTTCTGGAGAATTCAAATTAATAACTTTATGCACTCATTTCATTTACTTCTTGTTCATAAATGAGTTTTTAGAATGAAATCGATTTTCTAGTAAATATTATGCAACTTCCAATCTTCTACCCTTGGAATTTACGATTTATTTTTTCCACCAACAGTTTAACTCCAACACTCATACATTTCACAGCCTTAACACCGAATTCGCTCACCAACAATGCAACTTGAGTTCTGTTTTGTGCTCACACTATGTTCATAACCTTAAGAGCTCGAATTTTACGCTGTCAACACTATAACTTGGAGTCTCAGACTCTAGTTTAGGTTGCCAACAACTCACCTCAACTCTGATTTGATATCTACGCTGGAAACCATTTAAAAACTAACTTATTTTCATTCCCAATTAAACTCAAACATAGTTATTCAAGGGATTTGTAACTTACATCTCAATTTAATGAGACGAATTTTTTCAAGGATATGCTCCAGATCTCTTCAACACCATATACTTCAGAAACTTCACACTTTCCTTCTTCGAATCAATTCTAATCATGAATGTGCTATAAAATCGATCTTGATTCTGGTTTTTTACGCTTTCCCACCTGAGATTTTAATTTGTAGCACTGTGCTTGGTTTCTTTGTCTTCAAATTTTTTTATCTCCCTTTTTGCTTCTACGTTGATGAATGGTGCTCTTGGAACATAAAAGTGCAGCGTTTTGAATTCTGAGTAGGGTTATGATGAAACTTGGTTGTGATGATGAATAAAAAGGCACAGACGGTGTTCAATTGTGCTTGCAACCCTTTGTTGTTGCATTTATCAATTTGACTACTTCACTATTCATCCTGTGACTTGTAGCTTTGGCTGCCACTTGTTCAATTAATGCATCATGGTTGATTGTCCCCACCAGTTTTATGCTTGTTTTATCACCACTATAATTGTTTTATTACTACTCTGTCCATTGTACATTTCTCGACACTTGTTCTGTTTCTTTTTAATGCTGCATCATGGCTTGTAATTGTTTGTAGTTTAGAGCTTATAATACTCATCATGATTAAGACTAGTCTATGATTTTTGCATTGCATGCTTTCTTGATTATGCATTATGCTTGTTCATTATGCATTTTTAAATCCATTATACTTTCATTTCATGTTTCATATCCATTATTACGCCTTTATCATTGCATACTTGCCCTCTTTTCTTCATCATTTGCATATACTTATGTATTGATTTGTTTTTAAATGGCGATAATCTTGGGTCATTTCAAATCAAATTCTTTTTTAATAAGATTTTAGGTATATTTGTAATGATACTAATTCTCTTTGTTCTTGTTTCTTAGGCATATGAAACTAATATTTCTTGTTTTTTAGGCAATTTTCCATGAGGCAAAAAAAAATTTGGCCCCAAAAAGGAGATGTGGCCAAAAATTTTGGTCAAAAATGCAAATGAATGTGGTTGAGTGAATGATGAATTGATCAATGTAAGGTTATAATAAGTTTAATGAATGTAAAAAGGTGAATGAATAATGTAAGAGGTAAATGTATATAATTTAGGGTGATGTAGGATATAGGGTAATGTAGGATAATGTAGGATGATATATACATTCATAGGGAAACTACATATTCAAGTTTAAAATAGTTTATCAATCTTAGAAAATTTTCAAAATCGAAGGCATTAAGAATACTTTAAATTTACAGTACTTTCCTTTCACTTGATAGCTCATTATAAATGGTTTTCTTCTATTGATGATGACCTTATATATTTTTTAAACACTTGACCTTTTGCTAATGATGACGATACTTTGACCTCAAAATGAATTCTGTAGAATGATTTTGCTGGATTGTAGATGCTTATAGCTACTTCTCAAGTACCTTTGATGTTAATTTTAAGATGAATAATCAGGCCCCTTCTGCAAAAAAATATGAAATTGATATTTTTTAGGTCCCTTACTGATAAATATTGATTATGATATCTCAGGTCCTTTCTGCATTGCAACTACTTAACATTAAACTAGTTGCATAGTTTTTTGGTTTATTATGAATCTTCCCCCTTACTGATTTTGAAACTTGTCCTCAAGTCTTTGAATTTCTTAGGATGAATCTAAAAAATGAAATTGAAAAACATAAAAGAGAATTCATACTGGAAAAACAAGTTGGTCTTCCGATATGAATTCGATTGTATTGTGCTAGTATCCTAGATTTTCACAACCAAACTCCTTTATTATTTTTGATATTTTCTATTTTTTTTCTTTTATTTTCTAGATAGAGGTGAGGTATAATGAATTTGGGAAGTATGGAATGCTTATGAAACTAAGATAGGTTGAATTCATCACCTAATATTATATAGATAGATAGATAGATAATAGGTCTGGACTTCAACATGCATGATCACAAAACTTAATGATAAATGATATCATGAACAATATGGCTTATGAAAGGCTTATTTGGAAATGGATATGACTTTAATTTACATGGTACAAAACTTGAATTCTTCTGATTATTAGCTTCATGTGTTTTTCTCGATCTCGATCATCTTGTAGGGTTGTTGGTGGTGTTGGTCAATAACTAAAGAAAAGTTTCAAGAATTTAAGTTTTATTGGATGAACTCAACATCAGGAGAATTTTAAATTTTCTTTGACTTGAACATTTGTATTCATATTCTGAAATATGGATTTTTTAAAATTTGACTTTGAAAAGTCCTTTGTCCATGGAGTTCTCCTCTTAAATCTTCTTATGACCTGCAAAAACATAGCATTTGCCTGTAATACCATATTAGATGATGGAGGAAGAGAGGTGTAAAATATATCTTCTTCCAATAAATATGTAAAATAATTACAAGCAATTCTTGAAAAAAATTCTGAGGATGATATACAAATAAAATGCATTTGTTTACCCCTTGAGGAATGGTGGCCAACCTAGACCTCCTAACGGTATTTTGTTCACAAAATATTTGTTTTATGACACATTAAAGTGATTTGAAAGCCAAATTGAAGTGAATTCATATGGTTATCTCCAGTATAAATAGGTTTTCAAAATGGTTTATAATGATATGCTAAAAATGATGAGAAGTACCATGTTTAATAGAGCTTCTTGTGAATTTTTTACTAGACCAACAGTCACTATGTGGTGTGTAACGTTTTCATTAAAGATCAAATTGATGTGATTCCACTTGGAGATTAAAATATATTCATTTTTTAATATCCAGTAGAAATAAGTTTTTAAAATACTTAGGTTTGATATTACAAAATTGCTGATAAATATACCTAGGAGGCAGAGTTTGACTATGTTGATTTTAAGACATGTAGTCACTAAATGTGGAATAAATTTTTCACCTGGCCTTCAAATGAGATGACTCAAATTATTTCATAAACTAGAATTCAATATCTACCTCCCTTAGAAACAGGTTTTCAAAATAATATGATTTGATATGTGAAATATTCTAATGAACAATCAAGACCTTAAATTGTCAACATGCATATTTTTCGACAAGCAATTAGTATTTTGAGAATAACTTTTTCATATGATTCTCGATTGAGGTGATTCAAATTGATTTGGAAACTAGACTCTAAGGGCTATCTTCCCTATACATATTATTTCAAAAAAATTCCATTATACCCCTCGAATCAATGATGTACTAACTTTGTCCTCCAAATTTCTCATGAAATCTCGTGTTTATTTTGATCATTTTTTATTTATTTTTTATCCAATTTGAAAAATTCAAAATAGATTTAAAACTAAATTTCAAGAGATACATTATTTAAAACCATGTTTTTTTTTCAAATGATCCCATATGGTTTCCCAAAAGAGGATTGTCCTTACTACATTTTTCCATGAAATCCTTTCAAATGAGTATTGAACAATGATGTGAAGATTTATTCATGAGAGTTTAAACCAAAGGTCTTATTGTGAACTCATTTTACCTATTTATTTATTTATGTTATTCTATCCTACTCTATTGTATAAAGATAAGTCATTCTCTCAAGTATAAGATAATTTCCAATGCATCCATTTGAGTAACAACATCATAAGTAAACTCACATCCAAGTTTTAAAAATATACTTTAATGAATGCTTGGACATGAAAAATTATTTGATCATAAATATTTAATGCTAAAGAATGTTGAAAATGGAGTGATGTTGTGGTCTAATGACTAATTGAAACCAATTTTTGAAATGATCTTTGTTTTCTTGGCTTTCCTTAATTTTCATATCACAAATTTCTTCTTCTGGAACTTGTTCAAAATCATGAATGCACAAGGGATATTGTGATACATATGATAGATATTCTTCAATTTTTAGCTCTATTGTTTGAACTTAATTTCATGTTATCCATAATTCATTGATATCCTTACAAAAATAACTAGAAGAATCTTCTATATTCTCTTCTTTTGGATCCTCTTCATGGATGCTTTGTTCCTCTTCTATATTTTGAAATGAAGATTCTTCCCTAGTGACCATTCTAAATTTTGGACAAGGATTTTAGAATATCCTTGTGGTGGCACACCCTCCTTATCTAAATTAATTCTTTAACATCATGTTTTGTAGATCTTGTTTTGCAAATGGATTTTGCAGTTAGTGAGTTTTTTTTTTTTAATGGTCGGGGGGTTTGTTTTGGGGATCTACCTTTCTAATTTCTATCTCTAAACATGAATAACCATAATGAAAAGTGTTTTTCTATTTTATGTTTTTTTGTTTTTTTTGTTATTTTCTATATATTTTCTAAACAATCTTCCTAACTAGCTTTATCTAAGTGTGCTTCCCCGGCAACAAAGCCAAAAAAGGCAGGTCAATTTACTAAGTAAACCAACGCATGTGTTTTACTTTTCAATCCGAGTTTGTAGACTTAGAAGCAAACCAAAATATATGGAATCTTAGAATAAACTACTATAGGAAATATTTGTTTAGATGAAAATAATGGAAATTCATATTTCAAATATAAGTTCTAACTAAAAGGTCTTTGATTCAAGATGCAGTAAGTGAAGGAAGAGGCTCCTAACTTAGGAGGTCCTGGTTGTCCTTCCCCACAATATTGTCCTCAAGAAGAGAAAATAAAGAGCAGTAATTTGTGATGTGTAGAAAGCAAGAGAAGGGGCTCCTAACTTAAGAGGTCCTCATTTCCCTTCCTCACAGTTCTACTCCAACAACATTACCATTGCATCAAATCATAAACTGGAATTCAAGAAAATATTCAAGAAATGAAAAAGTATGATTTTTTGTTTTGATTCATAACTTGATAGAAAGAGAATTTAACTTAAATCCTTGGTTGTCCTTTTGTACGCAACTTAGATTTTAAACCAAAATAATATATAAATCATAACACATCTAAGTAAATGAATCATAAAACTAAAACAAGAAATACTGAATCAAAACTATGCTAATTTATACAAAATTTAACCAAAGTGTACTTAGCTTGGTATGGGGGCCCTCCAACCTTGCCTTGTACACCTAAAGAATTCTTAAGCTACAGATAACTTAATAAAGAATCCACAGCATGAAAAAATAGAACAGTAGAAATTATTCTTCAAACTATCTCAAAAGTCTCCAATAGTCTTAATACCAAATTACACATATTACCTCCCTTGAATGGTCTATAAACTTTGTTTAAATAGGAAAATCATAAACAAAATTTGCTATAATGGCTCTAACAACCTTGTCAATCCTAATCCATCCATACAGGTTGAATTCTTCAAGTCTGGTTCACAAAATCAGGAAAAAACCCACAAAATAATAAATCTACCCCTTTTTACAAGGGATTCCTGAATGATGGGTCAAGTTTGACCAACGTTGACTGAGCCTATTTTTTCTCAGTTTGACTGAACCAATAGGTGTTTCTCCATTTGTGGTTCCCAATATTTCCAAATATGCACTCAAATATCACCCAAGTGTCCTGCACATATGACTGTAATGGAGCTATTATGGGAATTTTTAATGTAGTTCAAAATTACTCTTAAACCCATTTTTTACAAAAAATTCCAAAAATTGAAAAACTTAATTTAGTTACCTGAATATGAAAAATAGGACTAAAATGAGGCATATATAGGTGAAATAGGATGGAATATTGTGGTAAATAAATGGATTTAGGATAGGCAAAAATGACCAAAATTAAGGGCCAACACTCTTGAAGAGATATATTAGTATGATGAGTTGATTAGACAAAGAAAACTAAGATACAAATAAAGAATTTGAGATTACTCCAATATGGTGCCAGTCAGTTTTATGGTGCCTATCAATTTTATGGTTGTTGACCATACATTTTAACATCATTTTGAGTACTTTGTTAACAATTTCTACCTAGCCATTGGATTGGGGGTAGTATGGTGACGCCAACTAGTGTGCAAATCCTAGATGATGGGATAGCTCCTGGAATATTTCATTATCGAAATGATTTCCATGGTCAGAGACTAACTCCTTAGGCACACCAAATCGTGTGATGACATGGTTGAAGAGAAACCAAGTTGCAGTTTATGTCCTGTCGTCGTATGTGGGCATGGCTTCTGCACATTTGGTGAAATAATCGATGGCTACAATAATGTGTTTGTGGCTGCCAGACAATGTAGGGTTGCAATTCATAAAGTAAATTCCCCATTTACAAAAGGGACATACTAAAATGACCAGGTGTAGAGGAGCAGGGGGTGCTCTTTCCTTGTGGAAAAATCATTGGCATCGCTCGCACCTTTTTCCTACCTGAATGCAATCGTGGAATAGGGTGGGCAAAAAATAACCAGCCCGCAATAATTTTTGGGCGGTGGCCATCCTTGAGAGGTGGTCGCCACAAGCCCCACTATGGAAGTCATTTAGGGCTTGTTCAGCTTGGCTGTGTGTGAGGCATCAATGTAAAATAGTGTCAACTCCTCTTCAATAAAGGACGTCCCCCATGAGAAGGTATCGAGGGGCTTGATGGTGTATGTGCCTTCAGTCGTCACGGGTGAGCTGTGATTTGAATTTTTGGGTTCGCAAGAGTAGACGAATGTCACCATACCAAGGGTCCTCGGTCATCACTAAGAATAGTTGTTCATCTAGTAGTGAGTCATTAACATGAGATCCTTGAGCCGTACTTTGGATATCAGTGATGAAATCAGCTAGGATTAATTCTTTTTTTCTCTTGGGGGAGCTAAACTATAGGTCAAATTTCTGCAGCATAACTACCCATCAAACATACTTATGATTCATCATATGTCGAGTTAACATATACATGGGGTTGATATTTGCTATGACTGTTGTAGTCCTTAGGATGATGTAATTCTGAAGCTTTTGTATTGCGTGTACTAGGGCTAGGGAAAATTTTTCTTTTGGCTCATACTTTAAAGTAGGGCCAGATAGGTTCTTGCTAATGTAATATATTACATGCTTTTTATTATTTCATCCACTTTGGACTAACACCCTAGCTATGGTTGTGTTTGATGCAGTGTTGGCGAGAAGTCAGGTCTCGCGGACAAGACCCAGGTTCAAGAGTTGTGGCCAACAAAGGGGTCCGGTGTAGTCTAGGAACACGCCGCCATTTTCACCTTGCTCTAGGGAGCAGTGCGTCTCACCCGAGGCATGCCGCAACCACATGCAGAAGGGGATGAGATCAATGGCAAGGAACAAACCCGCAACTAAAGAAGGACAGTGAATCCATTACATATACAAAGTTATATACGCAAGATCACTTAATAAGCATTCAGACGTTCGCAAATAAAATTTTAAACCAACATAAACACAGTAAAAGCACATGAACATCTTATTGAGACAACAACCTTCCATTATATTAATCTCTTGTCTAAACACTTGATTACATGGCATTCTCACTGATAGCGCACAAATTTGTTACAGATGGGTTTCAGAACAGAAAGGTAGAATAGAGAAGATAGAAACCATATGAAGAACATGCATGAATCCTCCGCAGCTGCTCTGTGCATCTTTTCCTGTCTCGAGCCCCGCAACTTCTTCAGCATGCATCCAACATTCTCAACAACCTTCAACATTCAACAACCTTTTCAGCCAGGTGACTGTTATTTATTCACCCGCTCTCGCGACTATCGGCTCCTCTGTGTCTTCACTTCGGCTTCTCCCAGCTTCTCTCCTGATGTCTGTGTGTTCCACTTTCTGTCTTCTGCTGTGTTTCCTTCATCTGCACTTGTCTCTGTTCTATCTCCAGCTATCGAGTGCTTCCGTGCTGCCTTGGTAGCTCCGCGACTTCTGGTAGTTGCGGCGTGGTCACGGGTGCCATGTGTATTTATTCCGCAACTCAAAAAGGGTCAAATTTCAAAATGTCTTAGCCAAGACTTCAAAACTAAACAAAAACAAGGGCCCCAACATGCAGATAGCTATAAGGTGTATTATTTTTCATAATTGGGTGGGCTGATCAATGGGGTTGAAGACAAGGCATCCTTCAATGCCTCAAACGATTTTTGAGCCTGATCATCCCATTTCAACAAAGTGTCTTAACAGAGTAGGCGTAGGAAGCCTTGCATGCAACTGGCGTAGTCGGGGACAAAGCGTCGTAAGAAGTTGGCTTTCCCCTGTAGGCTTTGAAGTTGCTTAAGATTTTTAGGTGGTGGTACTTATTTTTTTTCCTAGAACTTGAGGGGGTCAACTCCAATCCCTTGTTGGGATACTATGAATCCTAAAATTCTTCCTGCATTAATGCAGAAGACACACTTGAGGGGGTTCAAGCCTAGGTTGTAGTGTCAGCACCATTGGAATACCAACCGTAAGTCCTCCATATGGTCACCTCATTTCTTGGATCATACTATAAGGTCGTCCAAGTAGTTTAAGATGAGGTGAGCCATATCGTGGAAGATATAATTCATGGCCCACTAAAAGGTGTCTCCAATGTTCTTAAGACCGAAAGGCATCACTTGATATGTGAATGTGCCCTAGGGGGTGGTGAATGTAGTCTTATACTGATCTGTATGTCGTATTTGAATTTGATTGTATCTTGAGAATCCATCCATGAAGGAAAAGGCCTCGTGATCAGCACAAACATCAATGACTTGGTTGATGAAAGGGGTAGGGTAGTTTTCCTTGGGGCAAACTTTGTTTAAGTCTTTAAAATCGGTGCAGACTCGTATGGTGCCCTGTTTTTTAATGACAGGTACAGGGTTGGAAACCCACGATGCGTAGGTGATTGGGTAGATGGACCTAGATTTATGAAGCTTGTCTATCTCTTGTTTGATCGCTTCTGCTTTGGATGGGTGTAATTGACGCTTCTTTTGGTGAACTGGTGATACGTCAGGCTAGGTGTCAATATGGTGTTCTACGATGGTGAGGCTTAGCCTTGGAATTTCTGAATAATCCCATGCAAAAATATCCCTGTACTCTTGTAATAAGTCTGTATAAGTGACTACGTCATCTGGGGAGCATGCTGCCCCTAGCGAGATTTCTTCAGTTTTTCCTGGTTTCCTTGAGATATTCACCTTAATGGTTGGTGAAATATTCAACATATTCCCTTCTTCAAATGCATCGGGTGCTGGGATAGGGTTCTTGAACCAATATACCTTCCTATATGGAAGAAATTCTTTGGATTCAATGGCCTAAATGTCCTAGGTTTTTGGGTTGCTAAGCACGAATGCTTTTTCTAGAAGAAAAAACGAGCGGTGATGCATTGAGTCCCACGAACAATATGGTTTCGTCATTGCCTCAAAAATATCTTCATCGGAGTGAAACAAGATGTCTAATGGGTAATTGGTTTGTGCAAGACCATGAGGAATTGGTTCGGGCCTAATAATGTTGGTCGACATACATGAATATTATTATGTGATTAATGTCATGGAACCAAATGAGTTTTACAGGTTGCAGACGGGTTGGGTTTGCACCATTGAAGATAATACTATTATTGTGCTAGTTTCAATGGTCTCGACACCAAGGATTGATGATCAGAAATCATGGAGTCATGGTTCCCATGCACAATGAGATGAATCTTATATGGTGTTGTGTGTCGTTAGCATTACATGGTGGAACAATTTACGTCATGGTTGTTTGTTTCTTAGCGAGAGAAAATCCATGCTCTTTTGGTGGTGTATGGAGGGTACTAGTATATTATTTTGTGTGAATATTTTTATGGATGCAGAGGCGCCAAAATGTTCATAACATAGGGAATTTATCAGTATTATGATCATGGCTCATGGAAACGTTGCATGGAGTAAATGTACTCCCCAAGTGTATTCTATGGGGTCCAGTACTACTCATCATATTAGAGGATTATGATGGCATATGGTTACGAGAACATATGTTTCTTCATTTTTGCTGTCTCCTATTCTTAGGCTTAGTGTGATTTGGATTTTGTGGGATTTTTTCTTCTAACATTGCTCTAACCACTCTTAACCTTGGAAGGAAATGGAAATTCATCGTATGGTGGAATTGCGAGAAAATTTGGAAATAACAACATGTTATTTTCTCTTGATTAGAGAGATGAATATAAGGTATGGGTGTGACCATGCGAATATTTTCGGTGAATTTATTGAGTTCCTAACATTGATTGACCATGTGGTCCTTTTTATCACATAGGGTACATGAAATTTTTGGCTATTTTCACACCTTGTTAGGATGATTGGTTGCCTTGGATTTCCTAGGGTTTTGGTGATAATGGGGGGAACTCCTCATTTCACCTGGCTGCCTAAGTTGTAAAAACTAGAAACTAACTAAATCCGGTTTATTGGTGACGCTTGAGCGCATGTCGTCTAATATAAGTCAAAGTTGGGGGATGTAGCGGAAATGCCGAGTGTGATGGTTTCCTCGGAAAATAAGACAGGATTGTCACTATTTGGTCTTCTAATCCCTTTGTACCACCAGAGTTATTGGGTACCATTTGAAAAATGGTACCAAATCTGGGCATTGAGTGACCATATGATTACGTTTTTCACACAATACACAAGCTGGGATTTGGCATTGAGGGTGGTTGGGGGTGGGAATTTTCCACCTTAGCGATTGTTTCTCCTCATATATGAAGAGGCTGGACCTATTTGCCTCATTCTATTGGTTTGTCGAAATTTCTGCTGACTCCAATTCTGATCCATCCTCTTCGGCAAGATGGGTTATGGTCCGACATAGACAATCTAATGTCAAACGAAAACAGGGGATGTAGGGACAACGAAGAATTGGGTGGTTATCTTGATACACGTGGCAAGAATATTGAATTTCTCGTAATCCATCGTAGTACACTTGGTTGATCAGGTGCCATATTTGAAATGACTCTAGCACTGCACAGTCAGCGATGAAGTGATGATGCTCATCGCAGAGTGCACAAAGTTAGATTGGAGCCTGAGGATGGTTATGGTGGATAGGTAGTCATTTAGGTGACCATCTCTCTTCTAAAATATATAATATGGTCCTTTTTGCTTCTGTCCTTTGAGTTGTAGTGCTACTTGTGGATTTTGTGTCTGATTCATCTAAGTCAGGGTTTTCAGTGATGAAGCGTCACGTGAAATCCAACATAGACCAGAATCAATAGTTGTGGGGACAATGGCACACATGGTGGTTGCTCCGAAAAATCTGACACGTATGTCGTTTGTGCCAAACTAAGTTGCTATGGGAAACTTGTGGGACTTGATACCAATGGTTGAACACCTTTAACTTGGGGCACTATGTGATTAAGTGATCAGGATCATCACATAGTGCGAAAACTGGGACATGAGTTGCGGCCTTTGTTTGTTGTATTTGGGCCTCTAGGGTGACTATGTATGATTAAGATGTAGGCTCCTCTCGTATGTATAGTATGGTTACGGGTTCACCCTCGTCAAGTTGCATGGGTGATGTTGAGGGGTCCTCCTGGTAATATTGTTATAAGGCTTACAAGGCATCCCTATTTTGCAGCATTTCCAGGCAGTGATGGGTATAGTGCCCATAATGGTTGCAAATGGTGCACACATGATTGGTGCATAATTCTTTCCCTTGGTTGTTTATGGCCTGTTCCTTTTTATGGGAATTCAAGGTCGCGACATTTCTTTTGGTGTGTGGAAGGGGTTTTAATTCTTCTAACTCTAGGAAAATATTAGTAGGATGACCTACGACATCACACAATGGACAAGGTTGTAATGCCCTAGGTAACTTGGGGGTTTCAATTTTTTTTATTTTTTGTTATTCTTCTTGGCCATGCCAGCTGGTGCCGCTACAAATGTTTCTTTAACTCTTATGACCTCTTGTGGGGTAATAGGTGTTATTCCTGTAGAAGTAATGCCTGGGATTTTCAGCATTGCTGGAGGGACCAAATAACACACGAGTATTGCAAAATCCATATTTGGCAATGTCATAATTTCCATGACTTTTTTTGATATAAAACTAGGTGGACGATACAAAAATGGGGTCTACAAAATGGCATATGGTAGGAATGTTGTACTAGTGACTTCGACATTCGTACTATTGGTTTCTGCATCTGGGCTAGTTTCAGTGTTTTATGAGAGCATAATGCACATCAGTGCCTCTATGATTTTAGGGAATTCCCCTCGTATAATAGGGGGAGATCCTAGGAATGATCCTAGGGTGGATGATGGTATGAATTGGGTTGGTCCGAATTATGTATACTTTGTGAGTGGTTTTATGGTTGTGTCAATGTATGGTAGTACAAAATCTAGAGATGATCCAGGTGGATATCAGTGGCCACCCACCTATTCCATCTGGACTAGCACTATCAATTCTTGCAGCTTTTCACATTCAGCATAACTTACTATTTTTAGCAGGTTTTTGGGTCCTCCACTCTCGGAGCCATTTTGGGGGCTTAATGATCCAGGTGGATATTGGTGGCCACCCACCTATTCCATTTTAACCCCCATCATTAGTTCTTTCATTTTTCAAGTTGCAACAAAACTTACTATTTTTAGCAGTTTTTCGAGTCCTGAACTTCCGGGGTCGTTTTGAGGCCCTAAACGATGTTTTTTGGGCATCGCGCCTCCAGTGAATATCATTCCATTTCAGAATGATATTCGTGCTGAAATTTATATTCCTCGGATAGATCTTTCTAACAAGCTATTGAGTGCGTCAAACAGAGATTGGATGCCAAAGTTACGCCCCCGGGAAGTTGAACCACCAATTTACCCAAACAGGCGCCCACAGTTTTGGCGCCTCGTCTCCTACGGTTAGGTTTTTTGGAAGTTTCGAATTCTACATTGTTTCTCAACAATAAATAGGCCCTCGAGCCTCATTGTAACACAATTCAGAGGTCGGTAGCCACCACATCTCTTCTCAGAGATTCGCTACCAGCACCCTAGCTATTGTATTTCCATTATGTCTGTAAGCATATTTTTGTTATTTGATATTAATGAAATGACGCATTATTTCCGCTGCATCTCTGTGTTTATGGTTATTTCTGTATTCTGTTGCATTCCTAGATAAATCCGGATCAAGAGAGGTCATGGGTTTCTTACCATAGTATGTGAGCTAGTCGACGGCGATGATCTGATCATCATGGGGAAACATCATCACCCTAAAGATAGAGGATGTGATTACAGTCATGGCATACATATAACTATGCCTGAGTAGTATATTATATTCTAGTTTTGCGTCTAAGAACTCACTGTCTATAATAACTATCTTGTCGGCCAGGTTTACTTGAACATTTTGATAAAGATCGTCGGGGGTTGATGGGTTCCCGTCGTATGCTCTAAGCATGATGTCAGACGATTTTAATTCAGGTGATCCTAAATTTTTCCAAACTGACTTAGAC
The DNA here is from genome assembly GCA_034641835.2 of Pinus albicaulis. Taxonomy (NCBI): domain Eukaryota; kingdom Viridiplantae; phylum Streptophyta; class Pinopsida; order Pinales; family Pinaceae; genus Pinus; species Pinus albicaulis. The sequence continues at coordinate 1,265,945,694 of CM076580.1, read as the reverse complement.
ATGATATTGTGTATTCTCCTTCATCCATGATGCCTCGTTGTATGGTGATATTTTGAACTGAAACCGATATCTAGAAAGCGACTAGAGAAGGAACCCTAGGGCTTGCCTTGTCTAGATCAAAAACAATTAGGCACGAATTAGAAGGATCGATTGTGCCTAATGCGAAAACTAGTGCTTTCCATTTTCTAGGGAATGATTGCAGAACTTTCAAAGCTGACATAACAGCTGGTGATTGAGCTAAATCATCCATTATACTATAGCTATGAGAAGCTTTGGAGTGATGTCATGTGCGTCTAGTTGGTCCTTTGACCGTTCTTAGAATGGGATCAATAGGTACTTTGGAGATATTTAACGGTGTGGTAGGTGTGCTTGTACTTGTACCTGATGGGTTGGTATCCAGAGGTGTATCGTAGTTCCTATTCCCTGTTTGGAAAACAATTCTTCGCAAGCCATGTAGATCTCGTGGCTGCCTCCTCTGGTATCATTTTGGGGTGGTTTTTGTTGTTGTGCGTTAACCAATCCTTGGTTTGGGAAAGGTTCCTGCATTACTGCAAGTTTTTGGGTAGGTCCCCCTTGTCTTTGTTTAACTTGAAGTTTTTTCAATTCGGGGAGTTTGGGATAGTGGTGAGTGTAATGGCCATATTCACCACATATGGCACAAGAGTGATTTTTTATTAGACTGGGTCTCTTGTTTTTCCCTTGGGGTTACTATTTGGCTCTTGGTTTTGATTTTGGTTGTGGTTGCCCCCAAACTGAGATTGCGGGGGGCGTTTTTTATTACTACCCCCTTGTCAAGAGTCTCCCTTTTGCTTGTTCCCATACTTCTTTTTTGCAGCATTTGGAGGATTATTTTTTTTCTCCTAGTCATAGGACTATCTCTGCTGAGCCTGGGATAGTTGTACCAGGTTCACCGATGTGTTATTTGCGTTGGTGGTGGATTTTGTGCGGGAAAAGGGGGTTATAGGTTCCCCTATCCCTGATTGGTGTAATATTGTTGGGGAAGCTCTCTTATATCATCATTCCTAGCTGAGTACTAGTTCTCCTGCGAGGGAGGGTATGAGCTTCCCTATTGCCAATGATATGGCATTGCCCTATTCGTCATATTATGCAAAGGTGTAGACTGACTTTGATGGTAGCCAGTTTGTGATATGTTCTAAGTATAGTCATATGAGTATCATGGGTAATAGATACTCCTGCTTAGGTGACTTTGGGCTAAGGACCTGATAAAACCATCTACAGTATTTAAGGGGCATGGTAATTCCCTATATGTTTGTAGGCACGGGGCATTTGGAAAGACGTTGTAAATATATCCTGATTGGGGTTATATGATTTCAAAATGTTGAGCCTTGCTAATGGCATCCTCCTCAGAGGTGGGTTTTTGCGTCGCCACGTCTTTTGAAATCTCAGTGCTAAGAGTTTTCAAAAACAAGTCCAACAACACTCTATCATAAAGTTTTTATTTACACAAACTACTACATCTCTGTCATTCATGGAGATGGTATGATATATGGATGGCTGGTGTTTTTCTAGAATGTGTCAATAGTTCCATTCCCGAATCATGATGGATGGGGAGCTGAAATTAGGTGAGAATGTGGTAGTGAGGGTGCTAAAGGTTCCACGAGAAGCAGAAGGTTGCTCAACATACCATTTATTTGCAGGCCCTATTAGGGTGTGTTGAAAAATTCGTAGTCTAATGGTATCATCAATGATACTATTGGACAAACACCACAGGTGGAAATTCATGATATGATTTCCCAGGTCTTCCGTTTTCTTCCCTTAAAATTTTGGCATATCCGAAGGGGGATTTGTGGGCATGGGGGGCCAGTTAGGTCCAGGAGAAATGGGGTCATTAGTTAACTTCATTAGAGCTATGATATTAAGTGATGCTAATAAGGGTAACTGCATATTGACAACTATTGTATATTGTGGAAAAATAGGTATCTGAATGTGATGATTTATGGGAGGTGCCTATGAAATATTACCATGTGGCATGACCTGATGAATTTTTTGATGATTCCCTGAAGGGGTAGCACTCCTCTGCCCTATAGGGTTTGTAGGAGGGGTTGAGTGTGGTGACCCTGTTGGGGTTTCCACTGGTATGGTTTTGGGTGACCCCTGGGCATTTCCAATCATAGATGCCCCGATAAAGGATGTACTGATAATGGTGGCAATGTGTCATCCTCGACGCCTAAATGGCGGGAGACCTGGCACTCCTAAATATAATGGGGGGAGGTCCAAGAAACACCTAGATGGACAAGGTCCTGTTGGGTCCGTTGTGGTGTCGACTAGCTTAATCTTGGTGATATTTTTGATTTGTTGGAGGAAGGAATATTTCTATCAAGGAAAATACGATTACATGCATAAAACAAAGTGAAAAAACAAGAGGTAAGTTTTCCTTTAATTTAAAGCTATGTGATCAATCAAGAAAAAAATGTGGTTTTGCTTGTTTTTTATATGATACTCAAAATCCTATATAGACCTACTCGTCCTTACACTCTCAATGTAATTGTGCCTTACGAAGATATCTCTTGATGGGTATTGGAGCTAACGTCCCCAAAGAACTAGCGACACCTTCCATTAGCTGCAGAATCGACCAAGGTAATGGTATGAGGATCAATTTTTTCCTACACCGTCACCTATAGGGAAGGATGCCCTAGTTTTTGCCACTAAAGTATCATCATCCCACATGAGCATTCGAGTCTTGAGCTTCTTGGTATTGAGCTACTAGTACCAAGCACTAGATGGGTCAGATAGCCCCAAAAAGTACTGCACGCACTGGTCCTAAGCTTAACCCCCTCTGAAACGAGTCTCTAGTAACGCTTTGGTATTCGTTCCATGGGAAGATAGGCAGATTTGAAGCTCCCTAAGAAGTAAACATCTATGTTTCAAAATGTATTATGACCATGATAGCTTATTGGATTCCTACCCCCGATGGTCCTAACTTGGACTATAATTTCTTCGGTGGCCCTTGTGGGGAGAATTTAGTGAGTTTGGTTAATGATTATTTTTAGAGAGTCTCAATTTTTTTAGGGTGTGCTTTGGTGAAGTAATTGTAAGAAGAGGATAAAGGTCCCAACACACTAGGTGCCTTTTGGTCCAATACTTACCGATGCTTCGTGTGTGCTTTGGAGTGAACAATCACAAGTGTTATAAGATGTGGATACGCGTCGATCCTTTAAAATCATTTTTTAATTGCACTATGTGTGATTGTTCCTTGCAAAAATTTACAATGATGTGCAGATTATGGGCTGCTTACACCTTTCCTATAGTATGTTTGCACTATAGGGAGATGGAAAATTGTCCTAGGAAAGCATTCATATGCATACCTAGGCTCACCATGAGGTGCAAGGGTGGCATAGATTACTTGCTTTCTTTTTGACAGTTTGGTCCTAGTCTCAATTCCTAATGCCAAATTGAACTAATCTAATGAAAACATTGAAAAAACTTGAATTAGCTAAAGATATGTAGATATATGGGCCACTTACTTTTATGCTAATTAAGCTACGTGTTTTGTATCTTTTATCAGCAAATAATTTTTTTGGACAACCTATGCGGCTTCAATGCCACTTACATTTTCCCACTTAAGCTATTTATGATTTGCAAAATTAAAAAACTAAAATTAAAACTACTTAGTTGCTAAGCTAAATTCTAGCAAGAAAGAGTCCTAATCAGTCATGAAATACAAGAACACAGTGATGGAAAAAAAATTATGGGTTTCCAAGAACTTTACATCTTAAAAAATGGTAAAAACTAAGAAAAAATTAGCTTGCTGGCCTACCGTGTGGGTTATCTTCCCACAGGTGTGGAGCACTTGTTGGAGCACAAAGTGCGCTATCGGGAAGAATGAAGAAAAATTCTTCCTCTAAAGTGAAAAAATTTTCACTGATTGTGATTGGAGATGCTTAAAGGATGTAAGTGTGGTTTGTAGCAAACTGGGTAGGAAGAAGGACCTACATCAACAACCATTAACTCAAAAAGAAATAATCCAATGGAGTCGGCATTCCTGTGGTAGTGTATTTGGCGTAAGGGCGTACGAAATACACTTCTTTAGCAAGCTAGCTACCACCCGCACAAGGTCACATAGAAAAATGATTGCCTACCTTTAGTGGAATAGATTCAACACAATGTAAACTAAATTTGAGGGAAAACTAAGCATACAACACTAAGAACAAATCAAAAACAAGATACAAAATACAAAAGCTCGATGGAGCAAACAACCTAATAACACAAGTGGAAATTTCTCCCTTTATTAGGTGCTAGTGGTAAAAGGATACAATGCTAAACACTTGAAGGGGGTTCTTTGAGCTATGGAGCTCAAATACCCAAAACAAGGAGGTATCCTTCCCTCGATTTCCTGCAAGCATATCTTCCCTCTCTCAAAGGATGGTAGATCAAGATCAAGTGGTGAACCTCTCTCTCTTGGACTGAGATGTTGGTAGGCTAACATATGAGTCCTTCCAATCCCTCTGTTATTGGACTATGCAAGTTGGTTTTCTATGAAGAAATTTGGCCAGCATCACAATGTGTCTCTGATTCTTCTTCCAAAGGTTGGCTTATATAGACATTTTTTGAATTCCTTCCTCTTATCTTGGCCCAAGATGGATAGTGACACAAGATTGGAGGAGGGATTCCTTTGTGGGTTGCATTTATTCCTCAAGTTGGCTCAAATCTGGCCGTCCTTGACAGTAATGAGTAGAGAATCATCTTAACCAAGCGTGCCAAGTGGTCTTAGATGGTGACATTTCACCATCTTCAGGATTGTGCGACTATCAAAGGAATAGCTACACTGTGTGAAAAAATCCTTTGATGCAGGTGCGTTGTCATTTTATTGCCTTCTGAACCTTAGGAAAACTTAAATTTTAGTATGCTATAATGTGTTTCTTCTCTAAAAATATTCATTTGTACCTTATGCTTGACATTTTTAATGTCTATTGCCTGTACAATTTTCTGGTGTTAACACCTATAATCCTCAACAAAATGGATCTGTTCCATTGAAGAATTTTTCAAGGCTATGATGCTTGATCAATATTTTCCATTGTTCTTATGGGGAGAAGCATCCTTAAAAAATATATACATTCAGAATAGAAGTCATCAAATTATGGAAGATATGACTCCTGAAGAAACATTCAATGGAAAAAAACCAAAGGTTGGGAATTTGAGAATCTTTGGCTACCCAATTTACATTAATGTTCACAAATATAAGAGGAAGAAGCTAGAATATTCAGGAAAGAAAGGAATATTTTCTGGTTATGGTGAATTATCAAAGGCTTATAAAATCTACATTCTAGAGTAGTGACAAGTTGAGGTTAGTCGATATGTTATGCTTGACGATAAGGTTACATATTGGAAGTCTAAAGAAGTTTCCATGGACTCCAACGATGAATAGGAACATGAAAGCTTCTAAGGAAGAAGGTTCAAGTCCAATAGAACATTCTGAAGAGACAAAAGGGTCTTATGAACATGTAGAACCAATTGTTCATGAAATCAGGAAAAGACTAGCATGGCTTAGATCTATCTTGCAAGAAGAAAAAGGGCATGCAACTCCACATGGCACATCAAGAGAAATTAATAAACCTAAAATTTTATCTAGTTTTTCAGCTCCTGTGACTAATATCACTAATGAAAAATATTCCACTTATGAAGAAGCAACTAGCCAACAAGTGTGGTAAGATACTAGATTAAAGAATACCAATCCATCATGAAGAATTATGCATGGGATATTTTATTGATGCATGAAGGGAATTCAGTGGTGACTTCCAAATTGATATATAAAATCATGCATGCAACAAACAAAAGTATTGAAAAATACAAGGCATGATTTGTGGCTAGAGGGTTCTGCAAGAAAGAGGGAGAGGAATATGATGAGACCTTTGCTCCAATTGCTAGGTACACCTCTATTAGATCTATTATTACTCGTGTTTCCTCTTTGGGTTGGAGTTTACATTAAATGGACATAAAAACCACTTTCCTCAATGGTGTAATTGAAGAAGTGGCGTGCATAAAAAAACCTCAAGTTTTTGAGGTGCATGGGAAATAGTATCACATTTGCAGGTTGAAGAAATACTCTGGACTCAAGCAAGGTCCAAGAGCTTCGTATGCTCGAATTGATAGCCACCTGAAGAGACTTGGATTCTATAAGAGTGATGTTGTGCCAAACCTCTATCTTAAGGTTGTGAAGAATGCACCTATGATTTTATTTCTATATGTTGATGACTTATTTATGACAGGTGTTGGGCCTCTCATTATTGAGTATAAGAGGGACTTGGACTCTGATTTTGACATGACGGATCTTAGCTTGATGTATTATTATTTGGGACTAGAAGTATGCCATAAGCATGGTGAAATATTCCTTGGTCAAGAAAAATATGTTATTGATACCCTTCAAAATTTGGCATGATGAATTGTAAGTCCATGGAAATTCCATTTGAAGAAGTTGAGAGACTTTGAGTCTAATTTGGTTGATCCATCCATGCACTAGAAGTGTTTTTCCTCAATAATGTATCTTATTAATACCATGATAAACATTTTCTTTGTAGTAAACACATTGAGCAATTTCCAGGTGGAACCGAGACATGAACATTGGATTGCAGCAAATCACATATTGAGATATATATGTGGCACTATAAATTATGGTTTGAGATGTGGTGATGTACAATCGCAGGGATATACAAATTCTGACTAGGCAAGGAGTGCATATAACAGGAAGAGTACTTCAGGAGGATGATTTAGTTTTTTATTTTCCATGATTTCTTGGCTGAGTAGGAATCATATATATATCGCACTCAGCACTGCAGAAGCAGAGTATATTGCAGCCAATGAAGCTTGTACTAAAGTAGTGTGTCTTTGGAAGTTGTTTTCAGGATTGAATTTGCTTCAAGATCAATTCAGGTATCTACATCTCAAGCCTCAAACTCTCATTTTATTGGAAGAATCTATAGTCAAGTGCACTATACAGTCAATTTAAGGAAAACTATTAATAAATATGGATTTTTTTAATTTAGAGAACATACTAGTACCACTGCATAGCATGTTTGTTCATCCTTGAATTTTAATATGGAAATTACCCCTCTTCCAAAATTGAAAGGTCATTTGCGAAAATATTCTAGCAATGGAAAGATTTTTATTAATGAGAATTTAATTCTTTTTCTATTTCTTGTGATAATATTGGTGCAAATGAAAGTGACAGTTGTATCTAACCTTTTGTTAATTCATTTGAAGAGAAAGAAGCTATTGAAATTTTTGAATTTCCTCTTGAAGCTTTTTCTACCTAGGCTAAACTTTGTTATTGGTATTAAATCAACTTATGGACAACCTCAAAGTCTAGTTGATAAGCTCAAGAGCTACAACAATTTGAACTTCAACCAAGGTCAGACTAGAAAGGATTTTAACACGCATTTCACTAAATTGTATAATCATATTCTTGAGGTCATTGGGTCTCAATTAATATTTTTTGTTGCATTATTACAATGTTTTTCATCCTTTTTATTATCATTGATTTGAAGATAAAATAAAAAATAATAAAGGGCTAACTTTACAAACATGTCTTGTGTATGGAGAACAAGCCTTGAGAACATGTATTCCTCTTGAAGGTTCAAATAAACTATATAATTTAAGAAATACCTTATAGTTGGTTCAAAATATGAACAATAAAAGAATCTCTTTTAAGAAAAGGGTGGTTCTTCAACCAACCCAGGAGAATTCTGTGTAAGGCTCACTTCACAATTAGACTCAAAATTTCTAGCCCAAGGCTATTATTTCTTGATCCTACTACAAATGTTGTTAAAATCATAAAGAAATCGCTTGTGAGCTTTGAAAAAATGCTCAAGATAGGAATTTTAGCGAAAAAAAACATGACTCTACTATTGATGTTGAAAATTTTAACTAGGTTTGGTCTACATTATCATGTAATTGTAATCATGACATTGTATATTATTTATAAACAAAAAAAATGAATGAAAGAGAGATTATATTTTATTTTGGATTATGGATTTCATACTCAATTTTGAGGAAAAAGTGTGTTCTTTACTCTTTTAGGTTTTCTAGGTCATTCTAGGATTAATAATAATACTGGTCATGGGTCTCTTGATCAGTGGTTGTCATTGATGTCAACCCAAGCAGCACCAAAGGATACCCCAATATTGCATGGGAATTTTGACTTGACAACTTACTCTATTATGATTCAAGGACATTTTGGATGGTTTCTACTCATCGATATGTTTCCGTTTATATATGGCATGCCGCGTAATTCTTCACGGTTTGAGAGATATTCGTGTTTTGAGTTAGTAACCCTAGTTAGTGGGCTAAAACCCCATGGGGTTGTGGCATGACACTAATTATTGGTTGTGGTCATTGAATAGACAATAGATAATATTTTTTTAAACTCCTAAAATCCCTCCAATGCTCACTTGTTGAAGACCCTCTCAACCTAAGAATTTATATAAATTGTGACCCTCATATCCTCCTGATGCAAGGATTTCGCTACTTAAAATAGGTCATCGTGGAATTATCACTATTAATTTTTTCCTGTGAAGCTTCAGATGCTGAAAAAAAACCATTTGAATTGAAATATTGATGAAGCATGTGACCAAATTTCAGATATTGGTTCGCTATATTTTCAGAGATATGATCTGAGGAAGTTAAGGTTTGTGCAGGCTCCCGAATTTCATGTCAAACAGGTGACCTTGGGAAAATCATCATAACTTTCTCTCTTAGCATTGGATTTATATTTCATAAAAAGTGATATAAAGAGGAAGGACTTTAGTTTGTTGGATATTTTTTTTAGGAACGAAGGTTGAAACAGTCACACGTGATACTTCGTACAAGTTCGCTCTATTAAACTAGTCTATAATCAAGTCATTGTAGGATATTGGGAATAACTATTTCTTGAAGAATCCAATATTGATCATACATGCGAGGTTGGAAAGAGAACTCATAGGGATACCACAAGGGGGAATTTTAGACCTTGGATATCCTAAATTACATAGATACAACATATTCAATATCGAGCTTCTAGAAGGAAAGAATAAATATGCATTCAAGGATCACTGCAGTAAGGACACCACATCCACAGTCAAGGGTAAGTCTACTACAACAAGGTATGTATTATTAGTGTTTGAATTTTAATTTCAATATAATATCTGACATGTGTTTTTTCATGAAAGTCTAAGTATTTTTTATGTATGTTTGATTGGGTTTTGTTCATAAATGTTGAACGTATTTAAATTTGAATTTTGAATATTTCTCTCACATATGGTTTGCAGGACAATGTAAGTATTTTGTTTGTATATTAGTTTGGGTCTTGTTCATTAATGAATGTACAGGAAGGAGGACACAATATGACAACTTAAACACATACTAGAAGGACAAAACAATGCCAAAGTACCATTACTTGAAGCAAGCACAACAATACCTCAGCAATTGCTAGTGTTCAAAGAATCAGTGTCAAGTCAAGTATCATATCGTGTCAAAAGTTAGTATTGTAAAAATTATCATTGTAAAATTGTAAAAGAGTCATTATTGTAAAAGATATAATATGTCTAGAGTTGTAGAGGAATTGTTGGGAGGTATAAGTGTAATGTTGGATAATGTTATGGTTGGGTTGTAGGTCATAATGTGATTGGGTGATTGGTCTAGTTCAAGAAAATCACTATGAATCATAGTGTATCGTGGATCATTGCCCCTGGTACGAGATTCCACACTCTTGTCTTAATTCTTATCATTATAGGGTGGAAGGGGGTTGCTAGGTTAGTGCATGAAGTCACCTATAGGTTGGATCCTATAAACACTTCAGGGTGGTAAGTCAGTCTAGGATGTCGGGGCATACATTCAGTTGACTATTGAAGAAACCTGGGCGTTGGGGTGTCCTTCCAATGGGAGCTATAGAAGAATTATTTTCTATAATTATAGGAAGTTTTACCTTTCATTTTATTTGGGGCTGAAGATTAAATAATTTATTAGAAAACCATTTGGTGGTTTTTGACCCAGAGGGGGTTTTCCACCTAAAATTCGTGTGCCTATTGTGTTTTATTATTTACTATTTTTACTGGATAAACATCAAGAATAATTGAATATTAACTAATGCTCTGAAAATATTTAAAATTGATAATTGATAAGAAATACCAATTCACCCCCCCCCCCCCCACTCTCAGTATTTCCAACAATTTGTATCAGAGCTTGGTTCCTTCAATAGGAGTATAACAACTAGAAGGAGATCATGGAGTATACTAAGAATAGATTTCCTTTTTTCAATGGAAAAACTGCGCACTTGGGACTGGAAGAATGTAGGTTAATTTATTGGTGCAAGGATACAAAGTATGGGAAATTGTTGAAAAAGGATTTACAATGACCCAGGATGAACAAGGACAGAAAAATATGGTATATGATGAAAATGATAAAGATCTCATTATCAGTGGGCTTATCAAATCTATATATCTTAAGGTACTGAGTTGAAAAACTGCTAAATAAGTATGGGGCAAGCTTGAGAATATATATGTAGGTAACTCAAACGTCAAAGAAGCAAAGCTTCAAATTTACAGGGAAAATTTTGAGCAGCTCAAAATGAAGGAAAATGAAAATATTGATGCATACTTAAAATGTGTTGATGAAATAAAAAATGCATTGGAAGGTTGGGGAGAACCTATCGACACGAAACCATATCGATTAGTTATTTACTTCCATAGCCTAAATGCATTGATCCAACCGTGGTATGCTCCAACTCCGCACTAAACTTCAATGCTCCCTCGATTTGCAATTGGTGAGTATTGGAATAGAAATATGGTGAACTTACTATATTGTGTTAGTTGAATAGTCGGGATAATAAATATACTTATCCATTGTGCGCACAAATTATAGATTGACGGGGTTTTTTTTCAATTTGGTCTAATTTGTATTCATTGTCATCTTTACACTTTGCAATGTCGATGTGGGAGGCTTCCATGTTATTGTCATTTTTTATGGTGTTTAATTGAATACCAATATTGGATGTAAAATGTGTATAAGCACATGGGTTAATTATAATTATTATTATATAATTATAATTATTATATAATAATACTTATTATTATTATTATTATTATTATTATTATTATTAAATGTTGTTGATATAAATATTAATAAATGTGCTTAATATACGCTTATCAACCACATTTTTTAATGTGGTTGTGCTAGTTAAATACCAATATTGGATGTGCAATGTGCATAGGCACATGGGATTTTCTGAAATGTTGGTTGATGTAAAGCCCTATAAATGGTGTTTTGACCCTACAATGAAGGGTGTTTTATGTCATATTTTCCTAGCCCACTAATAAATTTGGTGAGATTTCAAAATTTCTAATTTTTTTTTAATAGCCAATGACTCATAATGTAATAATCCACTAGTTATAGTCACATACACACATTTTCACCTTTAAAGGTTGTGTTGCTTAGTGATTATGTATACATGTGAAACAAACATTTTCAATCCCACCACTCACTCTTTACTCCTTTATAGGGTGGATGTTAGAGCTGAAAATATAACTCATCCACGGGTTAGCTTATACCAATTATTATATTATATATTGAGTTCATTTAGAAGACTTAAAAATCAAAATTTGAAAATAGTATATTCTCTAGCATATAGGATCAAAGGATTTTTTTTAATATACAAAATTGCAGATATTTGGTAGTTTAAAATTATGGATGAAGAGTTTGAATTAAGTTAAATTAAAATATGAAAAAAAATCAAAAGTAGTCCATTATTTTTCATAATCCTCATCTAATATTTATAAGAGTTGTGTCATTTCACCAAATTGGGAGTAGAAAATAACAAAAAGGGTATATATTGAAAATAGGGGCATTCAGTTAGAAAGGTGTAGTGAAAACCAAATGAGCTTACATCAATTGTGTGTTTATAAAATTGGATGGAGCAACAATAAAGTGCATATATGTTATGTGACTAATGTCATTATTATGTATTACAGGATCTAGAGAAGGCATGAGTAGAGGACGTGGATGATGTAGACCTACTAAATCAACCAGAGGAAAGTGGGTGGACACAGAAATAGATACGGAATCTACAAATACAATAAAGGTAAGAAGACAAAGAAATATCAACCAAAGGAGAATGGTGTTTATGAACTGTAACATAATCCTATGAGAAATAGGTTGTTCCTCTGATAAATTTTATCCAAAATTATCAGCACTGGGAAATGGTGACTTGATCCCCAAATACCCAGGAAAAGTGAAAAATAAATTTCTCACAGCTTGTATAGTTTCTTTCAAACTAGTTGAAAATACTTGAAACTATTGAATTTTTCCAGTGTAATTTCATGAGTTCATAGCAGAGACATTATCTTTCAGCTTTTTGTTTCTGTAAGAAGCACAATCTTTTGCATCATCATTTAGTGTTCAGTAAACTATGAGGGATTGATGTATCTATTAAATTTCATCAGGTTGACTAACTGCTTCTTAAAATTATGTGACTCAAACTAAAGAGGTGTATGCACCTCTTCAAAGTGCATTTATGGGTGTTTTTTTGTTCTCTTCGGAGCTCAGGTGCCTTATAGTAGCTTGATCATATAGAAGATAGAACAACTCTATAATCAGAACTTATCTAATTGTTAATGATAAATTTTAATAGAGATATTATGATTATAAGGTGTTTTAACTTTTTTCATAGTCATTTTTTTTGGTGAAATTGTGGTTTTTTGTTATTTAAAATGTATTTTTGAATGCATAAATGTATTTAGTGCTCTGAAAGACCTTGAATCACTTAGATTATGCATATTCCATAACTCAAAATTGTGGTTTTAACAAATCTTTGATTTCATATTATTGATTAAACAAATATAAAAAAAATTCCAAAACTAAGAAGATCTACAACTATATAATCCAAAGCTACAGTTTGATATAGAATTGATGTCTGACATAGAATTGAAGAAGAAGAATAAGTTATTTTAGCATCCACAAAGCTAAATATAGCTTATGGTACAGATTGTTTCTCTATCTGGATCTTGTATCTAGCCCTATGTCACCCCAAGACCAAAGAAGAAAAATCCATCTATCTATTTGCAACAAAAATTATTGTTTGTGCACGTGATGTTGAATTGAAAAAGAAGAAAGCACTAAAGGATGCAACTGATTTTTAAGAAAATGAAAAGAAAGGCAACAAAAATTTGGCTGGAGCGCAAGTGAATTGCAGTAGATTTTTGGTCATCATTCGTGATAAATTAGGGAAAGCTAGAAGACAATGAGAATATTTGATTACATTAACAAATAAAGGTGTCTACAAAAGAAAAATAATCTCACATGGAAGATGTATCCCCACTCCCCGGCGTTACTTTGCACCTCTCGATTCAAATGCTAGTATAATATTAAATGAAATTTATTTACAAATAACTTGTATATATATTATATTATGTGATATTATATTAATATTAAATTGCTTACAATTAGTTATTTTTTATAATATTTACAATAAGTTTTTTTTGTCGGTCAAAAACTAGTATTATATTATTATCTTAAAAACATAATTTACAAGAGGAGCCACCATGGCTCGATTACATTCAGTCACCCTCAACGGCATACAGTGCCCATGGATCTGTGGTGTTGGCCAAGACATTCAAAGCACTTGGTTATTATCCACAAAATTAAAAAAATAAAATCGAAAGCTATCATCAAGGGGGTGGATGCAGAGGACCTAGTGGAGTAGCCACAAAGAAACGGTCCTAGTGGTGCAGGTGGTAGTTGATGTGATCCATTTGAGACTCCAGAGCACGGAGGTGGTCTTGAGAGTGCCTCAGGATACAACGCAGACTCTCCAGGGCCTCAATGGTCTCAGTCTGTAGGCTTTGAACAACGTGAATGTAAGCCTCTATTTCATTCCGGTCCTCGTACCTCTACTCCCGTAGGGTATCCAAGTTGAGTTGAATCTGGATTAGTTGGTTGGAGATGGCATCGAGGGTGACTGGCACCTCAATGTCCCCAGGGGATTGATCTGGGGAGACATCCATGGTCGCGACTAAGTGCGGGCTCTTCATTGACTCTGATTGGGAACTAGGATATTTGGGAGCTGCTTTAGGATCCATTCCACGGCTGAAACCACCATGGCGAGCCTGTCCAAGCTCTCGCGGCATGAAAAATGCCTACTCTGCCTCACTCTTGGCTTCTTGAGCACTCCAAGACATTTCCAAACTGCCCATCCAGGACTCCCATGTACCATCACCTAACCCTTGGTTTAGGTTGGCTTGGACCTCAACCTGCGTTGTGCGGTTTCCGTAGATGAGGGACACACAACCACCCCTGAGCTTGCCACTACTGTCTAGGGAGGTGTAGAGGTTCCACCACCCATAAATTAACACTGATGAGAGGCTAGATTTCTTCGTTAGTCCGAGGCAGAACCACCCAGGAGCTACGTCGTTGAGTGGTTGCTGATATGTCATTCGCGGAATTGAAGTTGGCACCCAGGCAGCGAGCCCAATTCTCCTAGTCAAGAACACATCCACCATCCTGAATTCTCGACCTCCTCCCTCTTCCTCCTACTAGTGCACCTCACGTGTTCCATAGCCACTACTAGGATACCTTCCCGCTTCCCACCATTCACCTCTACTTCCCGACGGGTCTGCTCCTCTACTCTGTCCAAACCGGCGGAGCTCAAACCAGGGCTTGAGATCCGGCAGGTGATCGTCAGCACAGTCCACTGCTCCAACCTTCACCATCACTTGTAGAACAGAAATGAGCAGGAGAACGTCCTCCCTTCCCCTTAACATGAACACCCTACCGAGATTTTTCCTGCCCCGAGGCTCTTTACCACTCGCTCGTGCAAGCATGGTGAGTTAGCGGGCGCATGGCTTGGGGTCGGGCGGGCCTTAACTCCCCCCCACCCACTTTTCAAAGTGATTGGACACCCCTAGAGGGGATACAATAAGTTTTATTTACAAATAACTTGCATTTATATTATATCATATTATGTGATATTATATTGATATTAATATTAGTTATAATATAATATTAAACTACTTACAATTAGTTATTTTTTATAATATTTATAATAAGTTTTATTTAAAAATAACTTGCATATATATTATATTATATTATGTGATATTATATTAATATTAATATTATTTATGGGCCGGATGTGGGGTCTGTTTGAGCTCGTTTCCTCATAAGAGGGAGCTCAGATCGCATTGGCTGGTGGTCTTTTGTCTGGGAATCCATAGTGGGGTGTTTTCCTCTTCGGAGGAGCCTCGGTTAGTAAGTGGGACTGAGAAAAGACTAAAGGCTCTTTATGAGCTAGTTTTTAGCATAGATATTTTATTTTCTACGATTTTTTTGAGATTTTGGCTGTGACAGGATCATCTGTAAGGATTTGTTTTAAGTGCTCCTGCGTGAGACATAAACAGATAGAATGCTTTTGCATGTACTTAGTAAACTTTTTATGACTAATAGAAAGTGTTGATTTTTTCTTTGGAAAAAATATTAATATTAGTTATAATATAATATTAAACTCCTCGGATGCAGGTGATTAACACGAATTATTTAGGCTACCATTTGGCCTCACATCGCGTGGGCACCTGGCCTCTCCATGTCGTTGCACCTGCCTCCCGTGTGAATGTTTTAAGTGTGCAGAGGATGTCGACACCTGAAGTATTAATGCCTCCCCCTGGACCTCTGCACCTGAAACTTGCCTCATGGCCATTTATGGCTCATGGCTCTTATCTTCATTCTCATATGCGCATCTATTTCTCATTCTCTACTGCCTTCCTTTGTCATAGCTCCGTCCGCTGCTCTATTCCTTCTTTGACTCACTCTGAGCCTTCTGCTCTAGGCCAACTGACCCCCCATCCTACAAAGACAATGCCTAGAAGGCACCGAATGTGGTGCCATCGAGGACGCGACATATGCTCTCCCTCCCGCCCTCCAATTCCTACAAAGCTTGCGAGCTCCCTATCCATTTTTTTCACCATGGAAGAACCTAAGGTTCTCAATCCACATTTTCTCTTTGCCCAGTTCTCAATTCATCTCTTGGAGGAGAAACTCCACCTCTCTGGCTCTGGCAACAGAAAATGCCTCCGCAAATCCACTCTATCGTGCTCCTCCTCCCCTCTGCTCGGAAATCAGTCAGCTTCCCAATTAAGAAATTGGCAAAAGACTCAGATAGTGGTGGGAGCAGCCCAACAGAGGACTCATGGAAAAAAATGAAGAAGAGGATCATGCGGCACACTTAGTTTTGACAAAGAAAATTGATATGGTCTCCACTTCAAATTCGGAGAGGGCCCCCTAGCTCTCAAAGAAGGACATTGAGACCATGTTTGACTATGGCTGCTTCATAATTGAGGAGAATCCTCATTAGGAGAACCATGACATCCAGAACTGGTATTTGTAGCTCCTTGGAGCTCCTCCTCTTCAGTTTGCATATGCTCCTTCATAGTTTTCATGTCAAGTTTTTCTCTGTCTACATACTTTGTCACTTATGCTTATGCTAATGGCTAGTTTCCCCTGGAAGGGAAACCTATTTTTTGAATCTCTGAATTCATTAAGGGTTAGTTTCCCCATGAAGGGCAACCCATTTTTTGACTATTTGTATTATCTTCATCCAACAGGGGTTGGCTAATTCAGCAACCCCTCTCACAAAGTTTGATTGTATTTTTTGTACACTATAATAAAAAATAGCTTTACATAGAAAAAATATAATATTAAACTACATACAATAAATATATAATATTTTAATACGAGTTATATATGTTAAATTACATTATGTTGTAATTTTTTATATTATTTACAAATAACTTGCATATATATTATATTATATTATATTATGTGATATTATATTAATATTAATATTAGTTATAATATAATATAATATTAAAATACTTACGATTAATTTATAATATTTTAATATAAGTTATATATGTTATATTACATTATGTTGTAAATGTATTATGCTATACGTTAATTAAAAATAAAATGTCAATGAATCTATTATAATTATAAATTACAATGTTATTACCCGGATGCGGGTGAACGTTAAGTTTTACACGGTGGCTGGCCTCGAGAGCGACACCTGGCCAGGCCACCTGCCCACTCCTGAGTGTGGTATCATAGCCTTAAAGGCCCTCGGGGTGAAGTATTCCACATTCATCACTCACTCGCTTCGTCTTTACTCTGCAACCTGCTCGACGTTGTCTTCAATGGAGACACGTCCAATCTCCAACAATGCTAATTGTGCTCAGCATTCCCTGGTTTTGTCCTTCAACCAGTCTTGCCTACTGAGCTCCATCTCTCCCCTCTATATTTGTCTTCGGCTTGCCTTCCAGTCTACCAGAGCAGTTGGCCCTCCTTTGGCTCAGCGAGTCGTTCGTCCTCCCGCTCTTCACTTTTTGTCTTCACCTGAAGCCTCCTCGTGGCTTTTGCCTCCACCCGAGTCTGGTTGTTGTGTCCATCTGAAGTTCTCTCCTCCCTGTCCTCCACATTTTCCCTCTGGTCAACCCTCTTTTTCTTCTCACTCGGCCTCTTTGTCTCCTGGTTCGGCCTCTCGGCATTCCTTCTCGGCCTTTAGCCCCAGCATGACGCATCGGCATCGCATGAGGTGTAGAAGGGGTGGTGGTGGCAAGGGTGCCGGCTCTCGACCACCCCTATCCATCCATGATACCTACAGCTTCCAACCTCTGGCAAGCAATGAAACTCAATTCCACTTCAATAGTGCCATGGACAGACCGAGAATTACTGCTACCACATTTTTTGTGTTTCAGGAGGAGCAGCACGAAGATTTCGCTTCAGGTTCCAAAAAGTGTAGGAGGAAGTCTACCATTTTTGTTAAGCCTCCGCAGGACACCAGAAAAACTACAGCCCTCCCAGTCAAATCAAGCTCGCAGACCTGCAGCAGCGAGGGCACTAGCAGTAGAAGCTCTGCGCGCGTGGACAAGAAATTGAAGGACAACAACTCTTCTTCCTCTTCTAAGAACTCTGCTCAACATTCCAAGGGAGGTGAAGATGATTTGGAGGATGACTATAGTTGTCCAATTGTGGAAGAGACTCCTCCTCCGCACACCGACAACTAGCCTGATGACAGGTCTTCTTCCTCTTTTTTGGACTTTTGTCATGATTTTCTACATGTCAGGACACGTTGACTATAAACATTGTGGCAGCATTTGTTTTTTCTGTAAACACTATTTTTTGGGATACTTTATGATTGTTGGTTTCCCGGTTATGGGCAACATCTTTTGGGCCAGTTTCTCGGTTATGGGCGGCCTCTCTTATGTCTTTTTTACTAAGACTCCCTTCGGAGTTGGTTAGTTCTACAACCCTGGAGGCGAGTCTCGATTTGTATACTATGTTTTATATCAATAGATTAAACCAACTTAGAAAAAAAAAATTACAATGTTATTATAAATGAACTAATGATCCATTCCTTTTTTAATGTATGTGAGTGACAAGTGATGGGGAGTAGCTAGGAAACCTGCAAAGTTCAATGCATAATGTGAGTTGATGTGGTAATTTAAAGTACCATATCACCTTCTAGTGATGAGTGTCATCATGAATGTGGAAGATATCAAACAGAGGGTAACAATCAAGCAAACAAAATGACAATCACAATTTCCATAATGAAAGATACACTGAAACAAAAAATTCAAAATCCAAACAATAAGAATCGGACAAATCATCAACCACTAACAAGCCAAAAGGGAGTTTTCCAAAATGAAAAAATATAGGATTCTCATATTTCGTGCGAAAAAATATGGGGGGATTGTGGCCACAACACACCCCTAACAATGTTAATAAAAATGAAGGAATAGTGGTGTCTGATTCCTATCTTATTTATGTCTAACTTCATAACAACCTTTATTATGGAGTGTGATGTCTTAAAACATGACACTAGTGAAATTTTAATACAAGAGGCCATGTCCCTTGCCTCTGAAAGTATCCAAATTAAAGAAAATAAATTACTCAAAACCCATTTATGAAAAGGGAAATTTTGACATATTTCATGTGATATGACCCTAAGAGAGGCATATATGAGGTTTTATCTATATGATATGACCCAAAGGGCAGGCACATATGTGGTTAAATTAATATGTAGCAGTTAAATATATATCTAATATGGTTTACCTAATAATAAAGGAGGTGCATCTGTAATTTTTTAATAGGTATATATAGATATCTTGTAGTTGTTATTAAGGACATGTGAAGTGGTTGGATGGATGTATTGGGGGAATTGGAATTTCTCCTATTTTTTAAGGAGTTACTATGTAAGTTATCTCTATTCTATATTAGACTGGTGCTTCATGCTCAAATTGGTGTATATAGTGTGTACTTCTAGTTTCTTATAATATTTAAGCACTTGGATGAAACATTTTGTATTGAAGCATACGATCCTAGGGATTTTCTCCTTTAATCAAGACATATTGGATTTTTCTATATAAATTTTTTTCTAGGAATTTTCTAATAGACACATTTTTATAAAATGAATCAAAATAGTAAAGTATATGTGATAAAAATTTTAGTTTCTAATACATTATACTTTCTTAGATGTAGTCTATGGAAGTTAGGTTTGTGACTAGTCTTGAAATCAATTTCAAATGGGTTAACTTAGTATTTCACTATAATTTTTTTCCACAAATGTTTTATTTTGTGAAAGTCTAAAGTAATAAGGTAAAATCACAAAGTACCTATGACAAAAATTTCAGCCTTTATTTTACTATAATTTTGTAATTACCACCTATTAAAATTAGGGATTTTGGCTAGTCTTAAAACTAATCTCAAACAAGGATTCTAGGTAAAAAAATCATATTGACTTCTGTAAACAGCCAATTTGATTTCCATTAGTTTCATTTGAAAGAGGATTGAACATATATTAATAATTTTATAATCATATCACAAAATTTGGATACACAACATTTCATACAATTTTGTTTTTTGAAAAGGGACAAAAAACAACAATTTTTAGGAAAGTTACCATAACTTTCATTGGGAACATCAAATTTTGGTAAGACTTATGGAATTGAAAAAGGAATAATAGAGTACTAAAAGCTGAAATTTCAAACTCCGAAGGGCCATAATTGCATAGATACATCAAGAGAAATCTCGGTTTGTAGCAAGTCTTCAAATTAGGTATGTTAGCTTAAAATTGTCATAAATTTTGATTGGGGTGTCTGATTGCGGTGATTCAAAAGCCACTTGAAAGAGGAAATATATAACATTGTATTGGGAAAGTGATAATAACTATAGTGGATAATTTTATAGTTTATTGATGAAATTTAATTAAACATAGTACCACATAATGTGTGTGGTATAGTGTTTGGAAGCCCCCACATGTATATGAAGGATGAAATCCTAACGTAGAGAGCTAACCAATATTTCTTGATCAAGTATGTAAATCCTTACATCATCAATGCAGAATAAGGTAAATCAAAGATCTAAATAGTAAGTTCCAACTAAGCTAAAATGTGGATTAGAGTAAGAAATAAGTGTTGCTTTTATTAAGAGAGGATCATCCAAGCTATGGATTGATAAGAGAAAATGAATTCTTGGAGGGATATGCTACAAAGAAAAGTCAAGTTTTGGAGGAGTTTCTATAGACATACAAAGGAATTTTCTGGGAGCCTAAAGGGCTACCACCTAAGAGGGAAGTGGAGCACAAGATATAATTGTTGCTTGACTCCCCATTACCAAACATTAGACTATATAAATAGTATATTTTGGAGGAAAATGAAGTGAAGAAGTACTTGCAATAGTTGTGGATACTTGATTCAACCAAGAACCTTACCTTGGGGGTCACTTTTGATCATTGTGCCCAAGAATGATGGGAGTAGGTGGATGTGTATTGATTATAAAGCATTAAACACGATTAACAATCAAGAATTTGTACCATTTTCTATGATTAATGATTTGCTAGAAAAGTTGTAGAATGTGAAGTACTTAAATGAGTTGGATCTCAAATTTACATACCACCAGGTATGTGTCAGAGAAGAAGATACTTATAATCCCACCTTCAAGACAAGTCAAGGCAAGGTTTGTATGAATGGTTGTTCATGCCATTTGGTTTACGTAATGCCCCAACTACATTTATGAGACTAACAAATGATGTATTACACCCATATTTAGATTCATTTATTATAATATATTTCAATGATATATGGCTTATACTCACATCTCATGCAAGTTCTAGAGGCTTTAAAGAAGCACCAACTACTGGTGAACCTTAAGAAATGTGAGTTTTCTCACTCGTCATTGGTGTATATGATCGATAAAGGGGAACTATAGATAAATCCTACAAATATGGAGACCATCATGAAACAATAGGTTCCTATTAATGTCACAGAGTTAAGATATTTTTTAGGGTGGCACTATACCTTGAAAGTTCAAAGCATCATTTTTTGTGGTAACTACACCATCCCACCATAATCACAAGAGGCAAGAATTTCCCGTGGGGAAAAAATAGCGTAAGGTTTTCAATGAGCTAAAGAAAGAAAAAAAATCAAGCATCGATTATCACATTTCTAAACTTGCAAAATCCTTTCAAAGTGGAGAATGGTGTGAGTGGGTATGCCATGGGAGCAATATTGATGCAAGGGGGTAAGCCAATGTGTTATCATTCAAAAAAAATTCATTGGAGATCCTTAAACTACCTTACTTATGATAATGATATATATGTTGCGAAGCAAGCTGTTAAGAATTTGAAGCACTATCTAATGGGAAAGGAGACTAATATCCACACAAATCACTAGCAACTAAAATATTTTCAGGACTAGAGTAAGCTTCAAGAAACCAAACATTACAAGTAGATGGTGTTTTTATAGCAATTTCATCTAGTCACCAAGTACAAGAAGGGAATCATTAATAAGTTGGAAGACATAATGTCAAGGCCACGTGCATATAATATTACAACTTTGGGAACTCTTATGCACATGGATCATTTTACACATGATGCATACAAAGAGGAATACATAGAATATGAGGACATCAAAGATGTTCTTCAGTAGCTATAGGGCCAAATTCATGCAAAATAAGGTGATTATACAACTGACTATCATCTCTAAACTAGGCTAAGCTTGACAAGATCTATGTTCCTAAAGGTGAAATATTGTAGCTTATTAAAGAGGTTCACACCTTTGAGATTGCAAGACATTTTTGTGTTAGAAAGAGAATTTCTAACTTACAAAGGCATGCATACTAGCCTAAAATTCAAGAATATATAGCAAAATATATTAAAGGATGCATGCTTTGTTGCACCAACAAGCCCAACAATAGAAAATAATATCTATACCATCCCTTACTTGTACCCAATAGACCTTGGGAAATAATTTCCATATATTTTATGGGTGGTTTACCAAAATATTGGAAGATACATGATTATTTATTATGGTACTTGATAGGTTCATTAAGATGAGCATTTTGATGCCTTGTGAAAATACCATCAAAGGACAATAGGAAACAAACATGTTCTTTGAACAAGTTTAGGTGCACTTTTGGATACCAAGTAGCATCATCTCAGATAGGTATACCATATTTCTATTAAAATGTGGGTCCCTAAAAGTGAACCCCTTCTCATCCCAGCAACATGATATTTAACATAACTCGATAGCAATCTAAGGTAGGGTTTTGACTTCCTCAACCCTCAATTGTGATAACATTTTGGACCTTCTATGATATTATTTAAATTCAATATGTGTTTATCTCCACATGTATAAGTAATGATGGGTTGATATGACATCCACTCATACCAATGTTGTCAACAAGGTAGGTTAACTTGTGATACACATCACATTCACATACAAGCTTTGATTGAGGTGATTTTTTTGTCAAAAGAAAGGTCCCATAGTCTAGAAAATAAATGAGGGGGTGGGAGGCTTTCTCACAAAAAATTTACCCCAAAAATTCAATTTGATGCCTAGAAATGGCTCTAGAAGGGTTTTGGCCCCATTTTCCCAATTTGAGACTTGCCACTAAAATGGGCCCTCAATCCAATTCCTCCAAGTTTTCCACCTAGACAAATACCAATATGGATTACAAATTATTTGATGATATAATCCAAATCATACCTCCCCATTTGGGGAGGATTTTTGTCACCAAAATCCATATTGAATGAGGCGGGAATTATTTTCTCTACCTTATCCATGGAGTACCATGTTGTTTTTCTTTGAAGTTGTCATTTCAACTTAATTCACCAAAGGTTATGTTTCCCATGTCCTGTGATTCTATAATTCTTCTATAAAAAAATGCATTATGTCAACTCTTCTTGAGAATTTAGTGCCAAGTCCTCTATAGTAAGTAGGACTTTCTCCTCCCCCTTGTCCAACATTGAAGGCGCATAGAGTTTCAAATTCTCCACTTTCACCACTGAGTAAATGTGCATATATAGGGGTAGTATGAGTCTATAGGTGTTATCTACCACCTTATCTAATACCTAAAAAATTCCATACCATAGATCCTTGATCTTGTTACTAAAATCTTCTAATATTTGTTATAAACAAACTATTTCTCCCATTTAAAATGGTTCCACTATTTTGTGCTATCCATGTTGATCCTTGCACCATTCCTATGACTTCTTCAGCATTTCATGTACTTTCAAATGGATCTACCTAATATTAAAAAATTAACTTCTCTACTTTCGATGCTCTCCTATGATGTCTTCCCTTACTCCTTGTTGTCCATATACAAAATCCGAAGAAGAAGGTGACAAATAAGAAAATAAAGTTTCAAAATGAAACTTGCTAGTAGAAATATGGATTGCAATGTTAGAGAAGTGTTAAATATAGATCAAATTTTCACTCGAGGTCTTTGGATTCTTCTTAGTGTAACCCCTTAAATAATTTAAACCAAAGAATTGTTGACTACTTTTTTCTTCCCAATTGTCTATGGATGGATGTTGTAGGTCTCTTCAACTTAGTTTCTATCTTCTCCCAAAGTGTAGTGTGAAATGCACTGAAAATCTGTCAAGAATTGTGCACAAGTGATACAAAAAAGAATTGGTGGAGACGACTTTAGCCATTCTTAACTAATTATATTGATATCATTATATGGATTTATAGTACACCAATTTTAGCATTCTAGATCTAAATCTCATATACAAATCATTAGTGGATAATTACAACACATCATAAAATATAAGGTTTACCCCTCATATCAATGTGGTCTTGGACTTTTCTATTGTCTTTGAACTGAAAATTTAGCATCCCCCCTTCAATCACGAGTCTGAATAATTGTACCAATAAAATGTATCATCTTTAATGTAAAACGTTCAAACTGGGATTCGATGAAGATGTGCCTAAAAGCCACCAATATCTAGAAGTGAATAATTTCCGTTTCTAAACATTCCCAATGAATATTTGAATTGATCGTTGATTTCTTTTTGAAGAGAGAATTTGCTATGTTGGAATTTCCAAATTTTTATTGAATTTAGATTAACCCATTGGAATTTAAATCTTCAAGCTAGATTATCATCATTGATATATGATATTCCCCCCATCATGTGTGAGGCGAGAAGTTTTCTTAAGGGATCCAAGCAAGTGTTTTTTTTTCTTCTAATTTTTAACAATTCATAGTTGAAAAGATCCAAGTTGAAGCTTTGGATTCTTCAATTCTTCAATGATTCATGGTTTTGTTGGTAGACCACTAACCAACTTCATTTGGTAGTTTTTTTGGTTAACCACTAACCATATTCCATTGACACTAGTGGTTTATGGTTTTCCATTAACCATTTTAACTTGAACAATGTGGTGGCTTTGGATGCCACTAGCCAATTTTATTTGAATAATATGGTGGTTTCTATTTTACCACTAACCATATTCACTTCATCACTTTACTTCCAGTCTAAAGGTGTATGGGAGTTTCTTTTTTTAATCAATGTGCTCCTCCATTTTAGGTGTGGAGAGTACCATATTTGACTTCAAAGAACATATAGAATTGGATCTAGGTCCATCCCAAAATCATGTGGAATAACCACTTGATAGTTTTTTACTTTTTTCATTTTTTCATGCAGTTGTGTCTTTAGCTTTGTTTGGACTAAATTATAATACTTATGCAACTTCTTTACTTATTGATTCCATTTCCATGAATTTTTCCATCCATAATGGATTTTTTCTTAACCTTCTTGATTGCACTTAGATTTCACAACATTCAATTGCAATTATATTCAACAACTTTGCATGTATGCCTTGAATTTGTCCTCTGACCTCTTCTGTGATCACGCATATTCTATGGATTAAACTCTTTGGCTTATTATGCTCCGAGTCACATACACCTTCTTTTCACTTCTCTATATTTCTCATTATTAATGCAACTAAGCTAAACAAATGATCACTCTTCATGTTACAGAAGAACCATTGTATCAACCACACACCTTAGAATTCCAAATTATTTTGTTTTATTTATACTTTACCAAATCAACCAACCATGGTTGGGCCAACACTTCATTGAAAACCAATTAAAAAAGATATATTATTCATTTATTTTTCTTGTTGAAAATCTAGTTTGGATAACCCAAATATATTTTATTTCCATGGCCCCTTAATCCCTATGGGTTTCATTTTAGACCCTCGAAACCTTACAATATGAATATGCTTCTTAAACCATTTTAACATATCCATATTTTGGTCCATTAATGCAACAAGCTCTTGAACATACATATTTTCATTCATTATATCTAAGTATTTGACACGTATCACTTCATGATCCAAGGTTGGGATCATAGTCCAAGACCAGGACCTTAAGCCTCGTGTTAAATAACCTCCAACTTCTAAAAAATTGAACTTTAACGAGGGGGTTCACAGTTTTTCATATGCGCAAATTAAATATCCCCCACATTTTAAAAGCAGCACTAATGATCCTATGATCCAATCAAATACAACAATGGAGACATCACTTTAGTGCCCCCCTTCCTATCTGTACTTTAACAAGGGTGGGTCCAAAATTTTTTTGTTGTTTACTATTGTATGGCCACTTGATGCCATATCATCATTTGTCATATCATCGCTATGATACTTATCATGTCATGTCGCTTCCATGTCACTTCCATGTATCACTTATTCTAGCTATTGCATCATTTCTCTAACAACTGGTGCCACCTGTACTACCACTTCATGTTGCCACCTATTTGGGGTCCTCTTGTAGGCTTAGACCAGGAAATCCAGATTTAGTTGCTTTCTTAAGATTTTCCCTATTGCACTCCTAGAGGCCATATGCTCAGACGAAAACAACTTATCTAAATGTATTTGGCATCCATATTCTAATCCAATTTTATGTGAAGAAAAGAGTTGGAATGCTTGAATTCCTCAGTGTGTCCCTAGATGGCCTAGATTCAACTATAAGATGTAACTTTGACCAACTGGAACTATGTTGTGATGTCTTCCCTTTAACTTCAATTTTCTCATGATTCTTGTGGAATTATAAAAAGTTCCATATACCATTGGAAAGGTATTAGAAAAGGATATTCAACCATACAACTTTAATTCTCAGTTGGATTAGGAATTTAGAGAAGAAATTCCTTTAAATATATGCTACCTAACTTGCAAATTTGACACCATACCATTCATAATGCTTCTAAACTATAATATCAACAATATTCCCATGCTATTATACTTTGAAATCAATGACATTGTGGTTGGCATTAATCACATGAACATTTTTGACATCAATGAAAACATATGTGCAACAATATCCCCCTTTGGAATTGATGGCGACACCACCATACATCTTCTAGTCTTTGATGATATTGGACTAGACTCCCCCTATTTATTTATGCTTACTTATTTTCATAATGTCTGCATATTATCCTCCCTTGACATCAATGGAAAATGGAATATACTCCCCCTAAGCTTATGCATACTCTTTCCTTGAACTCCCCCTGTAACCAACATGCTTCTTGTTTGAAATCAATAGATCACTCCCCCTTGTGAGGAAGAAATTACACCCATTTTTTGTCTAAGATATTCAAAAATTTATTTGGGCTGAGTTTTGATAAATGTCTGCAATTTTTATTTTGTTGTAATGTATTCTTATTTCATTGTTGATCAACAACTTGTTCTCAAAGAAAATGGCATTTTATTATAATGTACTTTGTTTTAGAATGCATCATAGGGTTTTTACAAATTTTGATAACATTGGTCTTGTCACACCTGATGGGCATAGGATGAGCGCCATTTTCTTGAAAATCATTGAGATTCTACTTCATCCATAATACTTGAGTACAACATGATTTTGATGAAATATATTCTTCCTCAACTGTGAATATAGAAATGGAGGTTTGCTTCTTACTGAGCCAAGAGACCATACAATTTCCTAAAAAGAAGGCTTCCCCACTAATTTTCTTCTTATCATCAACGCTTCTAGCCCAATCTACATTTGTATATGCTATAAGCATAAGATTTATTCCCCTTGGATACCACAATCCATAATCTAGTGTTCCCTATAGATATCTAAATATATTTTTTACTACATTCACATGAGTTTATTTTGGGCTTGATTGAAATCTAACCACCAGACCTACTACTTGCATGATATCGCGTATTCATGATGCTATTAAATAAAGAAGGCTACCAATCATGGACATGTGCAAGGTCTTATTTTCATCTGGAGACTCACCATCCTTACTAGGCTTGCATCATGTTGTCATGGGAGTACTCATGGGTGCACAACTTTCCATACCAAACTTATTTAATATTCTTTAAGGTACTCGGTCTGAGTGATAAAGAGTCTTTTTTCTATTTGATGAACCTACAAACCAAAAAAAAAGGGAATTTCCCCCAGGATGGAAATTTCAAACTCCTACATGTTAGGTGCAAAACTTTTTCTAACAGAGTCAACATAACTTCCAAAAATTATGTATTCCACAGACACAATAATGATTAGAAAGTTATATTTTTCAGCCTTGATGTAATAGTTACTATCTTTTTCCCCTCTCTTGAAGCCTTCCTACTCAAGATATTTATCCAATATAGAATACCAGGCCCTAGGTTCCTATTTTAAACCATACAGATCATTCTTCAATCTGCACACATAATCATTGTCTTATGATAGTTTCTCAACATATACTTCCTATTATAGTTCTCCATGTAAAAATGTTTATTTTACATCCATTTGATCAAATGTAAACCCATTAAATCTTTTAAAAACCAAGAACATACTTATTTATTCAAGTAAATGTTGATTTTACATCCATTTGATAAAATTTAAACCCATTAAATCTTTTAAAATCCAATAACATCCTTATTGCTTCAATTCCGGATATTGGAGCAAATGTTTCTACGAAGTCCACACCTCCAATATGTGCATGTCCTTTACATACAAGTCTCACGTTGTTCCCTACTACGTGTCCATCTTAATTCAACTTATTTTTGTAGACCCACTTGGTTCCAATAACTTTTTTATCCTTTGGTCTTGGAACATACCCCCATGCCTCATTATTATCAACATGATTTAGTTCTTCATTCATAGCCTTAACTCAATTTTCATCTTGATTGGCTTGAGAAAAGTTTTCAGGTTCCATCAGGGATAACAGAGCTAAGTTATCATGCTTTTTGTTCTAACAAGATTCCTTCTAGCTTGAACTCTTGATTCCTTATCTCCAAGAATTTGGCTATATGCTATTCTTTTGGACATACTTATATGGGGTTTTTGTATGTAATGGCACGCCTTCTTTTATTTTTTCTTCAATGTGCTCTTCATTCTAATTTTCTTCTTCTTGTGCTTCTTGGTAGATAATTGGTTGTGGTTGGGTTCGAGGCAATGCTTCATCCATTCTTACATCAATGCATTCAACAATATTTCAAGTTATTTTGTAGTAAAATTTCTATCCCTTGCTTCTATATGCATAACCAAGAAAAAATCCTTCATCAAATATGGAATCAAATTCCCCTAAATCCTCTTCATTTATCTTAATATAGCATTTGCATCTAAATTTTTTTATATTGGTCGTTCTACCTTTCCATAGTTTGTAGGGTGTTTTAGTATTGCTTACCCTTATTCGATCTTTGTTCAAGATATATATTGTTGTGTAAATTGCTTCTCCCTAAAATATTTTTGGTAACTAAGCTTTAAGAAGCATGGTTCTGGCCATTTCTTGTACTATTTTAATTTTTCTTTCAACCACTCCATTCTATTGTGGAGTTCTTGCAACAGTTATTTGTCTTCTAATTCCATGATATTCACAAATGTTGTTGAATTATTTTGAAGTGAGCTCACCTCATCTATCAGTTCTCGGGAATTTTATTTTTAGATAAGTTTTGTTTTCAACTAAAGCCTTGAAACTTTGAATTTCTCAAAATTCTCATATTTTTCTCTAAGGAAGGTAACCATGTCATTCTTATATAATCATTAATGAATAACTCAAAAATACCTTTGACGTTTCAATGTTTGAGTCTTGGTTGGTCCACATATGTCTGTATGGGGGAGTTCTAGAGGCCTGGATGTAAAATATTCTTCTTTTTTGAAGAATACCCTTGTTTTTTTTCCTTGTTGGCATGTATTGTTTTCCAAAAGAAAAATCAAACTTTCTATTAAGAGGATAAAAATTTACATGATTAGATGAATTTAAGTGTTCCTGATGAAACTGTGGATCCATAATAACGCAGAAATAGAGCACATCCGACTGAGAAGAGTGAGAAAAAGGCCTCACTTTCTCAAAATAGAGATCACATTGAAAACTAGTTCCATCAATTGGGCCTCTCCTTTATAAACAAGAGAAAACGACCCATTCTGAATCAAAAAATTGAATTATTTGAAGATATAATTATTTCCCATGAAAACATATGTCATATTCATGTATTCAACTATAAAAACATATTTCTGCCAACTAAGACTCGATAGCCCGTGAATAAACTCAAACTATATGAGCAAAAAAACTACAAAAAAACAAAATTGTAAGTTGAGATTTAAACATTGTGTGGTGCATTATCTGAATAAAAAAATTTTCCATTCACGGATTCAACTATATGCCAAATGTCCATAGCTTGTTGTAAACCTTTCTTAGAAAGGAAGTCCTCCTCGGCATTCCGCTCCATATGGATATGACAGGTAGTAAAATAAATAAATAAAACCATATTTTAAAAATCTAATTCCTTCTAAAATAGAAATTAAAATAAAATTTCGACATCTATGAAAATTGTTTGTATAATTTGTAACATTCAAGGAATCGTCGAAAATCTGGATAGAGGTTATCCCTAACTGTCTCAACCAACACATGAGAATTTTCAGAGTTTGAAGTTCAACATAATTTTTTGATATTGTGCTAGTGCCCACAGAAGCTTTTAGGGACCTACTATCATTTACATGGATAATAATTCCTGCCCCACATCTGTCCTGTGAATATGAGGTGCCATCGAAATATTCCCATGGAACATTGACCCTAATTTGTTACTATTTTAAGATCCATGTGTTTAAATTATGGGAAGATTGAGGTATCAAAGCATATATGGAGGCACATTCGACGACAATAGGATATGGAGTCATGGCATTGTCTTGGAACACACCTTTGTTTTGAGCCAACCAAATGCCCCAGGAGATGATCGGGGGAATGTTTCTAGTTTGATCATCATTTGAGGAAGACCATCACTTTTTCCATGCTTCCACTATATAAGTGTCATTCCAGTTTATATTAATTCCCATAATATTCAGAACAACTTCCCAATAATTTGTGGTGAAAGGAAACCTTACAAACAAGTGATAAATAGATTTTTCATAATTCTTACAAAGTGTGCACCATCCCATACCATGTTTGTTCCTTTTCTGAATATTATCCCAAGTAGGCACCTTGTTCTTAAGGATACACAAATATATATATATATATATATATATATATATATATATGGATTTTGCAAGGCTTTTTTAGTTTCCAAAGCAATTTATACCACCATGATTGGTACCCTCTTTCCCATCTATCCATTTGTAGTTTGTAACCAACTTTTGGAGCATATTGACCATTGGGGGCATGTACCCACCAAAGCTCATCTAATCTATCCCTAATTCTAACATTTGATCACTAAAATTCTCTGATATAAACTTGCCAGGCTTCACCCCAATGGGGCTCAAGGATCAGGTCCTCAACTGATTTCCATCCTTGGTTCCAAAACATTGAATCTTCACAATTTGCAAATTGGTTGAGAGTATAAACTCCCTAAGTAGTTAGATAATCTACTAGTTACCTTAGAAGGGAATAGGCCTCATTACATCCCACCCATAAATCCACTCCCAATTTGAGCCTTTTTCCGTCACCGACATGCCATGACAGACCATTTGCAATGAGCTCGAAAGATTATATGGTGGCCTTCCAAATTACTGAACAATTTTTGAAATTTTCATCAGAAGTCTGCAACCAGTCATCCATAGGAATT
Organism: Pinus albicaulis; assembly: GCA_034641835.2. Classification (NCBI taxonomy): domain Eukaryota; kingdom Viridiplantae; phylum Streptophyta; class Pinopsida; order Pinales; family Pinaceae; genus Pinus; species Pinus albicaulis. Next base: position 1,265,914,393 of record CM076580.1, on the reverse strand, counting down.
AGGTATATGTACTACCTTTTGATTACAGGTGTCCAGAGATTGTCCATTGTTAATAAACACCATCTTAATACTGGAAGGTCCTTAATTCCCCAACCACCCCGATCCTTTGGGCACACTATTTTCTCCCACACAACCCATGGAAGGACATCGTCCTCCTTTGATCCCACCCACAAGAAATGACCAAAAAAATTTCTGATATGAGTAAGGATACCTTTCGGTACCCAATTAATAGTAACCCAGTAGACAAGGATAGAAATTAAGACATATTTTATAATAACCAACCTCCTAGCTCTCAAAAGCCACTTCAAACTCCAGTGGTTAACCCACTTTTCAATTTTAGTTACCAGCCATTTCCAATCAATCTTTTTGTAGGAGTCTAGATTGAGGGAAAATCCTAGGTGTTTAAAACTCTTCGACATAGTTTTCACCTCATAAGGGAAGATTGTCTAAATACTATTAACCTCCATTCCTGAAAGACCATTATAAACAATTGAGTATTTTTGGTCATTGATGAGCATCCCAGTGGCTTTCAAAAATAAATCTAAAACCAATTTTAGTTGGTGTAAAGTGTCACTTGTTCCATCACATAAAAAAAGTATATCCACAAAAAGGAGATGGGTAATGAAGATATTACTTCTACTTCAATTCCTTTAATCTCCCCCCTTTTGGAAGCTGCATGAATAAGTTGACTTAGCCCTTCAGCAGCAGTGAGAAAAAGAAGAGGAGACAGAGGGAATCCCTGTCTCAGACCACATTGACTATGAAAAAGGGGAGAATTAGTTGCATTGATGATGACAAAAAAAATTACATTTGTTATACAACCCATAACCCAATTAATGAAACCAATACCAAAGCCAAAATGAGTCAGAAAAAGGCACAAATACATCCATCTAATCCTGTCATAGGCCTTTGATAGGTCAATTTTGACAATCATTCCCTTCTTATTCAAATTTTTGGTACTCAGCAGGGATTCCTGAACCACCTCGATGGCTTCATGAATCTGTTGACCATCAAGAAAGTCAAAATTTTCCTTGGATATTTTTTTATAAAGAATAGGTTTAATACGAGAAGTAATGATTTTGGCGATGAATTTGTAAGTATAATTGCAGAGAGAGATAGGTATAAAATCATCAAAGCTTTGGGGATCCCTAGATTTTTGAATTAAAGCCAAGAAAGTAGATTTTAGGGGCTCATGAACAAAGCCTCTAAGTCAAGATTCCTCAACCACCCTTATCAGGTCATCACCTAAAATCTCAAATAAATGTTGAAAAAATTCTACTGTCCATTCATCAGGCCCCGGGCTCTGTTCTTTCTGCATGGATTTGAGAATCCATTCTACTTCCCATTTTACTATAGGGACCATGTGGATGTCATTATCTTCCTCCTCAACATATCTAGGGAAAACCTAGGCCACACAGATAACTTCACTTATGGATGCTTCAGTTGGAGACTTCAACAAAGATTTAAAATGTGAGCAACCTATAGATGCCATCTCTTCAAAATATTTTTCCACTCCACCATCTACATGTTTAATTTCCCAAATGGTATTAGAATTTTTCCTGCCCTTAGCATAATTTTGGAATAATTTTCAGTTCTCATCCCTGTTTCTAGCCATAAATCCCTACTATTTAGCCTCCACTGATCTTCAGTATCCTTAAAAATTCTTCTCCTTTCCGCTTCCATTCGAATTATCCTCTCCTTTTTTTCCACAGTCTCATAGCCATTCCCCTCCAGACTTTCGATTGATTCCAGTTATTTTTCTATGCTTTTTAAGACAACTTGCTCCCTTAGTTTCTTCTCCTTTTCCCATACAATCATTGCATGTTTCAATATTTTTAGGTTTTCCATAAAGGAATGGACAAGGGATAAGCCTTGAGATCTAACTTGAGGCCCCCACATATCTTTTACTAAATTGTTAAAAGTCGGATATTTAATCTAGGATTTAAATTTAAAGGGGGGTCCTAGCTTCCTGTTGGTCCCTTTTAGCTCCATAAATATAGGAAAGTGATCAGAGTCTCCTCCATTCCCTATCCATTACCTGAATAAAGGAATTTGGGTTTCAAGAGCCTCCTTTATCAGAATCTTATCCAATCGCTTTTCCACCCTTGCCTCTCATGCTCTTCTGTTCCTTTAGGTTGGCTTGACTTTTATTAGATCAACATCTATGAATCTTCACATCCTAAGTTTGTTAAGGAAAAAATTGGCCAAAGGGTCAGCCTGGGCCAAGGGACCCCAAGACTCTGACAAACCTAAAGAGAAATTAAGATCCCCTCGCATTACCACCTTTGAGTTATTCAGTTGGGATTTGGAGAAAATATTATTCCAAAAAATAACTCTTTCCTGGCACGGACCATAAACATTGACAAGAGTGAGGTTTATACAAAGTTCATATGAGTATACCTCTGCCCCAAGAACCAAATATGAGCCCCATGAATTCATAAGTTTCATACTTATATCCCTTGAGCCCCATATCTTTGTTTTGCATCAACAGACACAAAATACCAGCTGGGTATCATTTTTTCAAGAGATTTATCACTGAGTCTCTGACACTGAGAGTTTCTTGGAGCATAATAACATCAACATTTATAGAATTGGAAAAGGTTTTTGAAAGTTAGCTTTTTTTGGCTATTGGGTATACCTATTTAGTTGAAGGACATAACAATCATTTTGAAACCACCACTGGGGTTTGTGCTTCTCTGAGCACCCCTTTTAGGGATAGTTGTTTCCCATCAGCTATATCTATTTTTTCTCTAATATGAGCTTTTGAGAGGTTCGGTTTACAACCCCAAGTATTGGGAGGAATAGAGGGGTCCTGTATGATCCTGATACCACCCACATTTTCAATAGTGAACTCTTTCGTATCCCTAGGATGGAGATTAAAATGAGGCTTATTAGAGTTCCGCACAGAAAGAAATGATCGAGACAGACTAGTAGAGGAAAGAACCGAGAGGGATAATTCAATGATAAATGTAATTAAACTGTATAAGGCAATAGAAACATTAAAACAAAGAGGAGAATCCGCGGAAAAGGGCTTGGACGGACTAGGCCTCCACATGGAACGTGGGTCTAAGAGTCCAATTTGATTTAATAAATTTAATTTTAGACACATATGTGTCTCATTCCCTATGTGTCTCATGATTAAAATAATATATATATATATATATATATATATATATATATATATATATATATATATATATATATATATATATATATATATATATATATATATATATATAAATTAAAAAAAAAAAAAATTGCATCTAAAATCGATTTATTGAAGCAATTTATAAGGTGAAAAATATTTGCAAAATTTGATTGAAATAATTTTTCGTGCAAACACTATTTTTACCTCTTCAAATATTTTTGACAACATGATTTTGCAGCACAGATGATGATTCAATTTGAAAATGACTTGCAGAACAATTGGAAGAATGTTTAGATGATTTATGAATATTTGGCATTAAAAATTATAATATTGTTGTTGTGAAGCTTTAACTTGCAGGACACAATGTATCTTTGTGATGTCAATCATATTATTAAGCACATTGCATGAAGTCATCCGACAACAGGGAGTTGATTTAATTTTTATGGTTATTTTTTTTTGAAATGGATTGTTATCGATATCATGAATTAGACTGAATATAACACTTTTGATTTTCCTTAATCTGTTTTATTTTGGCATTCAAATCATCAAGAAGGAATTGGCCATTTCTTTTTTAACACACTTGTGTTCTTTATGCGAAGTTTTTGCAGGTTTGGGATGATCGAATGAACATTGAAGGAAACCAATTGTGCACACAATTGGTCTTCAAAGAAACAATTTCATGAGAAACATAAGAACAAGTCCATATCCATATCCATCAAGACCATTACCCTTCCTCCCTTTTGAATTATAAATCCAATCAAGCAATTCAAAGCAAGCCACTGTTACTTTCCCAACAAGGTTCAGTTGTTTATTTTTATTCACATACACTTCTCGTTACTCTTTGTCTACTCCTAACCCACAAATAAAAGCAAGAAGCTCACTTACATGCTTATTTCCCATTGTCATTTTCCATTTTCATCTTCCATTTCCATTTTCCTTCTCCTATCCTTTTCATTTCGAAAATAAACCTTGCTTCAATGCAAATTATTGAGTCCATAGTCCTTTGAGTCTAAAAACCTTGCAAAAACACCTTGAGGCTTGCATGCCTTAATGGCAAGTCCTCTTGTTGATGAACAATGGGAATACATTAATGTCCCTTGTTCATCGGATCTTCTAGGTACTCGATAACAACAAAATTATTCGTACCTAGTAAGATGTGTTTGGGCATCTTGACTCTCATTATCATCAATGGTGAGATTTCTTGTGTTAACTAGTAGCATCCATTAATGGCCACTAAGTAAACAATTTTATTCTATGTTTGACATAAGAACATCTATTCACATAGCAGGAATTATGCAAACGAGTTTTGAAGACATGAACACTATCATTTTCAGCATTTTGGAGCAAATGAAGAAGATATGCAGCTACAACATATGATAGCTATAGAATCAGATGACAACAACAGAATCAGATGATAGCTGCAGAATCAAAGGACAGTTGCAGAATCAGCATCATTTCATAGCAAATTCAACAGTTTTAGTAGAAGCAATAAAAATTCATCTTGACTCTTTTATCCATAACTTGTACAGCCACATGAAGAATATTATGATCATAATTTTGCAGCCACCACACATGCAGCTCATCCATTTTCAAAGGGTAAGTTAAGGTATTTCATTTTCTAACTTTTCACCATAGAATTCCTTGAAAAGCTAGAATGATAATTTTTGGAAAAAACACTTATTTTCCTCATTTCATAAAATTTCCAATACCATCAGTTGGGGGGGATACATTCATATCACATTTTTCCACATTCATATCACTTTCAAAATCCCACATACTTTCAAAATATATTAACTATTACATTATTATTATGAGCATACAATGGCTTTTCAAATGTACTTAAAAGATAATTGGATGAAAACATAATCATGGTTGTCACACAAGAACCAACCATGATGCAATCCAATAAAGATATACTTTACAACAATAATCAAATTATCATTATGCAAAGTTCAAAGATCAAAATTGAATGCAACAACAAAATATGGTTGAAACACAAGAACCAACCATGTTGCAATTCAACTAAAAGACTTTGTAGAAGTATGAAGTTATCAAATGATATCATGCAAAGTTAAGCCAAAGCTCAAAGGATGAAAAAAAAATTGATGTAATAGATTGCATAAGGACATGCAATAGCTTTAGTTGGGAGTATGTTGGGCCTTGAAATTGTCATTTACGTCTATTACATTATCACTTATATTTCCATATGATCACCTTCAGTCCACCTCCATTTCATTACATTTACCTTACCATTAACACTATTGGGTTACATTATGTTTTTCCAAACTTTATTAATTCCTAGTATTTTTAAGTGAATTTATGGTTAAAAATTAGAAAATAATATGCACATACTTATACCTAACAAGTGGAATGAGTTTGTTGCCATGTGTAAGTCAAAAAGAAGCTTCCAAAAGACTCTTATGTGGCCTCCTAAGGCCAAATTCGAATTTGGATGGAGAAGATCATGGGATCATAAGGATATGTGTCTCATTTCCTATTTGTATTGTAACTCTAAGAAGACATGTGTCTTATCAATTCCTATTTGGATTGTAACTATAGAGATATAGGGAGAGATTCATGGATTCTCATTAATAATATAGCTTCTCATCTTTTGTATAATAGGGGAAGCTTTATCCTATCAAATCATGTGTAAAATTGGAGTTATGCTCAAGCTTTGAATACAAAATCAGATTGTGGCACCTTACTCATGAATTTTCCTTCATTTTGACTTGGTTTTGCTTACATATGGAGCATCTCGATTTACCATATCTCATACTTTTAGATGAGCTACCTAAAATGTGTGAGATTTACTTGCTTTTATAGATTAAATTTTATTTTCTTTCTTAGTATTAGTTTTAGAACAACTGTGTCATATTTTCTTTTCTAAAAACATTTCAATGGGATAGATTTATCTATTTTCCAATTTGATTAAGTTTGAGGCAATAGAGCTCATGGTTATTTAGTTTCCTTTCATGCTCTGTTATTTAATTTCTTAGATCAAACTATCAATTCATTGTATAATCGAATGTTCCTAAAATATCAGGCTAAGAAGGTGACTTGTGATACTTCCAAAATTGGGTGATTGAATGTTCAACCTATACAATCATTGAGATTTACTTTTAAATTCCATTACATTGCTTTTTAGATCTCATTCAATTGTATAATTGGGTTTTCTTAAATATCATTTCAAGAAGGGGATTTTATCATATTTCTAAATTGAATGCTTGAATACCTAATTTATGTAATTATTGAGTTTTCCCTTTGCATGCTTTAATTGCTTTCTAGATTTAAAGACTAAAGTATAATCGGTTGCTTGTACATCATCTGAAGAGGGTGATTCTATCATACTTCCATATTGGATGTTGTAGTGATTGAACGTACCTTAGTTATTTTCCTTTACATGCTTTGAAATGCTTTCTTAGATTAAAATTTCAATTGCTGCAAGTGTGATTGCACGTGCTATATTTTCTTTTGAATTTGTTTTCTTTCTTTTCGTTACTTGATTTCATAGGTTAGTTGAATTTCATTTTCATTATTTGATTGATTAGATGAATTGATTTTAGTTATTTTGTAGTTAGATTGATCTAAACTGAAAGACAATTTCTAGCACATACAATGCATACATGCTACACAAGTTTACGAAACCCCCGTTTAGACTTGACAAATTAAATGACGAACGGTGTTTGCCCCAACATTTTAACGTCGTTGTATGATGTGCATAGGAGCTATCTTTCGATCTAGAGTGTATTTTATTTTGTTTTTATTAACCGTTTATGGACGGAAGGATCTAGAATCACGGCTAAAGCATCAATTTGCGGAATGTGGTATCAAAAATCGATTGCGCCACAACGTTCAATATTCTTGAGAATCCTTACGAAGGAAAATCGAAGATCAAATTCAATTTCGCATATCCTTACAAACAATCGGGTAACATTTTCAAGTTTGGATATGAGCATTTAAAAAATATTAATCTGTAAATGGCTTCATTGGAAGCATGAATATACTTAAAACAAAAATAAAATTGTTTTTTTTTTATAGATAGGAAAAATAAAAATAAAACCAAGCTTGGCTAGAATTTTAAAATTTTAATTTTGTTTTTGAATATATATATATATATATATATATATATATATATATATATATATATATATATATATATATATATATATATCAACGTTGATTAATTCATTTTGAATAAATTTCAGTGATGTAGTAAGAATCATTTCGCTTTTTTTTATCACCATCAGAAATAAAATTTGTGTGAAAATATGAATTTATTTGACAACGCTGACTAGTATGCTCTCTTCTTGCACCTCGTTGCGACCTGGAAGATCATAAAATCAGATCAATCAATTTAAAAATTAAAATTTCAAAAACTCGTTAAATTTTTTGTTGGAAATTGAACTACAATTCTATTAAAAGTCATTGTTTGAGTCATGATCTTTTTTTTTAATGGTTCTACAAATTTTGAGTCTCAATCTTTTTCTGATTTATTAAATTGCATGTGCATAATTTTTTTTAAATTAAAAATATATATGTATATATATATTTTTTAAATTTAAAAAAAAAAATGTAGCATATGTAATTAAAAACAAAAAACAAAAAAAAACTAAAACTAAAACATTTTTATTTGAAAAAAAAACACAACATAAATAAATAAATAAAAATTCAAAACAACAAATGACCCATGGAAAGGAGGCCCACGCATATGCGTTAGGCTAGCCTTTGGCTTGGCCTTACGCATATGTGCAGGCCTCCAAACCACGCAAACACCCATGCACTGTAATAAAAAACCATGCACTATAATAAAAAATGAACATTCCCTTTTCCATATTCGGTCTTCCTCAAGCAGCAGTTATTAGAAATCGATTTTAAAAGTTGCAGAGGAAGACAATGAAGTTGTATCGAATGAAGAAACTATTGATGAAGAGAAGATTACAAACTGTTGATGAAGAGAACATTTCAGATTCAATTACAAAGACAGACAATGAAAGTGTATCATATGAAGAAACTGATGATGAAGAGAAGATTGCAGAGTGTTGATGAAGAGAAAATTGCAGATTCCATTGTAGGTAATTGGAATGAGGGTGATCGATCTGAACTTCTCTGTGAGAGACAAACCATTACACGTCAAAACCTGCAAATAAGAAAATCAAACGACAACAATTTTATTTTGTTGCAGAAGTAATTGCTTGAAAACAAAATTGCCAGAAATGCGTAACTGTTAAAACCACCCAATTTTAAAACACATTTTTTGAGAAAATTGATGTGAATTAGGAAAAAAAAAAACATGGGTTTTTTCGAGAACGGGGGCAATTAGGTAACTCGCGAGCAATTTGTTGGATTTCACAGCCATTTGGGAGAAATTCAAGGTTCTTTGAAGCTTTGTTTTGCAGATTGCATGAGAGAAAAACAACTTGTTTTGAACTATTTAAACATGGCAAGTTGAAAGCAGAAGAATCCAAGTTAATAACAAACTCTCTTCCACATGGCACGTGGTCTAAGAGTCCAATTTGATTTAATAAATTTAATTTTAGACACATATGTGTCTCATTCCCTATGTGTAATAACAATAATATATATATATATATATATATAATATAAAATATAAAATAAAATAAAAATAAAAAAAAAATTCATATACAATCGATTTATTGAAGAAATTTTTAAGGTGAAAAATATTTGCAAAATTTGATTGAAATAATTTTTCGTGCAAATACTTTTTTTACCACTTCAAAATTTTTTGACAACATGCTTTCGCAGCACAGATGACGATTCAATTTGACAATGACTTGCAGAACAATTGGAAGAATGTTTAGATGATTTTTGAATATTTGGCATTAAAAATTATAATATTGTTGTTGTGAAACTTTAACTTGTAGGACACAGCGGATCTTTGTGATGTCAATCATATTACTGAGTACATTGCATGAAGTCATCCAACAACAGGGAGTTGATTTATTTTTCATGGTTATTTTTTTTAAATGGATTGTTATCGATATCATGAATTAGACTAAATATAACACTTTTGATTTTCCTTAATCTATCTTATTTTGGCATTCAAATCGTCAAGAAGGAATTGGCCATTTCTTTTTTAACACACTTATGTTCTTTATGCCAAGTTTTTCAGGTTTGGAATGATCTAATGATCATTGAAGGAAACCAATTGTGCACACAATTGGTCTTCAAAGAAGAAATTTCATGAGAAACATAAGAACAAGTCCATATCCATATCCATCAAGACCATTACCCTTCCTCCCTTTTGAATTATAAATCCAATCAAGCAATTCAAAGCAAGCCACTGTTACTTTCCCAACAAGAGTCAGTTGTTCATTTTTATTCACATACACTTTACATTACTCTTTGTCTACTCCTAACCCACAAATAAAAGCAAGAATCTCACTTACATGCTTATTTCCCATTGTCATTTTCCATTTTCATCTTCCATTTCCATTTTCCTTCTCCTATCCTTTTCATTTCGAAAATAAACCTTGCTTCAATGCAAATTATTGAGTCCATAGTCCTTTGAGTCTAAAATCCTTGCAAAAACACCTTGAGGCTTGCATGCCTTAATGGCAAGTCCTCTTGTCAACGAACAATGGGAATACATTAATGTCCCTTGTTCATCGAATCTTCTAGGTACTCGACAATAACAAAATTATTCGTACCTAGCAAGATGTGTTTGGGCATCTTGACTCTCATTATCATCAATGGTGAGAGTTCTCGTGTTAACTAGTAGCATCCATTAATGGCCACTAATTAAACAATTTTTTGTTATGTTTTACATAAGAACATCTATTCACATAGCATGAATTATGCAAATGAGTTTTGAAGACATCAAGAATATCATTTTCAACATTTTGGAGCAAATGAAGAAGATATGCAGCTACAACATATGATAGCTACAAAATCATATGACAACAACAGAATCAAATGACAGCTGCAGAATCAGAGGACAGCAACAGAATCAGATGGCAACTGTAGAATCAGATGGCAGCTACAGAATCATAGGACAGTTGCAGAATCAGTATCATTTCGCATCAAATTCAGCAATTTTAGTAGAAGCAATAAAAAGTCATCTTGACTCTTTTATCCATAACTTGTACAGCCACATGAAGAAGATTATGATCAGAATTTTGTAGCCACCACTCATGCAGCTCATCCATTTTAAAAGGTTAAGTTAAGGTATGTCATTTTCTAACTTTTTACCATAGAATTTCTTGAAAAGCTAGAATGATAATTTTTGGAAAACACTTATTTTCCTCATTTCATAAAATTGCCAATACCATCAGTTGGGGGGATACATTCATATCACATTTTTCCACATTCATATCACATTCAAAAGCCCACATACTTTCAAAAGATATTAACTATTACATTATTATTATGAGCATACAATGGCTTTTCAAATGTACTTTGAAGATAATTGGATGCAAACATAATCACGGTTGTCACACAAGAACCAACCATGTTGCAATCCATTAAAGATATACTTTGCAACAATAATCAAATTATCATTATGCAAAGTTCAAAGATCAAAATTGAATGCAACAACAAAATATGGTTGAAACACAAGAACCAACCATGTTGCAATTCAACTAAAAGACTTTGTAGAAGTATGAAGTTATCAAATGATATCATGTAAAGTTAAGCCAAAGCTCAAAGGATAAAAAAAAATTAATGTAATAGATTGCATACATGCAATAGCTTTAGTTGGGGGGTATGTTTGGCCTTGAAATTGTCATTTACTTCCATTACATTTTCACTTATATTTCCATATGATCACCTTTAGTCCACCTCCATTTCATTACATTTACCTTACCATTACCACTATTGGGTTACATTATGTTTTTCCAAACTTTATTAATTCCTAGTATTTTTAAGTGAATTTATGGTTAAAAATTAGAAAATAATATGCACATACTTATACCTAATAAGTGGAATGAGTTTGTTGCCATGTGTAGGTCAAAAAGAATCTTCCAAAAGACTCTTGTGTGGCCTCCTAAGGCCAATTCGAATTTGGATGGAGAAGATCATGGGATCATAAGGATATGCATCTCATTTCCTATTTGTATTGTAAATCTAAGAAGACATGTGCCTTATCAATTCCTATTTGGATTGTAACTCTAGAGATATAGGGAGATATTCATGGATTCTCATTAATAATATAGCTTCTCATCTTTTGTATAAATAGGGGAAGTTTTATCCTATCAAATCATGTGTAAAATTGGAGTTATGCTCAAGCTTTGAATACAAAATTAGATTGTGGCACCTCACTCTTGAATTTTCCTTCACTTTGACTTGGTTTTGCTTACATATGGAGCATCTCGATTTACCATCTCTCATAATTTTAGATGAGCTACCTAAAATGTGTGAGATTTACTTGCTTTTATAGATTAAAGTTTATTTTTTTTCTTAGTATTAGTTTTATAATGATTGTGTAATCTTTGTTTTTCTAAAAACATTTCAATATGATAGATTTATCTATTTTCCAATTTGATTAAGTTTGAGGAAATAGAGCTCACAGTTATTTATTTTCCTTTCATGTTCTGTTATTTACTTTCTTATATAAAACTATCAATTCATTTTATAATCAAATATTCCTAAAAGATCAGGATAAGAAGGTGACTTGTGATACTTCCAAAATTGGGTGATTGAATGTTCAACCTATATAATCATTGAGATTTACTTTTACATGCTTTTACATTGCTTCTTAAATCCTCATTCAATTGTATAATTTGGTGTTCTTAAAGATCATTTCAAGAAGGGGATTTTATCATATTTCTAAACTGAATGCTCGAATACCTAATTTATGCAATTATTGAGTTTTCCCTTTGCATGCTTTAATTTCTTTCTAGATTTAAAGACTAAAGTATAATCAGTTGCTTTTAAATCATATGAAGAGGGTGATTCTATCATACTTCCATATTGGATGTTGGAGTGATTGAACGCACCTTAGTTGTTTTCCTTTACATGCTTTGAAATGCTTTCTTAGATTAAAATTTCAATTCCTGCAAGTGTGATTTCGCGCACTATATTTTCTTTTGAATTTGTTATATTTCTTTTCGTTACTTGATTTCATAGGTTAGTTGAATTTCATTTTCATTATTTGATTTCATATATTAGATGAATTTATTTTCGTTATTTTGTAGTTAGATTGATCTAAACTGAAAGACAGTTTATAGCACATATAGTGCATGCATGCTTCACATGTTTACGAAACCCCTGGGTTGAAAAATTAAAGGACATGCAATTATTTTATCCCAACAGCCTTATGATGAAGATGTAGGAGAAAAGGAATCAACATCCCACACAAAATCTGCAAATGATGACCATTGAACCAAGGGAGGATGAACCGTGCATCAGTATTGTAACAAGGAGTGGAGTTGTGACGGAAGATGATAAAGTAAAAGGTAAGTAGAAAATGGAAGAGAATGGGTAAGAAAGGTAGAATAAAAATCCCTTGGGTTCAGTATTCAGAAGGAAAAAGAAACGTTCATGGAAATGAAGCGAAGCTTCATGAATCCTGGAGCTTCAACATCTAAAGTGCAACTAATGTCGAAGTTAATGCCAAAGAAGGATAAAGCTAGAGTAACTACTCAGACACAAGACTTAGATCCAAGTATTTTAATATCGTTCTTACAGAGTTGCATGAAGCTGATGAGGAATCATAGGGTTTTCAAAGGACTCCAGGATTTGATATACTCCTGCACTGATAAAGAAGTGCCACAAATTAATTAGGTTGGGGAATATGATATGGATTGTGTAATCCTAGATTTGGGATCTGATGCCAATGTCCTACCTAAGAAAACTTGGGAGTTAATGGGAAAACCAAAGTTTCAATGGTCGCTAATCCAGGTGAGGATGGTCAACTAACAAAATATCCTCCATATGGGAAGGTTATCTGGTGTTGTCGTATATACTGAAGGAGTGCGCGTTGTTGTGGACTTTGAAGTGATTGAAATTGTAGATGATAGAAATCCCTATCTGGTGCTACTTGGATTGGATTTGGATTTCGATATTGTGCTGATAATCAATCTGAAGAAGAGACAAATGGTGTTCAAAAAAGACACTATGAGGCCCATTGTTCCTTTAGACCCTTCAGAAGGAGTGTGCTATACAGAGCCTATCAGGGATGAGTATCGAGACGGAGATGTCGACAAAATCTATCAAGTAATAGCTAAGGAGGAATATTGGATTAATCCCACTACATAAGGTAAACTAAGTTAGGAACATGACAGTTCCTGCACATCAGATTCTAAGGAAGAGTTGGAAAATTGACAAAACAGGTTACTTGAAATATCTACCAGGCGATGTGCCAGAATCAAAAAATAACTTTGCTGAATAAATTCAGAGGTATGTAGTCTGCCTTATTATGATGGGATAGGAGATGTAAGTCTTTTTCTTGATGAATTTGAAAGAGAAATACCAGCAGAACATAGGTTCCAAGGTTTGGGTGTAGTCCTGAGGTCTACACCTGCTAGATGGTGGGGTACTCATAAAAGGAATGTAGGAAGTTGGAAGGAGTATCGAAGACTAATGTGGGTCATATTTCGGCCAGTAGACACATGAGTCGAAATAAATTATGATGGAAAGGTTGACCCCTGAGATAATATTTATCGTTTCACTTCAGTTTGGAAAGAATTTCCAGACCAAGAGTGGGTACATGTGTTTATCCACACACTGGAAATGATACTTATGAATTGGTATCTTGAGACAAAACTACGACATGGAATTGAAAACTGGACATTTTTGGTTGAAGGGTCCATACTAACATTTAGTTTTGAAGGTGACTTCCTATGCATAGATATAGCCCTTCAGAAAGTTAGAGAATTTTTTTTAGGGAACACAAATTCTCTAACATGGAAGTACTTAGATTGGACCACGCAGTTGGAGTAAGCACTGTAGTGCTACAATATGATTGGAGAAGAAGATTATGAGGATTCGAGAAATATTGATATTGCATAATCAGAGGGACACCACGAAGTTGTTGGACCAAAACTGAAATACTTGATATAATGAAGCTCATAAAAATGAAGAAGTTGAATATCAGATCAGAGGAAGAACCAAAATTTGTAAGATTGGAGATATTGGGATGAAAAAATAGTTATAAAAATTACAAAGTTGTTGCACGAGTATCAAGAACTCTTTCCCAAAAAAAATTCTGAATTGAAGGGCATAGTAGGGGACCTAGGAGTTATGAGGACTCCCCTAAAACTTGTCACAAAGGCAGTAAAGAAAAGATCCTATAGGTTGAATCCGAAATACAAAGAAAAAGTGAAGGTGGAGTTGAATAAAATGATCAAAGTTGGGAACATCGAACTAGTCGAAGAATCTAAATGGGTAAGTCCCATGGTCTTAGGAAAAGAAGACAATAGGAAAAATCAAAATATGTGTGGACCTAAGGAAGTTGAATGATGCATGCTTTCATGACACCTTCCCCACACCATTTACAGATGAAGTATTGGATAATGTAGGAGGATAGGAGGCATATTCTTTCGCAGTTGGCTTTTCGAGTTACCATCAGATCAGAATTGTGCCAGAAGATAGACATAAGACAACTTTTGCTACAAAGTGAGGCTCTTATCAGTACATGGTGATGCCTTTTGGCTAGAAGAATGATCCTGCCATATTTTCTAGAGTTGTAGTTGCATCTTTCAAAGAATATATACAAAAAAAATTGGAAGTTTACTTTGATGATTGGATAGTCTTTGGGTTGTTAAAAAATCATGTTGCAAGCTTGAGGTTGATGCTGGATACATGTAGGAAATACCAAATATCATTGAATTTGAATAAGTGTATCTTTTGTGTACATTTTGGTATAATATTGGGACATGTTGTTTGCAAGCAAGGGCTCATGGTGGACCCTGCGAAGATTGTTGTTATTGTAAACCTGGATCCACCTCAGACAGTGAGACAACTACGCATTACACTTGGACACAATGGATATTACAGAAAGTTTATAAAGGGGTATGCACAAATAACTATGCCAATGGATAATTTATTGAAGAAATATGTCACTTTTCAATGGGATGAAGAATGCAAGAAGAGCCTCGACATACTAAAAAAAAATGGTGACTGCGCCTATTCTAGTTTTCTCGGACTGGAATAAGGAATTTCATGTACATGTTGATGCATCTTGCATAGTGTTGAGTATAATACTGGCACAACCAAGAGCATGAGAAATTGATCACCCCATAGCTTTTGCAAGTAGGAAACTATCCAAGGTGGAGAAGAACTATACCACGACAAAAAGAGAAGGGTTATTTATGGTATATGCATTACAAAATTTTAGGGACTACTTGTTGGGAGCACATTTCAACATGTTCATTGATCACTCTACGCTGAAGTATTTGGTAAATAATCCCAATTTTAGGAGGAAAAATCTGTCAATGGCTGTTGTTTTTCTAGGAGTACAACTTTGAGGTTATATTCAAACCAAGAAGATTGAATGTCAAGCCTGATCATCTGTCGAGGGTGGAGACAGGAGAATAACCCACAAGTATTGAGGATAAATTTCCCGACATGCATTTATTCAAAATCAGGGTCACGGATGATCACTTCGCGGATATTTTTTCAGTTTCTAGCCATAGGAATGGCGCCCATGGAGTACACTACATAGCAAAAGAAGGAGTTGGCAGTCAAAGCAGCCAACTTATCATTGATTGCAGGACAATTTGTACAAAATGGGATCAGATAAAATACTGTGCTGATACGTCCTTGAACATGAAAGGCATAGTATTTTGGAAGAAGCACATGGAGGAGTCGCAGGTGGACATTATATAGGAAAGGCCACTGCACAGAAAATTTTGAGAACTGGGATATGGTGGCCCACAATACATAAGGATGCAAAGGAGTTTTTTCGAGCATGTGATGTATGCCAAAGAACAGGAAATCCATCCAGAAGAGATGAAATTCCCATAAATCCATAGGTGACATTGCAAGCATTTGAAAAATGGGGCATTGACTTTGTTGGACCTATCAATCCACCAAGAAAGAAGATCGACTCAAGATACATAACCACTGCAATTGATTATTTGACAATTTGGGCCGAGGCACAACTAGCGAAGGATTGTAGCACAGATACCGCTGAGAATTTCATATTTCAGTATATTTTGTCCAGATTTGGGTGTCCAAAGATATTTATGAGTGATCGAGGTTCACATTTCTTGCATAAGACTATTGATGTGTTAACTTAATAGTTTCAATTATATCATCAGAAAAGTACCCCATATCACCCTCAAGCAAATGGGCCAGTCGAAGCTTTCAATAAGATCCTAGAGAATGCACTCACAAAAGTGTGTAATGTGAATAGAAATGATTGGGATCTAAGGATTCCAGCAATGTTGTGGGCATATAGGAAAACATTCAAGAAATTGACGGGACAGACACCTTTTAGGTTGGTATATGGACAAGAAGCAATCATGCCTATGGAGTACATTATGCCAAGTTTGAGAATTGTAGCCTTCCCAGATATGGCGGACTTCGATATAATGGAAGAAAGGATGGAAAAATTTCTTGCTTTGGAAGAAGACACGTTTATAGAATTTTTTCATCAACAACTGTAAAAAACAAGGGAGAAATCCTGGCATGACAGACACATCAAGCAGAAGACGTTCCGAAAAGGAGATCTTGTACTTTTATATGATAGAAAATTCATGAAGTTCCCAGGAAAATTTAAAACACATTGGTTAGGACCGTATATCGTCATGCACATATTTGATGGTGGTGCAGTTCAACTCGCGAAGTTAGATGGTTTTCTTATTCCAAGATAAGCGAATGGTAGCAGATTGAAGATATATAAGGACGACTATGTCCCTAGAGCTTCGCACTAAAAAATGAAAGGAGAAAAGTCTTAGTGCCACCTGCAGTTGAAAGTGGGTATTGTATTATAAACTACTTTATAGAATGGAAATTCACTGAAGGAAGATTATTGCACGATCTTTAGGAGTATGGTGAAGTCTTAAAGAACCGCAACAAAGTAAGGATTACTGTGACATAGACAGGGATGTATCGAAGTTCTTCGGATATCTCTAGTTGGGAGAGAGGATCGATTGATGAGATGT
Source organism: Pinus albicaulis (assembly GCA_034641835.2). NCBI lineage: Eukaryota > Viridiplantae > Streptophyta > Pinopsida > Pinales > Pinaceae > Pinus > Pinus albicaulis. Next base: position 1,265,897,179 of record CM076580.1, on the reverse strand, counting down.
TTATAAGAAGGATTATTGAGTTGCCTTACCAAGGAAAGGACCCCTCTGAAGAGTTCATTCACAAAACCCAAGACAAGGCAGTAGCACAAAATATGAAGGACACGTACAAGATAATCAAGAAGTTGTGAGGTTATGAAATAAATTCTATCAACGCCAAGCAATGTGCTTCACCGCATAGATTTTGGCTGGAAAAATTATACGAAAGTGTAGAGAAAATGAAGTCCCTGCGGTCGTAGTTTCCTTAGTCGTGCAATGTAGTAAACGGGTTTAGTTCAATTGGGACAAATATTTATGCAGGTAATTTTCGGAGGACTATCGTGAAGCACGGGAGGAGGGAAATACATTTCATTATGCGTGGTTTATCTTGATCATTACGTTGTTAACATGGAAGGAACTAGAGGACTCATAGTTTCCTCCAGTCGAATTGGATATATGTGAAGCCAAGCAGTATGCCTCACTCTGGTTTACCAAGGAGTTGTCACTTGCACAGGAGAACTAGATCTTCTTTGCATTATTTCAAATATACTTGCACGTGGTGGTGAACAACATCCCAGGTTGTCACCAGGTTTGTTTGAGCAGTATCACAATATATCAGACTTTAAGGCGGATTTTCACAGGTTATATGTTAAGGCTAGGAAGGATTCGATGGATACATGGCATCCTCTACCATATTTGGTCACCAAAGTTTACCTTCTCAAGATAATACAATGTTGTTCAACAGAGTGGATGACTCCAACCATAGGAGACAGGGAAGCAAAGGAAGACACCACACCGCATGTGGGTACAAGTGGAAAGGAAAAATATGCAGAAGAGACAGAGCCATAGCACGATCAAGGTACCCAGGACCTCTCACCGACATAGATTCAATAGATGAATCTCCATTCATCATAAAAAAGAGGACACCTATAGTGACTATGACAAGTGCAAGGAAGAAACAAAAGGTGGACAAATATAAGGGCGCAATACCTCTTTTCCTCACTCAGGGGGACATCGATGAAATTGGGGACAAAGTTCAAGAAGTGACAACAGAGTCCTGGAACAGGATAGAGGATTGCTACAGCACGTTCCTAACTAGTGTCGAAGATCGCTACTAGCATGTTCCAATCCCCTCAAGATAGAGAACGAGAAAGACGGTGGGATTGTGTCAATATGAACATCGTTGCACTACCAACTTAGATATTGCACGAGTTCCACGAAGGTATAACAACTAAGCTAAATGAGTGAGAACAACACACTTAGTTGTTAAATATTCAGGTGGAGAAGGAAATAGCTTCGCTAAAGAAGGATCTTGACGAATTAATCATAGAAAGGGATGGAGCATCCTAGTAATAGAAGCAGCTAGAGGATGACATCACCAAAACCTGTAGTGAAGTTCCAGATGTTAAGGTCCGCAAAGAAGTTTTACCCGAAAATAAGGTCGTGAAGCTTGGCCTCACAATAAACGATTCAAAGAACAAGCTCATCGAGATGAATTTCGAGTATGAAGTGAATATTTTTGAGCTGCAAATAAGGTTGCAGGCATCCACGCCACTAGAAGTACGTGAGCAGAGGGAGATGGATCTAAAAGCTGCAATACAAGGCATATTCGACATAGATTGTGGAAAAATTTTAAATGACACTATGGAGATTTGGACCTCACTGCAGGAGGATCTGAATATGCAGAGGATTGAAGAGGAGCTCCAGGCAAAGCAGAAGCAGTTGGAAGAAATCCAGACAACTGTGAAGATCTTACCAGTCTCGCAGACGCTCGCTAGAACCATTGAATTGAAGACTCTTAAAAATAAAATTGAATACCTTAAGAGGAAGGAGCAGATTTTGACAGCGAGGACTTAACCATGGCAGGATGAGGCCCTCCGGATTTCACATTCACTGGATGATAAGCACAAGGAGCTACGACAGAGATAAAAATAATTGTTGTAGAAGACTATCAGACCAACAACATAGGCACTACTGGAAGAAGTGTGCCAAGAGGAAAAGAAGATAGCAGAAATATTTCAGTCATATAATGCCGCCTACATGAGCATTGCAACAAATATTTGGGGCACAACATCTGAGTGACTCAGTACGAGTCACATGTGAGTGTTGGGGGCATGTTGGGCGCAACCCAACTTGGTCCAATTTTGGTCAAAGTCTTCACATTTTGAGGAGCGGAGGGCATCTTACTGTGAATTCATATCTATCGTGTGGTGTCTAGGGGCTTCAGGGTGGATCGAAACCCCTCATTTTATCATGGGTATTATCGTTTTAGTTGATTTTTTATGGATAAAATGGTATGTAGACCATGTTTTTGTGTTTATGTAATTTATATAAAGCAATGTAATGATTTGTCGAAGAATCATGTAATGTAATGGATGGTTGGATCAAGTTGTAATTGTCTTTATTTATTTCTGTGTTTTGGGCCTTAAGGAAAGGCTCTGCAGCTGAGTGTGCGGAGACCTTGGAGGAGTGTGCATCTTTGTGTGTAGACCACTTGTAGTTGTGTGTGTAGGTTGAGAAGTTGAATGTATTGGAAATATTTATCTTAATAAAGAAGAATAAGTTTTGGGAAATATTTTGTGTTTATGCATATTGTATGTTTGCTTTCTATCTTTGGTTGCGAAGTACTGATTTCTAGTGAATGTTATCACAGTGCAGTTATATTTTTTTATGATATGCTTATGTTAAATTGAATGTTGTGAAGTAAGTAGTTAATCTATACTGTGTGATAAATACATCAAATCGAAGTAAAATCCACCTCGTGCAGTCCCTCAAGTATGCAACAACCTAGTTCTGCAACCACCCATAGCCACCTCCGGTGAGACTGTGATTTGTACGTAGGTCGTTGCTGAAAGGGTCGGTGTCTGAGGGTTTTTTGGTGTGAAGTACAAAGTCGAACCTGGGTCTGTAGAAATTATATAACTAATGCATTATGCATCCAAGATTTTCCTAATCACACACTATTTGACTTCAGGCACAATACAAAATCTCTTCTAGTATTGATCATTACTTGCAGAAATTAAATCAATTGCATGCACACATTGAAACCATAAAAATTCACACATATGAACACATTGTTTTAACAGGAAAGCCTAAAGCTAAAAACCCCAACTATCTGTATATAATATATGTCATAGAGATCATGTAACAATCCTCATAAAAAGCTGATCATGTCAAGCTCTCAATACAATACAATCGCTACACACTAATCAGGCCCGATCTAGCAAATCCATGCACTGATCTTTGCCACCTGCTAGCCTGCCTCTATTGCACAATCCCTGCTGAATATTGGCTCTAAATGAACTTGAATTGGTCCAGCCTTGCTCACGCAATCCTCATTGGCATCTCCAATCACTGGGTGTTGCAAATCATGCAACACTATAGTCACAACTGATAGTCAACCTGCTCTTTCACCTACCTCTCCATTGGTCTCCACTGAAACTATCCATGCACTGTAGTTAACTGATGTATTCTTCAGTTGATTAATGAGTTAATAATTACTGAATTAATTGATAATTAATTCATACCACTCTCACTAGTGTATCAATCAGTTAGACTAGATACAACTAGCTCAACTGTGTCTAACTGAGTTAAACTAAACACAACTCCACCAACTACCTCAATAACTCCACCAAACTTTGTCACATGAGTTTTAACTGTCTCATGAAGAGGTCTAATGTAACCTTCTAATGAATAGCCCTTCATCACTTCTGCCATTCCCACCTTTAATCAAGTGCCTCAAGAGAACACATAACAAGTAAGAGGTAGTCCAAATATTATTAATATTTCCTATAATATTTCACATATCTGTTTTAGACCAACCTAACTTCCGATCTCGCCTAATATGTCTAAAATAGTCTACCCATTTTTCCAGACCTTTATCTAACCATCTTACAAATATATCCGTAACTATGTTAGACAGCATGATCGACATGTTTAAAATACTGTTTAAAATACCACAGTCACTTAGTGAATATGATTTTTTTCTGTCAGTTCATCATTCATTTTCAGAACTCAATGGTCAAGCCCAACCAAGCCAACAATCCCTAGACATGGATGATGTAAAATCAGAAATCTAATATAGAATTGATGAAGGACGTGAGAATTTGATAAATGTGATCATATCACCACTTCAAAATGAGAAATAAGACAAGATTAGAGAAGGTTGCTAGAAGATACTTGAAGAAGTTAAAATCCATCTATTCGATGTACATTTCAAATTTTATGGTATTATCTCCAAGGCTAGAGTAGCCAAGACCAAGTAAAGAGGATTGAGGATGTCATTATCTTTGAAAAGAAGGGAAATGAAATGGGTGCTCATATCGAAGGAAAAACATCAAATGAAGAACCATAATGTCACCCTTGTAATTAGGAAGGATATCAAGGAAGGAAAGATGATTGATATTAGCATTATCAAGAAATAAGGGGGAGTACTCATCAGTATTCATAGAATAGGGAGCCACAAAACTATTTTTCAATATGATATTATCAAAGGCCAACAACTACTGCAAATTGGAGAAATTACACCAAAAATACATGAAATCAATGGCAAGAAAATTATGCAATAATAAACTATCAAGTATTGATGTATAAAATAAATGACTTTGTATGGATCAATCATCATCGATGGAAAAGAGGAAATAGGAAAATGACAAAATCATATTACTTGGTTTCATCACATGTAACACCCTTAATCGCAAAGTTCTGAGGATAACAAATTTTGGAGGGTGATATGATACCCTAAGAGATATATGAAGTTTGATGTATATGATATGACCCCAAGTGGTGGCATATATGGGGTTAAATTAAGATGTAATGGCTAAATGTATATCTAAAATGGTCATGTTAATAATAATGGGGCCGCATGTTATGTGAGGATAAATATATATAGATATCGTGTAGTAGTTATTGAGGACATGTGATTTGGATGTATGAATGTATTGGGGTATTTCAAGGAGTTATTGTGTAACTTATTTCCCTTATCTATCTTGTAGTTATTCTCCACGTTGATATTGGTGTACATGGTGTGTACTTCTAGTTTCTTATCATATTTTAGTAGTTGGATCATAACAACATGCAATTAAGAAATGACACCCTTACCCAATAAGAAGACACTTCAAGTTAAAAATAGGTCATGATTGTCTAAATTATTCTTAGAAAAATGATTGTATTTAGAATAGCAACAAAAATGGGCTATAGAATAATGATTATATTTAGAATAGAAAAATAGAATGTGGTGGCAGATGCACTTTCAAGGAAAGAAGAAGACATTGAGGGTTCTTTTTGTGCCATCTCCATTCCACAATATGATTTGGTAAAATAAGCAAGGATATAATTGAAACAAGATCATAAAGTATGCAATATCATTCAACAACTACAAGAGGACCCAAGTGCATTAGATAAATTTACCTGGAATAATTATTTACTATGGCATCAAGATCACCTATACTTAAGTAAGAATTCCAAACTCAAATAGAAGGTCCCCGAGATACTTGTCATTCTAATCCAATGTAATATTTTACTTTGAGAGAGATTGAGTCAGTGCAGGCAATTTTTGAAGACAATTTGCTTCCAAGGAAGTCTAAGAAATTTGAAAAGATTCCTTGAAGATGTGAAAGTTGATTTAATAAAGAGATTTATTTTGTGGTGATTGTGTCCTAGATCCGCCTGAAATTGAATAAGGGGATCTTAGGTACACCATGAGTGTGCTTATGATGGTGCATGCTTCATGATGTTTTTTATGATTTGTGTCTAGTTTTGACACATAAATGATCTCATTTAACACAAACATAAAATTCCATGCAAGAAAATGAAAACAAACACAGCACCTGTAACTAAGTAGCTATAAGGAAGGATAATTAAACTCAACACATGCATTTACGCACCCCCAAAAAATAATCAAAGTTGTCATCATTAGCATTCTACATCAACAAGAAAATTCACTCAATATAATTAAGTTAATGAAGTTACAAACTCAAGCATTCCAATACAAGTCTACATTGACATCAACGACAATTTTTTTGTGTAACTTGAAAATAAAATTTGTAAGTGAACTTGTAATCCAATTCAAATAAAAACTGAGTTGAATTATAAGGGTGCATTCTTGGTTGAATCTGACACCCAAATTTAAATTGATAAGGAGTTTAAGTGAGTCATTTCTCTTCAAATGAGACAATTAAGTCACGTAAGTCTTCAATAGAGTCATCAAGACTATTTGAACTTTCCATTGTAAGCATTTTCTCTTGGGTGAATTCCTGACAGTGTTCGACACCTTTCTTTTACAAACAAGCACAATCAAGTGAGTCAATTCAAGAAAGTAAAAAGTGCCAGTGAACAAATTCAAAGCATCAAGCAAGCGAATTTCAACTCTAAAGCAAACAAACAACAAGTTGAATTCTACAACAAGCGAGTGTGAGTTCCAGTGAGCATGAAACAAGAAAAACAAATTTCACCAAGTAGTAGATCAGAAAATTCCAAAGAAAGCAAGCATGATAAACTAAATCAAGTGAGCCAGTACAAGCAAGCATGACAAAATGGGAAAAGGTGGTAAACGTCTTCAAAGTGTAGAGTTGGAAATTAAAGAGTTGAAAGAGTGCAATCATGAGTTACTGGAATGGAAGTTGAAGCAAAATCAAAACTTAATCGAGAAAATGAACATCACATTAGAAGCAGTGAGCAACTTTCAAATTGAGATCGAAATGAAATAAAAACTCATTCATGCACTCCAAAATAAATTTAGTGAAACACAAGATCTGCATGATGCACAACCTACAGAGAAGATAGATGCAAGTTACAACACCGAAGACCTCGTCCAAACATCAGATGAAAGTTGTGATACAAGTGACCTTATTCAGCATAGTGATGAAGGTTGTGACATAGAAGATCTCATCAATCAAGTTGATGTTAGTTGTGACACAAGTAATTTTATCCAGCCAGTTGTACTACTTAACGATGCAATGAGTAGTACCAAATATCAAATTGATCAATTTGATGTAGCATGTCAAACAGATGAATCATTAATTGAAATGATTGATTCTCAATGTAATACAGATGATTTAATCAATCCAACTCGACATATCGGCAGCATCAGTAGGTGTGAATAACAAAAACACAATGATCTTTCCAAGAAAGTGATCAGACCTTGGGAAAAAATCTCCTCCAACAAGGATCGACATGGCCTAGGTTACGCCAAAGACAACAGTTTGTATATTCTGGATTACGCAAAACTAGTGCAGTTTGTAATCGCATGATTTCTAGACAATTCTCATAACAAGTGTAACCATTGTAAGTGAAATGGCCATATGGAGAGTACATTTTTTTACCTCCATCCTTGTCACCACTGTGGCAAGAAAAATCATTCATAAGAAAGATGTAGCAATCGAAATCAACCACCTAGAGTGAAGATCAATTGTGCATGGATTGATCCTTGGAAGTGGTCATCTACAATCAAGAAATTGTCTATGTGTTATCAACGGATTTAGTCTCACATGAAGACAACTTTTCCAGTACAATGAAGATGGTGAAACTCTCCTACACCTGAAGGATGGGGGGGGTAGTTTCGAAATAAAATGACGATGATTGTCTCTCCTTTCAGCTGAAAAAGGTGGGAAAAGGATATTGAAATTAAAGGTGGTTGTTAGACTGAAAGTTTCGACAACATCACAAAAGTAGTAAGTGAGCATCAAAAAATTCGCCAGTGGGCGTTCAACAACAAAAGCAACAGTGAGAAGTTTTTTCCACACCAGCAGTGAGCAGTTTCCGACAACATCAACAAAAGCAGCAGTGAGATTTTTTTGACATCCTCAATCAATGGGCGATCATCATGTACCTAGTGGGATTTTTTTCGACATAAGCAAATTCGCCAATGGGCGATCTCAATATTTTGTCAGTGGACAAGCAACTTCGCTAGTGGGCGTAATCAATTTTTTGTCAGTAGACAAAGGATGTTGATTGCAAGCAAAGGGCAGTTGGATCCTTTTTCAACTTGGAATGTGATGGAGTTTTCAAGAAAAAATCAGAGATGAATCAGACTTTCAACTGACTCATGATCTCTTCAGTTTGAAGTATTTTCGGCATCCAGTTTTGGTGGTTTTTTAGGCAATGTGTTTAAGGATCAACAGTTTCAGCATGAGAACTTGGAAGATGGTTTCTCGTTCTTATTTTGGATTTATCAGTGGGGGGGAACGTTAGCCTCACTCTCAAGTGAGAAAAAAAATTATAAATCCAAGTTAATTAAATTAATTAAATCATGAAAATTAGGAATTTGTTCATAATTTTCTAGACTGAGTTTGTTCCTCTCAATTAGGAGTCAGTTTAGGCCTAGAGATTCTCTCCACCTAACTAGGTTCCTAGATTGGTGTATGGTTGAGATTTTTCTTCAACCGAAGTGTCTAAGATAGATGCACTATCTTGAGACACATTCTCCTCTTGTATTTATATTTGTATTATACCATTGTTCTAATAATGAGAATATGTGACGAGTACAACAAGGTTTTGGTCTTTTCCACCATGTCTGGTTTTCTGTGTTTCTGGTATGTTTTTTGTGTGTGTAAATTTTGTTAATTTCCCTTCAATGAAATTTTTGAGTGTGCATGTTTTAAAAATTAGTCACCATGATGTTTGATTTCTTGGAAATAAATTGTGTAAGGGCTTTCTATTGTCCAACATTTCAAGTGGATACTCCATCTTTGTTAAGGACCCAAAATAAAGGATATATAATTTAAAATTTATAGAGAAAAAAAAAAAGTGTTACCACTCTATGAAAGAGAGTATAAATTTATTCTTCAAAGGCATTGTTATAAGATTATTCAAATACAAAATTAGAAGTAAATAACATGCATGAAGGGATAAGTAATCGATGAAAGAAAATTAAATTCATTAAAATTGAAAAAAGAGGGAAATTTATTATTAACAAAGTCAAATTCCCTTTGAGAAATTAAAAATTATGAAGGAAGAGTAAAGGATGAAACCCAATCAATTTTTTGAATAAATTAGACAATGAGAATGTGAGAAAATAAAAAGATGAAAGTATAGAAGAATTTTAAAAAATCAAATGGAGGAAAATTAGAATGATAAAAATGGGGGAGCAAAAGAAATAATAGGCTAAAGAGATAAGAGACAAATGAGAGGAAGGAAAAGAATTATGACATAAAAATGTAATTTTGGAGGAATCACAAGAAAAATATTAAAAGGACAAAAATCAAGGGAAGTGAAAGGAGGCCAAACATAATTTAGGAAAGAGAGAGATTCTCAATGATGTAGATGATGAATGATGGGTTTCCAGAATTGGCTAAGTTTGTATCCATATTCACAATTTAATTTATTAGATTTTTTTCAAAATCCAAAACTTCACGAAGATTCAAGAAGATTAAAAGAGATTAGATGCAAGAATTTTGGTTCGGCCAAAGTAGGTAGGGTGCTTAGAATTGTAGTGGTATTCAACAATAGTTGATTTGGAACCTAATTGATCTCGGAAGTGTCCACTATGTGTTCCTTAAGACAAGCTTTGAATGATTTCTTAGTTTAGCCAATGTATGTGTTATCCATGATAACACTTAGAAATAGTTTTTGAGTCAATTGGTCAAATTAGCTAGGGTTTTAAATTCTCTCAAAATAAAATTTCATGTACAAAGTGTCATTTGGCCATATTGTCATTATGTAGGGTCAATTTGAGTTTAAATGGGGTCAATCATAAAGGTTAAAATCCAAACTTTCATGTGTGTTGGGCTTATTTAGTCATGATTGGCATCTATATAGTTTTGCATAAATTCATAGCAACTTTAGTTATGAAAACAGAGTATTTGCTACGAAAGTTCCTGAAACTTCCGCAGCAAATTTGTTACTTCTGCCACATGTTTCGCTATGAATCCATGTTTATTACTAACGGTCCATTTTTAAAACAAATCATGGGTTATATTCTCGAAGGATTACGATTATGTGTCATACTTCACCTTTTTTTTCCAAAATGTTCACAACACAAAGAACATTTTCCATAGTTTTCCTTTTAGATTTGGTTTTGCTGTTATAGAGAGGTATAGTTGTCCTTAGGTAAAGTTGCAGGTGGAAAGAAACAGCTCATTAGGTGTTACATCCATGGCACATCTCATTTTCCCTGGAGTAGCATCATAGCGTGAAGCAGCACAAGGAAGGAGCTCATGTGGTTTGCATATGCACTACACATTAAAATGGCAAACAATTCATAAATAAAAGTTTCTAGGTAAAGGCCTAAGGATGCCACAACATTGAGCTCATTTATTAATATGTTATAATTAATCATGAAACACATAGTTGATCAAATTGAGCTACAAGGAGTGGTAATAAGGTAGAATAAATAATAATAAAATCAAAAGCTCGGAAATTTTACAGTTTCATAGCAACTCCCCATAGTTAAGGTGAATATTTGCTATGAAATTGTTGTAACTTTTCATGGAGGAAAAAGCAAGTAAAAATCTCAGCTAAGGGAGTTATTTGCATCAAAAACATCAATGAAGACTCCAAAGCTTGTAGAAAGGTCAAAAAGGTGTTTTTTGCATTTGCTACAAAAATGCCTAACTCTGGTTTTCTACATGATAAATTTTTTATTAGTTTTTGTGAAATCAGACAGAAAGGCATTAGATGGGCTACAGGTCATAGGAGTGTCCACATCATCAGCCAATGGACTCCTATTTTTTAGGAAGACATGTCAGCTAGTCAACCAATTCAACATCCATGTGGCAAAAGCACATCAGTCCAACTCATCATCACTCCAGCACACATGCACTCCATCACATTCAGCAGGTGGTTTGATTTTATGAGGTTCGCCAACAGAATTTTTTGAACTCATAAATGATAGGAGACTCCTATTTGTATTCAATCTTTGTTAAAGCATAAAATATCCCTATAAAGGCTCAATGTTTTGTAACTCAATTAGAATTAGGTCTCTCATTTGTGCATCAAATCTAGCCCAGGTGGTAGATTTTGTAATGGAGATCCCACTCTGTATATGTGTAGTTTTTTTTACTCTGAAGAGGTTGATGGATGATGTGATAAGACCATTTTTGTAAAAAAATTCTTCAGTTAATATACATTTGCAGCATATTGTCTTTTAACCTAAGATTATTTTTTGGCTTATATGTTTTATCTCCATGTTTTGTATGTTGTTATCAGTTTCATAGCATTTTTATTACTTGGAACTCACGTCACAATGCTCCAACTTCCTTCAGCTTGCTATGTTTAAGCTGTAAAAGTTTATTTCACATATTTTTAAAGCCAAAATTGCCTCAGATTCCATGAAAGCATTGTTATTTGAAATTGATTTTCCTTAATTGACTCCATGTCCAATGGTGGTAGCCATCACACTTTATTTCACTTTAAAAATCACATGAAGTAGAAACAGAGTTAGCCATCTACAAAAATTGAATTTTATCTAGAACATTCTATTGTTTTCCTTGAGAGAGCCCTCTCAAACTGGAAGGGCTAACTATCAGTTAAAAGTTAGTTTGAAATAGTTATGATTGGTTGGAGGTTGACACAACCCATATTGTTCTAACCTAGTGATAACATTTTAGTGTGTCTGCTGGGAGTTGAAAGCTTTATCTTCCCCGGAGAAGAAAGCAAAGATCAGCTCTAATTGTTGATGATGAACAACACTTGGACATCAATAGGCTATATATATTTCACCTGGCCACTCCAATGTCGAAGAATCCAAAAGTTCAGAGTTTTCATGGTGACTACACTCTTCATAGACCAATAGTTTGAATAAGTTTTGTTTACTTTATTGTTTTAAATATGAGTTCAATTGCAATAATTAATGCCAAGTATGCCCCTATGAATCGATCTCACATCCCTGGATTTTTGAATCTTATGCGTAGTGTTGATTGGTTAACTCCCCATATTTAAAGATGAAAAGAAAGATAATGTAGCTCTTCATTTGGTTAGATTCCATATGCATGTACATAAGTTTCGAGTTAATTTTCCTGAGGATTGTCTCATGAAAATGTTTATGGCCACCCTAGAGGACGAAGCTAGAACATGGTATGAAGGGTTGCGGCTGAGAAAATATTGCTCTCTCTTAAAGATTTCCATAGGACATTCTTCGAACATTATGAGAAATCCCATTCTTCTTTATCACTGTTACAAGACTGTTGTGATTTTTGTGAGGTTTTTATTCCATATCTTAAAATTCTTGGTGATAATGGAGAGTGATTAGATGAGGATACGCTAGAGACACTTTATGAATTCTCTTCTCAAGTTAGTTATCATGATAATCATGAAGGTTTTCAACAAGTAGATGTGTCTTCTTTGCTTGAAGATGAAATGGATCAACACTTTGACAGCCATGTTATATCCCATGAAATTTGTGAAAATTTGCATCAGCCTTGTCAATCTTTAGGTGATAAAGAGGAACGTAAAGATGGCCAGTTATAGGGCTCTTCTATTTGTTTATTTTTTGAACCTTTATTTCAAGAATATTATACCCAAGAAATTAATGATAATCCCCGAGCTTATGAAAAAAATTTCGATCATATTGAAAACAAAGATTTGAATGCTGAGAAACATGAAAATGGAAAGGATCAAGGAGAAGCTTATGTGAATCATGCTTCTTTTCATCATGAGGTAGAGGTTGATTCCTTGAGTCTGTTTGAAGTTTTTCATGAGGAAGCAATTATAGAGAATGATGAGCAACTTTTTCATCCACGATTTGATGTCCCAAAATGTCTTGCAACGGATTTAAATGATCAAAAATTTATGTTTTTGCATGATGATATACATGAAGTTCCCATTGCAATGCATGAAAAATAATTTTTAAACATCCACGTAGCACATGATATGGTTGCTCCCATTGAAGGTTTCCATGAACAGTCAAAGTCTTGTCTTAAGAATGATGTTGAAAATGAAGGTATAAAACAGGGACAACCCACAATTATGAATGAAGATTATCCTTTGGATCATCAAGACAATATAATTTTTAGTGTTTTCAAGGATCCTTTTGCTGATTTTCTTCTTTCATCTAAAGAGGTGATTTTTCATGGTTTCCAAGATCCGATGGTAAGTGTGTAGCAGTCATCATCCAAGACGGTTTTTGTGTTTTATGGAGCATGTATTCAATTTTCATTCCGAGTTTCCAATAGATGATCCACTTTTGATTTTTTTCAAGCACGGTCAAGAAGCCCAAGTGTTGGGTCAGCTCTTTGACTCGATATACTAGAAGTTTCATATTGCTTGAATTGAACATTTGGTTTTCAGCTATTAGATTAGGATATGTATGTACATAAATAATCTTGTTAGGAAAGCATCTCTTTCAGCATTGATTTTGAATATTGTAGTTGCAAGTTTTGGTTTGTACAATGTTTTTTTGTTTCAAAAGCATGTCAAGGATCGAATGCAGGCTGAAGAATATGAAAAAAGGTTGGGAAAAACCTAATGAATAGGAAAATGGTCTACGAGTTATTTGTTGCACCATAGGGGCGCAACATCCCCATTGGAGCCACTGTTATCCATGATAACACTTAGAAATAGTTTTTGAGTCAATTTGTCAAATTAGCTAGCGTTTTAAATTCTCTCAAAATAAAATTTCATGTACAAAGTGTCATTTGGCCATCTTGTCATTATCTAGGGTCAATTTGAGTTTAAACGTGGTCAATCATAAAAGTTAAAATCCAGACTTCCATGTGTGTCGAGCTTATTTGGTCATGATTAGCAGTTAGACGGTTTTGCATAAATTCATAGCAACTCCAGTTATGAAAATATAGTATTTTCTACGAAAGTACCTGAAACTTCCGCAGAAAATTTGTCACTTCTGCCACATGTTTTGCTATGAAAACCTGTTGATTAGTAACGATCCATTTTTTAAAAAAAATCATGGGTTAGAATCTCAAAATATTACAATTATGTATCAGACTTCACCTCTTTTTTTCCCAAATTTTCACAACCCAAAACAAATTTTCCATAGTTTTCCTTTTAAAGTTGGTTTGATTGTCATACAGAGGTCTAGTTTTCCTTAGGTAAAATTGTAAGTGGTAAGAAGTATCTCATTATGTGTTACATCCATGGCACATCTCGTTTTCCTAGGAGCAGCATCATAGTGTGAAGCAACACGACGAAGAAGCTCATGTGGTTTGCATATGTGCTACACATTAAAATGGTAGAAAATTCATAAATAAAGGTTTATAGGTAAAGGCTCGAGGATGCCACAACATTGGGCTCATTATTAATCTGTTATAAGTACCCAGGAAAACACAGAGCTAATCAAAGATGAGCTCTTAAAGAGAAATCTCAATATTTTTGCTCAAGTAGATGGCACTCCTTAAATATGGTAAAATCCTCATTTTTGCTTATATTAAATTTAACCACTAGTTTCAGCAATAAACAAGGTTTAACAAGCTATAAGGTGTGGTAAGAAGGTAGAATAAATCATAAAAAAATAAAAAAAACTCAGAAATTTTACAGTTTCATAGCAACTCCCCATAGTTAAGGTGAATATTTGCTACAAAATTGTTGTAGCTTTTCATGGAGGAAAAACCAAGTAAAAATATTAGCTAAGGGAGTTCTTATGGCATTATTTTAGCTAAAAAAACATCAATGAAGACTTTAGAACTTGCAGAAAGGTGTTTTTTGCATTTGCTACCAAATTTTCCTATAAAACTGCCTAACTCTGTTTTTCTGCGTGATAAAGTTTTGATTAGTTTGTGGGCAATCAAACAACAAGGCATTATATGGGCCACGGGTCATAGGAGTTTCCACATCATTAGTTAATGGAATCCTATTTTTCAAGAAGACATGTTAGCATCCACGTGGCAAAATCACAACAGTCCAGCACATCAGCACTCCAACACACATGCATTCCAACATATTCAGCAGGTGGTTTGATTCGATGAGGTTTGTAGAAATTTTAATACAATTATGTATTGCCTAGATTCTCCTGATCTAACTATTATATGCCACTTTTAAATACATAATCCTTCTACTAAAATCTTTGTGGGAATTTAATCGCCAATTGCAAACACATGAAGAAAGATCAATCACACATAACACATATGTTTTTACTGGGAAAGCATAAAGCTAAAAACCCCAATATCATATATTATGTATATATCATGGATCATGAAACAATCTCATACAAAACTCTAATCCAAGAGCTCTCAATACAATATACAATAGTCTCACACTGTCATACAAAAATTGGCATATTCATGCGCCAATTTACTGCCTCCTGACAGCCTACCTCCACTGTGTAATCCCTGTTGATCACAATCCATGAATGAATGAGATACTGCCTTGCCTTGACTGCGCAATCCTCATTGGCATCTCCAATGTGTGTGTGGTTGCAAGGGTGCACCCACTAATGTCACAACTAATAGTCAAACTGTCCCTTTCACCTATCTCTCAACTGGGTCTCCACTAGATCTGACATGCATGTAGTTAACAGTAGTAAATATTCAGTTGCATGTGAGATCACTCCATGTAAATATTTAATTCACTGATCTCTCACTAGTGTATCTTTAGTTACAAATAGTTACAACTAGCACAACTGAGTTTAACTCACTTAACTGAGTTAAACTACTTTACAACTCACAAAACTACACATCCAACTATGTTACAACTTTGAATCACTCAGTTACAACTAAATCCACTTGCATGTCCCACCAACCAACCTTAGAACTCAAAATTCCTTTAGTTAATTGGTTTTCCACTTCAGTTAACTAAAATCAAGTGCTTCAAGAGAATAAATTATTATTTATTGCCTAATTATTATTAAGAGATAATAATAATCGACATGCATTCTATTTTTAGACATGCGATCTATAAATAGACTTCGCCCATGCATCTAAAAATAGAAACTCATCTATAAATAGAATTTTCTCAGCCATCTATAAACAGACTCTCGCTATATATATATAATTTTCTCAACATTCTAAAAATAGACATACACCTAAAAATAGCCTATGGGCCCCACCTAGTGTAGGTGCTTAATTTTCACTAGGATCATCATCTTGTTGAATCTCAACACTCCCTCTCAGTGAGAAAGGGATTATCCTTCACCCCGATCATGTCTCTATGATATTTAAATTTTCTCCTGGTGAGTGCCTTCGTCAGAATATCTGCATCCTGATCTTCCGTAGGAATGTACTGAAGCAACATGATCTTCCACTGCACACAATATCTGATATGATGATACCGGATATCTATATGCTTAGATATAACATGAAACACAGGATTAATCGAGAGTTTAATGCAACTCTGATTATCACAATGAATCACTATAAGATCTAAATGAGAACCAAACAAACCAACCACGATATTTCTCATCTAGGTAGCCTCACATAAAGCTTGACTTGCTGCCATGTATTCTGCTTTCGCTAAACTAAATGCCATGGATCTTTGTTTCCTACTGTACCAAGAAATAGTTGTAGATTCGATACTAAAGACCCCTCCTGATGTGCTCTTTTTGTCCGTTGGGCTGCTTGCCCAATCTTCATCCATGAAGCCATGAAACTTCACCTCATTTGTCTATCTATACCATAAGCCATACTCAGATGTGCCCCTGATATATCTCAAGACATGCTTTCCCACCTTCCCAAAGAGCTTGGTAGGCTTAACCATCGCTTGACTAAGTTCGTTCACTACATAGCATATGTCTAGTCTTGTATTTACTAAATAGATTAGCGAACCCACTAACTGTCGATAGATAGTAGCATCCACTACCTCTCCAGATGTAGCGTCCTCTTTCCTCCAGTTTCTTGGAAGAGGATTATCCATGGGTTTGCAACCCTCCATGTGAAACTTACCCAATATCTCCATTGCATACTTGCCTTGAGACACAAAAATTTCACCATCTCGCTGACATATTTCCAATCCAAGGAAAAAATGGAGGCCCATATCCTTCATCTCAAACTCCTTTGCAAGGTCCTCCTTGCATGAGTGTATCAGTTGCTCATCACCAGTCAGTATTAAATCATAAAAATAAAGAACAATGATTAAAATCTTACCCTCCACCACAATCTGGTATAGGTTTGCATCTGCCTCACTCTTGGTGAAGCCAAGTCCGGTGAAGTAGTCATTGGATCGAAAATGCATACGTGGTGCTTCCTTCAAATTTCATACGCGCTTCTTTGAGTCTCCGCGCACATGTGACTCGCTACTGAAGATCTCAAATCCTTCAGGCTACTCAATTTACACTTCTTCCGAAATGATCCCATTAAGGAACGTAATCTTCACATCCATCTGATGAATGTGCCAACCCATCAGCGCTGAGAAAGAAAGGATGGTCCTTATGGAAGAATATCGTGCAACAGGTGGAAAGGTTTCTTCATAATCAATCCCCTCGATCTGTGAGAATCCTCAAGCCATAAATCTGGCCTTGTATTTCTCAACACTCCCATCAGCAACTTGCTTTACCTTGTAGATCCATCTTGAACCTACCATTGATTTATCAACCGGCCTTGGAACAATTTCCCAAGCACTGTTTCTGACAATGGAGTCATAGTCCTCCACCATTTCATCTACCCATGTGGGCTCCTGCACTACTTCCTGTAAGGAAGATGGCTCAGTCAAAATACATTTTCTCATGAGAGCCATGTATCTAGTGAATCGTTCAGGAGACTGTCTCTCTCTGTGGTGTGAAGTAGGGATTCCTACATTCTGTGTCGCATCAAGCTTCAACCTCTCAGCTTCTGTGGTACGCCTTTTTCCAGTTATGATGTTTGGCTCTACGTGAGTGCACTCCTCCACTCCATGAACCTCCTCCTATGGTTGATCCACATCTAGAGACTCATCTTTGGGAACCAAAAGTTCCTCCTCCACATGTAAGTCTAGCTCCCTCTCAAGCAACAACTTCATGGCTTTCTCCTCATTGAATTTTATATCCCGTCGCACCACAGTCATTTGACTGTTTGGAAAATACACACGATAATTATGGGGTGTTTCTGTGTACCCCACAAATATCCCAACTTTAGTAGTCAGCTCCAGCTTATTCCTGGCGTCCTTGGTCACAACACATAAACAGATGAGCCAAAAAATCTTAAAGCGAGAAACATCTGGTTTCTTACCAGTAAAAGCTTCTTCAGGTGTACTCATGCCAAGTACTCTATGAGGACAATGCTTTTGCACATAAACCGCAGTGTTGCATGCTTCCGCCCAAAAATGCATTGGTAGGCCTTGATCATGCATCATAGCTTGTGCAAAACCCATGATCACTCTTTTCTTCCTCTCCGCGACCCCATTTTGTTGTGGGTTATGAGGTGCTATGAGTTCTCTTCAAATTCATTTTTTGCTACAGAAGTCTTTGAATTCATTCGAGATGTATTCTCCACCATTATCGCTCTGCGGAGCCTTCACTTGCTTCCCCAACTCTTTCTCAACCAATGCTTGAAACTCACATAACTTTGAGAATTTTTTATCCTTCTTCTACATGAAGAATATCCAGTATTTACGAGAAAATTCATCAACAAAAATAACATAATACCTGTGTTTTTTTGTTGAAGAAACCGAGAATGGTCTCACATGTCTATGTGAACTCTCTCCAAGATCACCGAAGCACAGTTATCCTTTTCATGAAAGGTGGAATTTACATACTTCCCCATGGTGCAACACTTGCCCTGATCTAACTAAGCAAGTGTTCCCATTTGAAGTCCAGTAGATATTTGTTGCATGACTTTCAAAGCTCCATGATGAAGATGGCCCAATCACCTGTGCCATAATTTGCCCTCATCCCATCTCACCACTTTTTATGCCTTTCCCATCATGGCAGTGAAACCTTCTACCTCCAGCTTGTAGAGATTCTTAATTCAAATCCCTATCCACTTGGCTTGACCCATTTTTTTATGTCACAGGAAATATTTTCCATCGCTGAAAACAACGTCATATCCTCTATCCTCCAACAACGCGACTGAGACCAAATTTTTCTTCAAACCTGGAATATGCATAACATATTTCAATTGCAATGGTTTACCTGACTCCATCTCAAAGGTAATGGTACCAATGTCGATCGCATTGTATCATCGATTATCGCCCATCTCTATATGCATATAGAGATCTTTTTCCTCCAAGTTAAGGAAAATCTCCCTGTCTCCCGTCATGTGGAAGGAAGCATCATTATCAAGATACCACACCGATCCCATTGCGCTTGAAACCAAGCATGTGATCAAAAAGAAATCAAGTTCAAATTTCGAGGCAAGGGCCTCACCAACTGCAGCTCCAACAGCCTTCTTGTTCTTCTTTTTCCGTGGGTAGTTAGTGGCGAGATGCCTATGTTCGTGACAGTGAAAACACTTCACCTTGGACAAATCCAGCCTCTTGCCTTTAGACTCGAATTTTGAATGGGATTTCTTCCCCTTCCCTTTCCTTGCCTTGGAATCCAACGCACAATCCTATTCATCATCATGCTTTGATGAAGAGCCATCTCTTGTGTTTCTCCTGAACTCCTCCTGCACTAGATCCGACCACAGTCGTTCCCAATCCAACAGTTTTTCCCGTCCATTAACAAATTCTTGATAACTGTGCCAACTCTTAGGAAGTCCCAAAAGAGCCAAGCTCACCAAATCATCATCAGCAACCATGATTCCCACACTCCCCAGTTCATCCTGACATTAGACAAACTTTGTGGGATACTTAGGAATATTGTCGCCCTTCTCCATCTTGATCTTTCTGAGTTTATCCTTCAGCGCCAATTTTCTATGGTCGTTGCTGCTTTGGAAAATATCCGTCAAATCCTTCCACATAGAAAATGGAGTGGCTTTCCCATGAAGGCTTGACACAATATGGTCTCGCAGACCTTCCAACAGAATCCTTCTCATCTTTGCTACTTTCTTTTTCCATGCGTCAAGTAATGCAGCATTCGTTGAAGTGGGCTTAGGAACATCACTGTCGATGAATTCCTTCAATCCATTATCTTCAAGCACTGCCTCCATCTTGTCCTTCCATGCGATGTAGTTCAAGTTTCCCTCAAGTGCTTACTCTAGCCATAAGACATTGAAAGCCATTTCGATGTTTACTCAACTATCGCACCAAGAAATTATTGCAGCAAATTCGAATTGTTTCCACCAACAAACTCAGCTACTACTTCAAAATTGCAATATTCTTTGCTCCGATACCATGTAGAAATTTTAATACAATTATTTATTTCTTGGATTCTCTTGATCTAAAAATTATATGCCACTGTTAAATACATAATCCTTCTACTAAAATCTTTGCGGAAATTTAATCGCCAATTGCAAACGCATGAAGAAAGATCAATCACACATAACACAGATGTTTTTACCGGGAAAGCATAAAGCTAAAAACCCCACTATCATATATTATGTATATATCATGGATCATGAAATAATCTCATACAAAACTTTAGTCCAAGATCTCCCATTACAATATACAAGCATCTCACACTGTCATACAAAAATTGGCATATTCATGCACCAATTTACTGCCTCCTGACAGCCTGCCTCCACTACGCAATCCTCATTGGCTTCTTCAATGTGTGTGTGGTTGCAAGAGTGCAACCACTAATGTCACAGTTGATAGTCAAATTTTCCCTTTCACCTATCTCTCAACTGGGTCTCCACTGGATCTGACATGCATGTAGTTAACAGTAGTAAATCTTCAGTTGCATGTGAGATCACTCCATGTGAATTAATTTAATATTTATTTCACTGATCTCTCACTAGTGTATCTTTAGTTACAACTAGCATAATTGAGTTTAACTCACTTAACTGAGTTAAAAAACTTTACAACTCACATAACTACACATCCAACTCTGTTACAACTTCGAATCACTCAGTTACAACTAATTCCACTTGCATGTCCCACCAACCAACCTTAGAACTCGAAATTCCTTCAACTAACTAGTTTTCCACTTCAGTTAACTGAAATCAAGTGCTTCAAGAGAATAGATTATTATTTATTGTCTAATTATTATTAAGAGATAATAATAATTGACATGCATTCTATTTTTAGACATGCGATCTATAAATAGAATTCGCCCATGCATCTAAAAATAGAAACTCATCTATAAATATAATTTTCTCAACCATCTATAAATAGACTCCCACTATAAATAGAATTTTCTCAACATTATAAAAATAGACATACACCTAAAAATAGCCTGCAGGCCCCACCTAGTGTAGGTGCTTAATTTTCACTAGGATCATCATCTTATTGAATCTCAACAAGGTTCACCAATATAATTTGTTGAGCCCATAAATGATAGAAGACTCCTATTTGTATTCAAATTATGTTAAAATAGAAAATATCCCTATAAAGGCTCAATTTTTTGTAACTCAATTAGAATTAGTTCTCTTAGTTGTGCATCGAATCTGGCCCAGGTGGCAGATTTTGTAATGGAGACCTCACTCTATATATGTGTAGTTTTTTTACTCTAAAGAGTTTGATGGATGATGTGAGAGGACCACTTTTGTAAAAATTTTGTTTAGTTAATATACATTTGCAACAAACTATCTTTTGACCTGAGATTCTATTTTGTCTTATATATTTTATCTCCATGTTTTGTATGTTGTTATCAGTTTCGTAGCAATTTGATTACTTGGAACTCATGTCACAATGCTCCAACTTCCTTCAGTTTGCTATGTTTAAGTTGTAAAAGTTTATTTCACATATTTTTAAAGCCAAAATTGCCTCAAATTCCATGAAATCAGTGTTGTTTGTAGTTAATTTTCCTTAATTGACTCCATGCCCAATGGTGGCAGCCATCACACTTTCTTTCACCTTAAAAATCACATGAAGTAGAAACGGATTTAGCCATCTGCAAAAATTGAATTTTATCTAGAACATTCTATTGTTTTCCTTGAGAGAGCCCTCTTAGACTGGAAGGGCTAACTTCTAGTTAAAATTTAGTTTGAAATAGTTATGCTTGGTTGGAGGTTGACACAACCCAACCTGTTCTAACCTAGTGATAACAATATGATTTTCTAGAGGTGTAGGGAATTTGGTAAACTCCTTGGCCAACCATAGGGCTTGATTTATCCATGACATTTTTAAATAATTGTTTAAATATTTTATATGGTTTAAAAGAGATTTTTGTTATTCTTTTTTGCTAATATTTTTGAGATATGATTCAGTGATGCCCTAGATGTAGGGAAGAGAAGTGAGAGCTAGGGGAGGGGTTTAAGGAAGAGATTTTTTGGATTTTTGATGGAGGGATCAATGAAAATATTTTTTATTTGATAAATATAGTAACAATTAGTCAAAATTACCTTAGTAAAATGGATTTTTTTTCTCAAGAAATAGGTGAATAGAATTTTGACTTACATAAGTAGAATTTTTTATTTATAAATGGATATTTAAGCTAAGTTTTGGTGAGGATGAGCATGATGTAGAAATTTGATAACTGATATGTTATACACCAAGATTCTCCTGATCACACACTATTTTAACTTCATGCCCAATACAGAATCTCTTCTACCATTGATCATTAATTGCGGAAATAAAAACAATCTCATGCGCACATTAAAACCATAAACAATCACACATATGAACACAGTATTTTATGGAAAAGCTTAAAGCTAAAAACCCCCAACTATCTGTATATTATATGTCATAGAGATCATGTAACAATCATTATACAAAGCTCCTCACAATCTCTCAGTATAATCTCCAATTGCTACACACTAATCAAGCCCGATCTAGAAAATCACATGCTCCAATATCTGCCACATGATAGCCTACCTCTACTGCGCAATCACTGCTGAAGAATGGCTCTGAATGAACTTGAATTGGTCCAGCCTTTCTCACGCAATCCTCATTGGCATCTCCAATCACTGGTTGTTGCAAATCATGCAATAGTATAGTCACAACTGATAGTCACATTGCTCTTTCACCTACCTCTTCACTGGTCTCCACTGAAACTGTCCATGCACTGTAGTTAACTGATGTATTCTTTAGTTTATTAATGAGTTAATAATTAGTGAATTAATTAATAATTAATTCACACCACTCTCACTATTGTATCAATTAGTTAAACTAGATACAACTAGCTCAACTATGTTTAACTCAGTTAAACTGAACACAACTCCATCAACTAGCTCAATAACTCCACCAAACTCTATCACATGAGTTATAACTGAAGTATCCATGAAATAGCTCCACTTAACCCTCAGTAATAGCGTAATTCCTTCTTTCAGCTCCTGTGCCACATCTGTGCACTTAACTGAAGTGCTCCAAGAGAATAAGATAATGTTTAGAGTCCAAATACTATTAAGAGCTAATAATATTCGACATATCTATTTTTAGATCGGCAATCTAAAAATAGATTCCGCCCAATATGTCTAAAAATAGAAGTCCATCTATTTTTCCAACTTGACCAACCATCCACAAATAGCATCCTGCAACTCATAGAATCATGATCGACATGTCTAAAAATAGACATAGTCTAAAAATAGACTTTTGCGCCAAAAATAGCCTGCAGGCCCACTTAGTGAAGGCAACTTATTTCCACTAAGCTCATCATCTTGTTGCAATCTCAACACTCCCTCTCAACAAGAGAAGGATTATCTACCACCCCTATCCTGCCTTTGCGGTATTCGAATTTGCTCCTGGTGAGCGCCTTCGTCAAGATATCAGCATCCTGATCCTTCGTGGGAATGTATGAAAGTAACATGATCTTCCGCTGCACACAATCTCTGATATGATGATACCGGATGTCAATGTGTTTATATCTATCATGAAATACTGGATTAACCGAGATTTTGATGCAACTTTGATTATCACAATATATCACAGTAGGATCTAAGTGTGAATCGAACAACCCGACCAGGATCTTCCTCATCCATATAGCCTCTCATGCAGCCAAACTCGCTACCATATACTCGGCCTCTACTGAAATGAGTGCCACAGATCTCTGCTTCCTGCTGTACCAAGAAACTGTTGTCGATCCGATACTGAAAATCCCTCCAGATGTGCTCTTTCTATCCGTTGGGCTCCCTACCCAATCTGCATCCGTGAAACCACACAGCTTCACCTCATCCGACTGTCTGTACCATAATCCATATCCCGATGTGCCTCTGAGATATCTCAATACATGCTTGCCTGTCTTCCAAAGGAGCTTGGTAGGCTAAACCATAGCTTTTGAAAGCTGGTTAACAGCAAAGCATATGTCGATTCGTGTATTGACCAGATACATAAGCGACCCCACCAACTGTCGACAAACAGTGGCATCCACTACCTCTGCGATGTAGCATCCTCTTTCCTCCATCCACCAGGAAGAGGAGTGTCGATAGGCTTGTAGCCATGCATGTTGAACTTCTCTAGTATCTCCCGGGTATACTTGCCTTGAGACATAAACAGTCCATCACTACGCTGCCAAATTTCCAATCCCAGGAAATAATGAAGGAGGCCCAAGTCCTTCATCTCAAACTCCTTTGCAAGATCAGCCTTGCATGACTGTATCAACAGTTCATCACCTGTCAAAATAAAATCATCTACATAAAGTACAATGATCAACAACACCCCACCACAATCTGGTATAGGTTCGGATCCGCCTCACTCTTGGAGAATCCAAGTATGGTGAAATAACTGTCTATCCATGTGTACCAAGCACGAGGTGCTTGTTTCAACCCATACAACGCTCTCTTGAGCCTGCACACATGCGACTCATTGCTAAAGATCTTGAAACCTTCAGGCTACTCTATGTACACCTCCTCCTCAATCACTCTATTGAGGAACGCAGTATTCACATCCATCTGATGAATGTGCTACCCCATCTGTGCTGAGAGATCAAGAATCATCCGTATGGAAGAATACCTTGTGACAGGTGCAAAGGTCTCCTCATAATCGATCCCCTCAATCTGTGAGAAGCCTCGGGCAAAAAATCTTGCCTTGTACTTCTCCACACTCCGTCAGCTGCTTGCTTCACTTTGTAGATCCATATCGAACCCACCACTGATTTCCCTTCCGGTCTTGGGACAATCTCCCATGCACTGTTTCTGACAATCGAATCATACTCTTCCACCATGGCATCTACCCATGCAGGATCCTCCACAGCTTCCTCGAAAGAGGATGGCTCTGTCACGATACACTTGCTCATAAGAGCCATGTATCCAATGTAACGGTTAGGTGACTGTCTCTGTCTGCACTGTGATGTAGGTGCTCCTACAACCTTCTCTGCATCTTGAGCCAGTCGCTCAGCTTCTGTAGTGCGCTTCCGCCCTCTGATGGTTGGCGCTACATGAGTGGTTTCTTCCACTCCATGAACCTCCTCTTGTGGCTGATCCACATCCTAAGGCTCATCCTTAGGAACTAATAGCTCCTCATTTGCATGCAAGTGTGGCTCCCTCTCAAGCAAACACTTCATGGCTTTCTCCTCATGAAATTTGATATCTCGTCGCACAACAGGCTTGCGACTGTCTGGAAAATACACACAATAGTTGTGGGGCATATCAGTGTACCCCACAAATATCCCAACCTCTACAGTTAGCTCCAGCTTCTTCCTGGCATCCTTAGTCACATGAATGTAAACAAGTGAACCAAAAATCCTCAAATGGGAAATATCAGGCTTCTTACCAGAAAACGCCTCCTCGGGTGTACTCATGCCAAGTATCCTATGAGGACAACGGTTCTGCACGTATACTGCAGTATTGCATGCCTTAGCCCACAAGTGTATGGGAAGTACCTGATCATGCAACATCACCTGTGCAGCACCCACGATCATTCTGTTCTTCCGCTCAGCAACCCCATTCTGTTGTGGGTTATGAGGTGCTATGAGCTCTCTTCAAATTCCTTTTGCACTGCAAAATTCCTTGAATTCGCCAGAGATGAATTCACCACCATTTTTTCTCCTAAGAGCCTTCACCTGCTTCCCCGATTCTTTCTCAACTAGTGCCTTAAACTCACAGAACTTCGAGTATGTCTCTCTCTTCTTCTGCATGAAGAAGATCCAGCACTTACGAGAAAAATCATCAACAAATATCACATAGTACCTGTGCTTTGCTATCGAAGCTACTGAGAAAGGTCCACACACGTATGTGTGAATTCTCTCAAGGATCGTCGTGGCGTGACTATCCTTCTCATGAAAGGTGGCTTTCACAAATTTTCCCAAGGTATATCCCTTTCCCTAATCTAACTATGCAAGAGTACCCTTAGGAAGCCCAGTAGAAATCTGCTGTAGTATCTTCAAAGCTCCATGGTGAAGGTGGCCCAATCTCCGGTACCACAGCTCGCCATCATCCCAGCTCACCACTCCTTCTGCCTTGCCTGCCATTGCTGCGCAGCCATCTACTTGCAACTGATAAAGGTTCTTAACTCGAACCCCTATCCTCCGGGTTTCACCAGTTGCCTTACTGCGCAGGAAAGCCTTTCCTTCACTAAAGACAACATCATATCCCTTGTCTTCTAACATGGCCGCCGAGATCAGATTCTTCCTCAATCCTGGAACATGCATCACTTCCTTCAATATGAAGGGTTTACCAGAATCCCTCTCAAATGAAATGGTACCAATAACGTTCGCACTGTATCTACCATCATCGCCCATCTCGATGTGCACTCCAAGATCCTTCTCATCCATATCACTGAACAAATATTTGTCTCCGGTCATATGAAAAGACACACCATTGTCAAGAAACCACACTGAACCCATCACACTTGAGACCAAGCATGCGATCAGCGAAAAAACTAGCTCAAACTCCGAGGCTAAGGCCTCTCCAGCTACAGATCCAGCAGCCTACTTATTTTTCTTCTTTTGTGGACAATTAGTGGCGTAATGTTCGTGTTGGTGATAGTGAAAGCACTTCACCTTGGACATGTCTTGCTTCTTTCCTTTTGCACTGGATTGAGAAGCATTCTTCTTGCTCTTCCCCTTCCTTGCTTTGGTAGCCAAAGCACAATTTTCTTCATCTGAGTTCTTTGATGAAGATCTGTCCCTAGTACTTCGCCTTATCTCCTCTTGCACAAGATCCAACCAAAGTCACTCCCATACTGGCAATTTCTCCTGACCATTGACAGAGTCCTGAAAGGAATGCCAACTCTTCAGAAGCCCAAGGAGAGCCAAGCTCACCAATTCCTCGTCATCTACAGTCACCCCCACACTTCCCATCTCATCCCTGCATTGGATGAACTTCGTGAGGTACTTGGGCATACTGTCGCATTTCTCCATTTTTATGTTCCTGATTTTATCCTTGAGCACCAACTTCCTCTGGTCACTCTTGCTTTGGAATAAGTCTGTCAACGCTTTCCACATCAAGAATGGAGAAGCCTTACCATGAAGGCTAGACACTATGTGATCCTTTACACCTTCCAACAGAATTCTTCGACACTTTGCTGTCTTCTTTTGCCATGCGTCAAGTGCGGCAGCATCGCCAGAAGCAGGTTTTGGAATTTATGCATCTATGAACTCCTTCAACCCATTGTCATCCAACACCGCCTCCATCCTGTCCTTCCATGCAATATAATTCGAGCTGCCCTCAAGAGCATACTCTAATTGCAATCCGTTGAAATACATCTCAACTTCGACACCAAGAAAACACTGCTGCAAATTTGAATTCCACCAGCACAAAACTCAACCGCTTCAATGTTTTGCAATTGCTCCAATGATTAATATCGCTCTGATACCATGTAGAAATTTGATAACTGATATGTTATACATCGATATTCTCCTGATCACACACTATTTTAACTTCATGCACAATACATAATCTCTTCTACCATTGATCATTAATTGCGGAAATAAAAACAATCGCATGTGCACATTAAAACCAAAAACAATCACACATATGAACACAGTATTTTATGGGAAAGTTTAAAGCTGAAAACCCCCAACTATCTGTATATTATATTTAATAGAGATCATGTAACAATCATTATACAAATCTCCTCACAAGCTCTCAGTATAATCTTCAATTTCTACACACTAATCAAGCCCGATCTAACAAATCACATGCTCCAATCTCTGCCACCTAATAGCCTGCCTCTACTTCTCAATCACTGCTGAAGAATGGCTCTGAATGAACTCAAATTGGTCCAGCCTTGCTCACACAATCCTCATTGGCATCTCCAATCACTGGTTGTTGCAAATCATGCAACAGTATAGTCACAACTGATCGTCACACTGCTCTTTCACCTACCTCTTCACTGGTCTCCACTGAAACTGTCCATGCACTGTAGTTAACTGATGTATTCTTTAGTTGATTAATGAGTTAATAATTAGTGAATTAATTAATAGTTAATTCACACCACTCTCACTAGTGTATCAATCAGTTAGACTAGATACAACTAGCTCAAATATGTTTAACTCAGTTAAACTGAACACAACTCCACCAAACTCTGTCACATGAGTTCTAACTGAAGTATCCATGCAATAGCTCCACTTAACCCTCAAGAATAGCGTAATTCCTTCTATCAGCTCCTGTGCCACATCTGTGCGCTTAACTGGAGTGCTCCAAGATAATAAGATAATGTTTAGAGTCCAAATACTATTAAGAGCTAATAATATTCGACATATCTATTTTTAGACTGGCAATCTAAAAATAGATTCTGCCCAATATGTCTAAAAATAGAAGTCCATCTATTTTTCCAACTTGACCAACCATCCACAAATAGCATCTTGCAACTCATAGAATCATGATCGACATGTCTAAAAATAGACTTTGCGCCAAAAATAGCCTGCGGGCCCACTTAGTGAAGGTGACTTCTTTCCACTAAGCTCATCATCTTGTTGCTATCTCAACACATGAAGGTATCAATCAATGTGAGTCTCTTTTCTATAAACTTAGTGGTCAGGGATTCGATTAGATTGATAAGTGATGAGGACATCTATAAAGGGAAGAGAGTTTTCTTGGCCAAGAGAGTAAACTCCTGTGCTTGACCAAGGAGTTTACAAACTCCTTTCTCCTATGGAAAATTATACATTTGTCAAACTAGAAAACCATTCAAATCTTCTCTTAAGGATCACATATCAGAAACTTCCATAACTACAATTCCAAATCAATTATCATTGAACACTCCCACAATTCTAAGTGATGTGGGAGCATTAGAGTTTCCAAGCCATTAATTATTCGATGTGAAAAATCTTCAAATGGGGATTTTGATTTTTTAGAAGAATTTATATTCGTATATTTTGAGTTTTAGAATGAATGAATCATAGTTTTAGAAAAACTATGTATAGGTGATATTTTTTCCATAAGGAAAAATCTATTTCTTTGAAAAACATGGGGGATTCTAGGGATAGATTGAGTGATTTTAGAATTCAGAAAAATATAATTTATGGAGTGATTTATTGGTGAGTAAGGGAGTGATTTTAGGACCTAGAAAAAAATTGTGATGTTTCTAAATTCTATATATTGTAAACCTATGGGCAATAAAAAAAAAGAGTAAGTGTGAGGTAAGGAAAGAATGGCCAAATGAATGTAGAATCAGGCCATAGAGAGTGAATGGAAAGAAACAAATGTTTTGGGTATTTTATATGTACAAGTTTTGTTAATGAAATGAAATTTCATAACTTATGTGTATGAAGTGTCTATGTGTAGGATCATTAAGAATTCCTAAAATCTAGAATTTGCATAATTAAGTGCCTATATGAGTGAATTGGGCAAAGAAATATTATTGAAGATTTATAGAAATCAAATTCACTGCATGGATTGAATAGTGGAGACCAAGAATCTTTGGTCAATTTCTAATAGGAGATTTTAGCGAATGAAGGCATGCATGGTAACTATTCATGCAAACGCTACAAGAAATTTAATGGAGAAGTTATAGATGCATGAAAAGTGGATTTTCCTACATCAAGTGGTGTTCTCTTTGGGAAACATAGATATGAGTGGTAAGGTTTTTTTCAGGAACATAACACATATAAGCTTATGCAAAGGGTGGAAGAGCATATCTATTAAGATATGACAAGTTATTGGTCTTGTGTTTTTATTATTATTATTAATTAATGTGTAGGTAGCAGCAATTACAATAGTAAAGTTACGATAGAGGGAGGAGCATACAAAGCTCTTAGGTGAAGAAATCTGTGATAAAACCCTAGCAATAAATTAACATTTCTAAAGAGGAAGTGGAAAAAAGGAAGTTCTCAATAAGTGAGTAAGGTATATGCAACAACCAAGAGAGTGAGGAGTGTTATAAAAGAAGGTTCAAGTGAAGTGAACCATTGGTAAAGTTTAGAAGAGATAGCTTTGTGAGCTATTGGCTAGATTTAAACTCACAAGTGGACAAGGAGAGTTCAAAAAATAAGTAAGTGATAATTACTATTGATATTCATGTCAAGGGTTTAGTGGGAAGTCACAATCATATGAAAGAAAACACCAAATAAGTTGGCATGAGAAAGATGAGGGATGAGGAATTTGAGAAATATATGCCTGAGATGAAGGCATGGTTGAATGTGATTATCGAGCTACTACCAAAATATGTTGAAGACAAGAGATGTGGATGGGTGTTATAGAAAAAGGTGAAGTTGAAACATAGGTTGAGTAGTCAATAGAGGAGTGAAGAGCTCAAGGCAATCAAGAAGAATTTGTGCATTTGTGAACCAAATAAAGGACCATTTCATGGTGAGAATGAAGATGAGGGGATTTTTGAAAGTATCATGGATACTTGGATAGTTAAAATCAACATGTGGACGTGTTGATAGAGGAGATAAAAGAGGTTGAAAAGCCAAATATTTTTGAAACTGATAGTTTGTGTATGGTTGTAGGTTAATTTGTGGATGGTGATGGACAGTCACCTGGAGCTATCATGAAGGTGAAGGAAGAAAAATAAATGTCTTCTCAGGGAATATAAGAAAGACAAACTCAAAATTTTATTCTAATAAAGGATGAGATAGCATTCCCTCATGAAGAAAACCATGATGAAAACCATATGTTAATGAACAAAGATATTGTTGATAGACAATTAGATAAGTTTTTTGTTTCAGAGGACAAAGAGGAATTCGCTCATGGAGATAGTCAAAGGAAGAGTAACATTTAGATGTAATGTTGACAAATTTTTAAAAAGAGCTAAGGATGTTGGAAGAACGGTTGATTAATCCAAGGATTGGTGGAGAATATTGCATGAAAGATGCAGACATAGAAGGAGTGCTTAAGGCATTAGATGAAGAAAAGAGTAAGAATTCTAAATAAATAAACCAAGAAATTTATTGGAATACAATAATGAAGCTGAAGTGAGAATTGATAATTATGAAGAAGGAAATAATATATCATTTGTGGAGCAGCAGGGGAGAAGACATTCAAGTGTCTTAAATATCTTGTAAAATATGCATGATGATGAAGAGTGTGAGCAGAGAGGTTATGAAAAAAAAGAAATGAACACTGAGGTCATACAATCTTCTAAAATAGATATTCATTTACAAGTAAGTGGTGATAATAGCATGTCCCGCCAAAAGGAAATTTTGGACATGGAAATTGACAAGATGAGAACACTGATGATAAAATTGCATGAGAAATTGTAAATTAATGTAAGAAGGGTAGTCAACCAATTAATGAAAATGAATGTGTTATCACTCTGCCAGATTCCCAAGGCTGAAGAATTAATCCCAACAGAGGTAACTAGAGACCAAGCTTTTGACTTGATAGATAGCCCTATCAAGTCGGAGAGGGCCCTCTCCAAAAATGTCACAGACAAGAGGGCTGGAGGAATTAGGGTTTTTAGGATAGATATTTGTGCAGGGTTTGTTTTGATTTGATTTCTTTGGGTTTCACTGGATGAAGATATTAGGTCAAGGGAGCTAAGTCAAGGCAAATGAGATAAGGTTGCAGGGATCAATGCAGCAAGGTAGGCACAAGGCTTATCACTTAAAGATGATTGTGATGGAATGGTTTTGAGACTGAAGAGAAGCTATGAAGAGCATGGGAGATTTATTCTTCCTAGACAGAGGAAAATGGACAAACTATGATCAACTCCCCAAAACAGAGCATGAGCAAGCATGTGTTTTGATTATAAAACTTGAAAGAGATCATACCATAGAGATGAATTGAACATGAATACAATACATTATAACATATGAAATTCAAGAAAAGACAATGATAAAAATCATACCACAAGTATCCCAAAAAATAGCTGCAACTCCTCTTTATTAGCTGGCCAAACTAAGTACAATAGTTCCTTCATCAATAAGCAAACGTAAAAACTGATTCCAACCCTTGGTAAGAGTGAAGGAAGAGACTAAATAGACATCAAAACATCATTCACTCATCCTCAAGGGTCGAATCCATGAGGTGAGGAAGAGATCCACTAGATACTGAACTGAAAGCTGGAGTGTAGGATGGTCCAAGTGACTCACTCCTCATTACATTCAACTGATTCATTATGACTCAATGATGAATTTTACCCAATGAATCTACCCCTAGGTAAATAATTCCAAACATAATTACATTTACCATCATTAATTACATGAGTAGAAACATGATTTCTTGAAGAAAAGTCAAAATTTTAGAAAAATTTGGAAAAAATCAGCAAATTGGTCATTTGTGCCCTCCATGTTCAGGGCCACTTTTGGCTGGCCTACAGGTGTCCAAATCGGCCCAAGATGGCTTGTTTGAAAGCCCTACCTATCCGCTTTATAACTATGCCTCAAGTTCTGAAAATGAAGGTCTTTTTAACTTTCAAAAAGTCATTCTCCCAATATTGGTATTTGTGCAACACCTAGGTCAAAAAAAGGGGCAGAAAGGTGATTTTTTGATGGTTTTTTTAGCTTTTCACCCATCAAAATTGCAAACCAAGGCTGGAAACATGGTTTTCTGAGATGAATTGGTCATTAGGAATCCAACGGTGCCTTTATTTCCCTCAAAAGGTGCCCCAATCATTTGCGTAGCCTAGGGCGTTGCGCAAATGCTCAATTTTTTGCTAAATGTATGTCTTAAAAAACAAACAAATTTCCAGATTTTTCCAAAAAGTTAGGAAATGCCTCTAAATTTTTGGAATGAATGATGATGATGTGTATTGGCTTGGAGGGAAACCTCAGTAAGAATTTCCAATTTCTTCTTCTCCTCCATGGTCAAATCTTCAATTTTTGCATTGGCACTTTTGAACTTGGCCAATGTAATTTTCTCCTTTAGTGCATGATGTTTGACCTTACTCCTCAATAGGTCATTATCCTTATTTACCTTTTATATCAGATTCTCAAAATGTTGATTGGATCTATCAAGCCATGGCTCCCTATTCTCATGACCACAATAGCAAGCTGCTCATCTAGGGTTAGCTGATTAGTAAGCTCAGCTTCCCTTTTCCTCTCTAGAGCTAGAGCTCTTTTCAGCCCTCTAGTTCTAGGTCTTTGTCTTGGTACTTGTTCCTTTTCATCATCAAGTAAGCCATACTTCTCTAGTGTTTCAGCTAGCATGGATTTGTCTTTTCTTCCTCCTTTTGGGCAGTGATATACTTGACCTCATCAATGACCTCCTTAGTCTTCAATTTCTCATTTTCTTACTCAAGGAAGTTTATGACATATATGGCCCTGTCAAGATTAGTTTAAAGCTCCATAATCTTGACATCCTTACCTATGATGCATGCATTAGTAACTTTTCATCTTCATCCTCATCTAGGTCAACAAGTTGAAATTCTTGTTTTGTTACATGAGGATCGTCCTCATCATGAATCACTGGCTCAATGACCTGCTCTTTGCCTTTGTCCACCTGCTATGTTGATGTAGAAGGCATGGCCCCTTCCACTCCATGTGGAGAAAACACATGCCTGAAGCCGCTCTGGTAGGTTTTTGGAAATGGCTCAACCTCAACCATATTAGCCCATTTAGGCTCAATGCCCTCAATCCTGCTTGGTGACCCAAAATCATGATGAGATGGAGATGAAGGAGATGAAGGGGATTGAACTGATGATGATGAATGTGCTATGCGCTAATATGGAGGGATGGAAGTGGATGGCTGGGATCATGAAGGGACATTTTGTGCATGCTGAGTGGATGGCTCATTGAAAATATCATTAGCTATGAAGGTGCTCCATGCAATTTTTAGTTGATTGAGATGGTGGAGGACTATGATTTTTATGAGGGAATAATTAAATAGGATTCTCATTTGCTGTTCATACTCCTTTTTCTGGGCAATGTATGCCATCTTCTCTATACTCCGAAAAAGATAATAAGGTATGTTGAGCATCCTTACCCTAGTTAAATGTGTTAAGAGATGGATGTGATAGGAATAGAGCCTTGAAAATCTGCCTTCACATGAAAATTATTTCATGATTATTTTCATCATTGGGGAATATCTGTCTAGGAGGTGAGAAAAAGGAAAGAACTTATTTGTTTGATTTTGGTGTCTTGGTTTTAAGAAGAATTCAAAGTCTTGTTTCTTCAAAGTACCTTTCTTGAACCACTTCTCCCTGACATTTGGGATCCTGGTAGCATCTGAAATAATATTAGTGGATAGAGTGAAATTGACACCAGCTAATGTAACTTGGTTGTCATAGAGTCCGGATATGAAAAGTCTAGTCAACATGGGATGGTGTTGGACCTTCTGATTTTTCTCACAAAAATCATAACAACCCACATGTTTGAAGCATGTCACGGTCAATGGAGAAGCTAAGAGTTCCCTGATGTTGGTAGGTTCAGTTCTGAGCACTCTTCCTCCTTTAGTGGCCTCCTCACCTTTGTTTCCTCTCCTTCACTGAACAATGTGTATTATTCCTCTGTTGCCATAGTGTTTTTGTCAAAAACCTAGGGATTAGGAAAGGGAAATGGGAAAGGGAAAATGAGGGAGATGTTTGATAGGGATATGTGAAATGGGGAGGAGATAGTGAGTAGTAATATGATAGATTAAGGATAGGGATTTAGGAATTGGGAGCGTAGGTAGATGTAACACCTAGGGCTTAGGTTTTTGGGAGGAAATTATAGGAAAGGGGAATTTTGCAAAGAGGGTTTTGGGAATGGGTTTTTATAAGTGTGGGAAGGATGCAAAGGGTAAGGGAGTGAATTTTGAGAGTTTTCACAAGTGTAATGGGATACTAGGGTTTTTGTTCAATTTAAACACCAAATTACAACCTCAATTTACAATAATTCAACACATAAACTTATGAAAATGGTTTTTCATGGCATGAGCATCTTACTGGTTTGTTGGAGGTCAAATGAGTGAGTTGGTGGAGCTTTGAAGACAATTTTTCACCACTTGGACACTTTTTAGAGATTGCTGGTCATTTGTGTCATAAACAAAACATTTTCGCCCTTAACTGGTTATTTGCACCCTTGCCTACACATTTTCACCCTCGCCTACACATTTTCACCCTCGTTTCAGCGTTTGTGCCCTGCCTTCAACATTTTCACCCTCGTTTCAGCGTTTGCACCCTGCCTTCAACATTTGCGCCCTGCCTTCAGCATTTGTGCCCTCAACTCAACTCTTTTGCCAATTTCGCTAAGAAATTCAAATTTTTTGTCTCTAAGAGTGCTTGCTTGATGTTTGGAGGAGGAAAATGAGTTTGAATTGATGTCAATGAGTTATAAACAGCTAAGTGAATTTGAATTTGAATTGAAAGGCCCACTTTTGTAATGTCTCATTTCACTTCTTTGGAAACTTTTGTTGATTACCCTTTCATCTGATTTTTCTTCCTTATAGGATGATGTTGCTGGTGTTTGACACTTTTCACTTTCAATTTGGCATATGTGATTTGAGTTAGTAGCTAGGGACATATATTATTACATATAGGAAGCATAAAATTACATAAAAATGAAATAATTCAAAAACTCTGTTTTTGAATATAATTACATTTGAGTATGAAAATCATACTTTAAAACTAAAATTACAACTTTAAAAAGGTTATTTACATGTTGATAATCCTCTGCAAATGATAATGAAATATTTTATTTAGTCACTCTCACACCTTTTCCTCACCTTATTAAGATGAAATGGTGCATTTTTGGACCTTGAACAATGAAAGCTAATGACCTAATGGGAACTTGAATGACCTTGACTCCATTTTTTACTTTGAATAACATAATACATAGTGAAATGAGCTTTTCAAAAGTGTTTTTATGCTCAAAAATACATGAAGTTGGGCCAAAAAATGAGAATTTGTGAGGGAGAGTGAGGTTTTATGACTAGGGCTACCATCAGTGAATCAATTTTTGCATGACCTAGTGGAATGATAAAAAAATTCTGAGTGGGACTCCTAAAATGAATATAAAAAGAATAATTTTGATCACTGATGGCAGAATGCATATTCTGACACAGTCGATCAACAAAGAGAGTGAAAAACTACACCATAAATTTGGAAACTTGGGAGGTTGAAGAAGACAATGACAACAAAAATAGAGCAAAAACATGAAGAACGAGGTGATCGGTTACATTACAAAGTTTGGGATACAAGAGGGTTCATGAATTCATGATACAAGAGGGAGTTTGATGCAAGAGCATTAGAGCTTCCAAGCCATTAAGTCTTCGATGTGAAAAAAATTTAGAAAGAGGTCTTGATTTTTTAGAAGAATTTATATTCTTCTATGTCAATAAATTGTATTTTCCAAGTTGGTATATTTTATGAGTTTTATAACTAATGAGTCATAGTTTTAGAAAAGCTATGGATAGGTGAGATTTTTTCCATAAGGAAACAGATATTTTTCTTTGAAAATCATGAGGGATTCTAGGTATAGATTGAGTGATCTTAGAATTTAGAAAAATCTAATTTATGGACTAATTTATGGGTGAGTAATGGAGTGATTTTAGGACCTAGAAAAAAATCGGGGATGTTTCTAAATTCTATCTATTGTAAACCTAGGGGCAATAAAAAAAAGAGAGTAAGTGTGAGGAAAAGAGAGAATTATCAAATCAATGTAGAATCAAGCCATAGAGATTTAATGAAAAGAAACAAATGTTTTGAGTATTTTATATGTACAGGTTTTGTTAACGAAATGAGATTTCATTTCTTATGTGTATGAAGTGTCTATGTGCAGGATCATTGAAGAATTCTTAAAATATGGAATTGGTAAAATTAAGTACCTATGTGAGTGAATTGGGCAAAGAAATATTACTGAAGATTTAGTGAAATTAAATTCACTGCATGGATTGACTGGTGGAGACCAAGAATCGTTGGTCAATTTCTAATAGGAAATGTTAGCGAATGAAGGCATGTCTGGTAACTATTCATGCAAATGCTACAATAACTTTAATGGAGAAGCTGAAGACGCAGGAAAAATGGAGTTTCCTACATCACTAAGCACCTTATATTCTTTGACCAAACATTTTAAAGTGGAAACTCCATCCATCATTAGACACAAATAAAGCTAAAAATGATATAAAATGTGTTAATATTATGATTGCACATTATAAATGTTATGCAACTAGATCACAAAACATATTAAAAGATAGGTAAACGACTATAAAATTAGCCTCTTCGAGGGGGGAACCTCCTTTACATCACATAAAATGAACAATTATTGGATGATACAAATGACAATACCTCAGTGGTTATATAGGATTTTAAGGGATCACAATATAATCAGAGCCTACATAACAATAATAATGTAAGGACACAACAATAAAAATAGTGGGCTTCTATGGGGCACAACAATAAAAATATGGGGGCTACATGAGCCAAACAATAAAAATAAGGGGGCTACACTAATAATACCAATACAGAGACTACAGTAGTATTATAGGGACCTAACATTCCCCTTTCCTTCAAAAAAGTAGTGTCCTAAACACTTGAGTAGTTTTGGATTATTCTATGTAACATTCTCATCCTCCCATGTGGAATATTCAATGTGTAAGTTCTTCCACTTAATGAGATACTTTGAAATTGATCGATTTTGTAGTTGACGATTCATCATTTCCATGACTGCTTCAGGATCCATTATTATTTTTCCTTCCTCGTCAATTTCTAGTAATAATGTTTGAACTGGGAGCTTCTCACCAATAACCTTCTTTAAGCATAAAACATGGAAAACTGGGTGCACTCGGGAAGATGTAAGTAGCTCTAGTTTGTATGTCGTATTACTAAAATTTTGCAACACCTTATAAGGACCATAGTACTTGGGTGATAATTTATTATCCTTTTTAGCTTGCTTGAGGGATATTTGTTTGTATGGTTGTATCCGTAAAAGTACCTAGTCACCTACGTCAAAAAAATTTTCATTGTGATGTTGATCTACCTATTGTTTCATTCGACAATGCACGATAGTGAAGTTATAATTTAAGAGTTGGAGAACCTGTTGTTGATGCTCGATGTGATCTTCGACAAGTTGGACCTTATAATTTTCTCTTAAATACGATGTGATAGACAGTGGATGGCATCCATAAAGTGCGATAAATGGGGTCTTTTTTGTTGCAGTATGGAAGGAAGTGTTATACCACCATTCAGCTAGAGGTAACCTCTTGACCCATTGTGTTTTTTTATCATATAAAAAGTAACTAATTTATTCTTCCAAACATTTGTTCAATATCTCAGTTTTCCTATCAAATTGAGGATGATAAGATGATCTATCTGCTAATTGAGTACCAAGACAAGAAAATAATTTCGTCCAAAAAATTCTAGTGAAATGGGATCTCTCTTACTTGCAAAAATATTTGGGTTTCCACGTAGCTTTTGAATTGTTTCCATAAATGTAGTAGCAATTGGAATCACTTTAAAAAGATAAGATAATGCAGAAAAATGTGCATACTTGGTAATTCTATCAACTACCACCATGATGACACGCTTTCCTTTGGACTTGGATAAACTTGTGATAAAATCCATTGAGACCTCCTCGCAATGTTGACTAGGAATGACTAAAGGTTGTAACAGACCTGGGGTATTAATTGTCTCAACTTTATATTATTGGAAAACCAAACATTCTACTATAAAATTTTGAATGTCATATTTAAGGCCATCCAAAAAAAATCCTTCTTGACCCTATGGTATGTTTTTTAAAACCTTGAGTGCCCTCCTAAAGGATAGGTGTTCAATTCCAAAAGAATATTTTGTTTGAGTTGGGAATTCTTACATTGATATAAGAAATCTTTGTACCATAATGATTCAATTTTCCAATTAAATGTATCCAATGTACTGGGATCTTGTTGCAACTTTTTAATGAGTGTCCACACTTCTTCATTTTTCTTCCATTCCTCCCTTGCTTCAGTTATCCAATCAGGTTGGACAATAGAAATGACATAAAGCAATGCTTCAACATCCTCATCCCTTCTTGAGAGTACATTTGCAACAACATTTATCTTCCCTGCTTTGTAGACGATTTCAAAGTCATAACCCAACATCTTAGCGACCCATTTTTGTTGCTCTTCTAAAGATAATCTTTGTTCCAAAAAGTATTTAAGATTATCACGATATGTTTTTACCTTGAAGTGTCTTCCTATTAGGTAAGCGAACCATTTCTTCAGGGCATGTAGTATTTCCAACATTTCCTTATCTTAAATATATTTTTGTAAACACTTTCCCTTGATTTGATGACTTTAAAAAGCAATGTATCTTCCTTCTTGCATTAAAAAAAAAAAATCAATTTCCTCATGCATCACATTCCACCATAAAGGCTTTTATGAATTTTTTTGTACTTAAAACCGGAGGATGGCACATTTCCTATTTAAGATATTCAAAGGACTTAGTTGCTTCTGGACTCCAAAAAATACATCTTTCTTCAATAATGTTGTTAGAGGTGTTGCAATTTTCCCATAATTCTTAACAAACTTGCGATAATACCCTGTCAACCTGAGAAATCCTAGAATATTCTTTAGGGTTGTAGGGATTTTCCATTATTTTATGGATTTAATTTTGTTAGGATCCACCTTAACACCCTCATGAGATACAATATGACTTAAATATTCCACTTCCTGTACCCCAAAGAAACAATTTGGAGGTTTTTTCATACAATTGTTTCTCCTCCAATAGTTTGAGCACCTTGTAAACTTGTTGAACATGATTCTTCCAAGACTTATTGTATATTAGTATATCATCAAAAAACACGAACACAAATTTTTAAGGAAGGTGCATTAGTAAGGTTAAAAGGAATGACCAAAAATTCATAATGATCTTCACGAGTTCTTAATGTTGTTTTTAGAATGTATTCAGTCTTCATTCTAATTTGATTATATCCTAAACTAAGATCCATCTTGGTGAAGTAAAGTGCTCCATGTAATTCATCCAACAATTCATCAATGCCAAGAATAAGAAATTAATCTTTAATAGTGAGCTTGTTGAGCTCCATATAATCTAGACACATACGACATGATCCATCCTTCTTATGTACCAATACTATTGGACTAAAGAAATAACTTTAGCTAGGTTGAATTGTACCTTCCTCTAACATTTCTACAACCATATGTTCAATTTTACTCTTTTTTGCATAGGGATATATGTAAGGTTTTATTTTTGGAGGAATGCTTCTCGGAATCAAGTGAATATAATGATCATGATCATGAATTGGTGGGAGGCCCTTAGGAGTCTCAAAGACCTTGGAATTATTGTCCAATATTCTTTGGAGATATAGAGAAATAGATGATTTCGATGTTTGAACATCTAGTGAGCATAATTGTGAAATTATGCCTCGTTGTTCTTTCTTCAAAAGCTTTGTCATGCCATTAGAGCTTATTATCTTCCCTAGTTTCCCTGTGATGCCCCTTAATTCAATTTCCTTTCCTTCCCAAGAAAATTTCAAGAAAAGTTCTTGAAAATTAAAATTTATCGTCCCCAAATATTGTAACCATTGGACCCCTAATACAACATCAACACCACCTTTTGGAATGGAAAGGATTGGACTATTCAATACATACTCCCCCATGGTTAGATTGATATTATGACACTTCCCTAAGCAACGTATAGTTCCTCCATTTGCAACCATCACTTGACACTCTGAAGTTGGAT
The DNA here is from genome assembly GCA_034641835.2 of Pinus albicaulis. Taxonomy (NCBI): domain Eukaryota; kingdom Viridiplantae; phylum Streptophyta; class Pinopsida; order Pinales; family Pinaceae; genus Pinus; species Pinus albicaulis. The sequence goes on along the minus strand of CM076580.1, from coordinate 1,265,856,511 downwards.
ATAGAAAGTGATTCCATTCCTTGACTATCTTACAATGATTAAAATTATGGCTATTACCATAATCGATTAACACTATTACCTTTTTTTTCTTGATATAATCTTCTACCTTAGGAGTTTGAGGAGTTGAAATCCTTGCCATTGCATTACAAGATATGGTCAGATTCGTTTCTTCTTTCTTTGGGGTTGCTCCCTGGTGTATATCCTCTTCTTTTGATGTTACTAGTTCCTTTTCTTCCTCCTCTTCACAATCTATGTAAAATAATTTATTCTAGGCACACTTATAACCCTTAGTGTATTTTCTATCACAATTGTAACAAATCCCTTTTGCCATTTTTTCCTTTAGTTGTTGTGGTAGCAACCTTGTAGGTTGTGGGAGGTTGGGAGCAACAACACTTCCATCTTTATAGTTGTGATTGGTATACTTCCTTGTTGCCATAATTTTTCCTTCAAATTTTCTTGCCACCTTGAAAGTCATCTCTAATGAATCAAGTTCCCAAAGGTGAACATCATGTTGGATGTTATCCTTTAAAGTCCCTGTGAATACATCATTCATATTCCCCTCTAGAATATCATTTACCTTGATCTCCAATCTTTGGAAGTCCTCAATATGATCCATCATTGAAACCTTTTGTTTGAGATTTATCAATTGGATAAAAAAGGTATTGCTATTTGTATCCTCATAATTTTCTACCAATTCTTCCGTGAAAATTCTCTGAGTGACAGTTGATTTACGAGAAAAAATCCATCAATACCACACAGAACAAATCCATCAATACCACACAAACTGATTTTGTTCTAAATATAAATATGCAATGTGTACCTTTTGTGTGTGTGACACATCATGTAGATCAAATAATTGCTCTATCTGTAGTATCCATGTTAGTGAATCCTTGCAGAAAAATTCCTCATCTATAACTTTAGAATGTCATCGTTCTTAAAACCAACATTGGAGTCTCTAAAATCATAATTCATGTTCCTTTTTTTCTCATCATGATTTTCATGGATTACATTTTCACCACTGTGAAGCTTTTATTTCAACAACATTGTCAACCCTTCCAACTTGACATTCAGCACGTCCATGTCTACTTTAAAAACTCCCATTTCATCCTTCAAACCCTCCATGTTGCCTTTTATGTTTGCTTCTAAACCATCCATCTTAGCTTCCATTTCATTTTTTGTTACTATTTGCAAGAGCAAAATTTGTTGCACTTGGTCTCATAATTTAGATATATCATGTTGCATTTCTTCTTCTTCTTCATCCATCATAGTAGATCTTTCTAGTTACTTACTAGGTGTATCCATATTTTTATTTTGAGGAAATTTGGAATCAAACAATGATACTTATGCTTCATTATGCCCTTTTAATCACTTCAATCTAATTTTTAAAAAATAAATAAATAAATAAATAAAATTATGAAATTTTAAAAAAAATTACACACCTTTTTTCTTGTTTTTAGGAGCTCAATATTGAAATTTTTGTATATCTGTAATTTTGGTCTCCCAAGGTCTGAAATTTTATCTTTTGGTATCCCTCTGAGTCTTCTTTCTAGTTCCATAATCCAGACCAAGTTATGATTCTTCAAGATAAATTTATGCCAAATCTCCCACGATGTCCTGATTATGGACTAGTTTAGTAGAGTGAACTTGTACGAAATACCACGTGCCAATGTTTCAACCTTAGCTCTGAAATTGATACACGAGGAACTTCAATTTAGTTGAATTCTGTCACTTTTTACAAAATTCAAATTCAATGCTTGGAGAGAAAGTTATGACGATTTTCCCTAGGTCACCTGTTTGAGACTGAATTCTGGAGCATGCAAAAACCTTAACTTCTTCGGACCATAATCATATAATATAGCAAAAAAATATCTTAAATTTTTACACAAAGTTCATCAAGGTTTCGTCTCCACATGGCCGAAATTTCAACTTCTGAATTTTTGTGGAAGAAATTTATAGAAAAAATTCCAATATGGCCTGTTTGAAGCAGCAAAACCCTAGAATCCAAAGCTTTGATACCAAATGTTATACAACCAGATCACAAAATAGAAGAGAAAATAAAACAACGACTATAAAATTATTCTCTTCTATGGGACAACCTCCTTTACATCACATAAAATGAACAATTATTGGATGATACAAATGACAAGACCTCCTTGGTATATAAAGGAGTCTAAGGGGTCACAATATAATCAGATACTACATAACAATAATAATGTAAGGACACAACAATAACAATAAGTGAATTGCACTAGTATTATAGGGACCTAACAATAAAATTATTTAATAGCCATTGTGAAATAACAAACAAAGTAATCATATAGAAGTTGTGAAATGATAATAAATCATCGTAATAAATCTAATTTCACATTGCCTCTATAGATTTTCATTATTATTTAACAATTGATATATGGTTATTTCACTGTTATTCACAAGGGATATCTAATTATTTGCATCCTATACAAGATTTAATCTTATTATTCTTTTTTATCAATCTTTAAGCTTTATTTGTCTTTCATGATGGGTGGAATGTGCACTCAAAACATTGGATGTTTTAAAAACCCATATACAATTCAATTTCTAGAAATTTCAAGCATCATCATGTCTAGCTAAATAATGTAAAATAATTTTAACTGCATATATATCATGCACCAAGATGGATAAAATCTCTTTAGTTACAATTCTCTCCTCAAGTTTTGATCCTCTAATGAATCCTTCCAAGAGCATGATAGATCAAAATATTTAACCATAAGAAATATTTTAACCATGAAAACATTTTCACTTTGATCTTGAAATATTTTATTTATAACCAACATTGAAATATTTTTTAAATGTAGATTTGTTAATTCAACGTTTATGGAATTACATATAATCGTCATATTGACATGTAGAAAATACATATTAGATAATAAGATTTTTATGACTCTATATATATATATATATATATATATATATATATATATATCTGTGTGTGTGTGTGTGTGTGTATGTGTTTTACGGGTGGCATTGTTTATTTATTTATTTTTATTTATTTTATAAGTGATATGTCAAAACTTTTGATCTATCAAATAAACATATGTCATATTTCTTATTTGAATGTAGTCAGGGTTTTTTTTTCCCTCGCCTGAACTCTTCTTCAGCAACTCTGTGACACATCCTGTAACTTATTTTAGTGTTGCAAGTCTCACTATTCTGATCATTTGCGATGATTTATGTGGTGGGGGTAAGGGGTTCATTCCCCTCCTACCACAATGTTGTAACTAATGATTCAAGCTTGAATGGTAAAAGGGGTACCACCTTGTTGAGGAGGTAAATCCCCTCTGCGGACAAAGGCGATCCCTACTATCCCAGCAGGGGTCTAGCAACAATCAGAAATGTTACAACGCAAGTTCCTAGTTACGAATGAAAAGACTAAAGATGGAAGCCTACCTGGAATCCAATGCTACGATCTGAAGAAGAGAGTGTTCCCGTTCCTCAGCCTCGGCAGATCACGATCCTCCACAATCTTCGCGGGTGGACACCTGCACATGCAAGAAACAAACAGATACAAGCATAAAATCCAGCATACGTAACTCAATATCAGTCAGAAAGGATACTACTCATATTAACATCATTAAAAACAGAGTGGAACCATAATCGTAATCATTCATTAAAGATCAATCGAAAGAGATTACAACCAAAGTTCTGACGTCGTGGTCTCCTTCGGATGGGTCTCCATTCGTTCACGTCTCGCAAAGCTTGCCAGGGAAAGGGCAAACCCCTCCTGAGTCTCTCAACAATAGTCTCCTTACTTGAGTCGGCCTTAAGGGAAGAAAGAGGGCTCTTACAGCACAAAGGCTCTTGGGAATTTGGAGATTCAAAGCTTAGGCACTTCAAGACTAGCTTGCCATGGAATTAAGCAGGCTTTTATAGATGGGGAAGGAGGGAGTTGGGATCCCTATTATTGTGGGAAATGCCCTATCAACAAGGAAGGTTCCATGGGAGGTGGAAAAACCACTTCCCTTCCATAGAACTCCCGCAGCCAAACCTCCCAACTCAAGATAGGAAATGGTTTCTGAGTTTGTTGAAACTCAACTTCTGCCATCCTTATTTAAAAAACACTCCTTAAATTGGCTGGCGCAACTACTGCTCTGGGACAGAGCGCCAGTTGGCGCAGCCTCTTTGCAGGATTTTCCCCATTGGCGCGAGTGCTGAACTGTATGCCCGCGCCAATGCAAAAAGAGATGTTTTTCATGATTTTTGCAAGGAGATGTCTTTAGGGCAAATGAAGCTTATGCTTAGAGGAATGCATTGATGATGTTTTCAAGGCATGAAAATGTTCACAGGTCACAAAATGGGTCCTCCATTGTGCGGGACGGGTAATGGTAGGGACGGTGACAAATTACTGTGTAACAGATGCCCCCTAAAGTATGAGGCCCGAGAGAGAGAGGGGTGAAATGCTTTACGAGAACATTTCCAACTGAAGGCCCGCCGTCGAAAAACCTGCACAGAAAAAATACAACTGATATCTCAAGTACATGATGTATATGTGGTATGGGCGCAGCCATCCGAAACAGAGTACACTATAATCCAGATCCAGGGTATGGGCGCAGCCATCTAGCGAGGATCAAATAAATAGACTCAGGTATGGTCGCAGCCATCCAATCAATGAGTCATATACATAATGATAATAATCCACAATCGCAGCCTGGATTACAACAGACACAATCCAGGGTCTTGCGCTCCATCTCGACCCAAACAAAGTACAAGTTCGAGCATGTGAATATGTGAGCTGAAGTCGAACATACAGGAACATCGTCTGATTACCAGCCAATGATGAAAGTTGTTAACAGACGCGAGAGGAACCACCAATAATGACAATGGCCCTCAAGGTACTACAAGTACAATCTACGGTGTGTGAATCAATGAGTTGGCGTCGAACACCCGCATAATCACTCGATCGGAGGCCAATGATGAAAACCTCACGTCGAATGCGACGAACCTACCATTGAGGCATGCAGGCTCCAAGGTACCATAAAGGAGTCTCTAGATCAGCTTCTTGGATAATGAGATGATGTCGACAGGAAGTGACCTTGATCGAAGGCGGGCCATAATGATTCCCACATCAACGACACGAGACAGAGGAACATGATGTTTTGTTGTGAATCAGGATCGTATGAGAATCAGAGGAAGGTTGATATTTGCAGAGGCCAACTTCTCTTGAACATATAAACGGCACGACAGTGGACTTGGCAGTATTTGACATCAACAGATCAGAGGTCATGGTGACAAGGCAATGAGCAGAAGAGAGGTCAAAGGGATTATCCAAACCCACGGAGGCAAAGTGAAGAAACGAGATGAGATGTCCCCAACCCGACACGAATGCAGACAAGTGCCATGTTCAAGAGCGACATACTGCCGACGACAACAACGACGGTTCCATTTTTCCCCCACCATTTCTGGCGAGTACCCCAATTATTTTTTATAACAAGCTTGAAAGGGATAGCATATGCTTGTAATATAAGTCCGCCCTTCGGGCGAATCCATCCTAGTGCATTTAACGAGTCCTAGGAAGGAGGAAGGAGGAGAACGTCATTTCGACTAGATCCGATGTCATCAGGGTTTAACGAGTCTGACAAAGGGAGAACTCGGCGTCTTTTCATGTTTAGAGAGTTTGAAAAGACAGCAGAAAAGTAAACTCCACATGTCCCTTTTCGTAAATAGTTCCTCAGATCCGAAAAGGTAGAAAACAATATCCGAGAAAACCTCCTAGTCGCGATAGGCTAGGGTATTCCTTTTTCGTAATCAATCCATCCTAGCCCGAAAAAGGGGTAAACGTATACTGGGTGGATGTCGATTCGTGTCCAATTTAACGAGATCGAAACGACAAGGGCCTCGGCAATCTTTTCATGTTTAGAGAGTCAGAAAAGAGCTGAAAGATGACTCCAAAGTGACTTTTTCATGTATTTACCGAGTCCGAAAAAGTATAAAATACAACTCGTTTCCATCGTTAAAGTCGCAAAAACCTGCTGTTGCACATACCAAGCAAGCGTAAAATCCATTTTCGACATAACATATAAAAATATTCGATAAAAATGACTTTTTACAACTCATTTCATGTAAAAAGTTATAAATATGTCAAATTGGTAAAAATAAAATTACATTTACTATTTACCTTGGTAAAAAGCAACAGTGGTCCATTTGGAGCAGAAACTTCTGACGGTGATCGCGACAAATCCAGTTGACCATTCAGCTTCTCGTCTGTTACAGGTAAGAGGCGCTCCCTTGCTCTTCATTTTCATCCCATTTTTAATAGTTTTACCCTGTAAATCAGTTTCCTAGAGCCACTTTTGAAAATTTAAGGCCGCGCTCATTGGCACGGGTATCGGGCACGGACCCGCGCCAATGGGCTCTTTTATACAAAGGGCCCGCGCCACGTGGCGCGACTGTTCACAAAACAGCCGTGCCAGCGGCCGAACCTAAAAATCCGCCTAAAATTTCGACATTTAGACCAAATTGCATGGAATTTGAGACTCATGAGAGATCTAACTAAGGGTTCATGACCATATGAATGCAGGTAATCAATAAAAATGGCGATTGAATGGAAAGAACGAGAGCATGGAGAAGAGGATGAACAAGCCATGCAAATTCAAGCTTGCATGAATGCACTTAGAAACTGTGGACTGAAAAAGTTCTTCCTCACACCGTGTCTACGAGCTCAGCCCGAGCTCCTCCAGTATTTAATCAATATCTAGGATGAACATGAACAGGTGTTCAGGTTACGAGACCAGGTATTAGAGCTAGAGGTTTCTGATGTTTATTTTATCACTGGATTGTCCCGCAGAGGTCCGATCCCTGTGTTGACTGGAAGCAGACCATTTGGGGAGAATATGGAAGAAGTGATGGCACGAGTGTGCCAAGGAGCACAAATGGGATCAGGCAGCAAGAAAGTGGATATCCACACTATCCCTGATCTGGCATTGAGAGTGGTCCTCCATACCATCACGCGGGCTGCTGGGTCGCAGGCACCGCACGAGGCCACGAAGACCCAACTCCTGCTGGCCTCAGAATGCATGAGTCCCCTGCTGTTTGACTGGGCAACAGCAGTAACTATCAATATGAAAAGGCAGCTCACGAAATGCAAACAGGGTAAACTGAAACAGTTCGGTTATGGTTCCATCCTGGTATTGTTCATTCTGGAACGCTTACCAATCTTCCAGGGCCAAGGGGCCGCAGTAGCAGATCTGGTACCACGAGAGCCAAGAATGGCTCGCTGGGCAGCATTAATGCCCAGAGCTGGAGGCGGCCAACAGATGTCCTGGAGGCCGGAATTATTTAGGTGGTTACGGCGCTAGCTGATTTTCATGGAAGACTGGCCCTATGCAGGAACTAACTTCACCGGGGACCCAGATCTCCCACTACCAGAAGGAGATGACTGGGACGAGGAGTTGGGTAAGACCTCATTTTTTGATTTCATGTTTTATGTTTTTTTTGTTAATACACATTCGTCTTAACACATTTTATATATGCATGCAGATGTGGGACCTGAGAGACCAGTTGGGATGTCTCCAATCTCCCGGAGGACACAACTCGCCCCTGATCCTCAGGGAGAGGGCACCGGAGGAGAGGAGTTGATCCAAAATCTCGAGGGCATTGCCCACGGGATCCCAGACTATGCTCGGCTGGCAGACGTACCGATGGCATACCAGCGCCACACGGTGGGAGTTCCGAGTCGGATCCACCGAATCCTGAGATGCTTAGTGCGTGCAGTCACATGCTATCATGAGCACCATGCGGATTAGCTCTTAGGATTTATACCACACCTATTTTTTGAGAGACGTATCGTCTCCGGATGTACTTAAGACGATTATGTATATTTTGAATTTTATGTGACAAACTCTATGTAAATGTTTCGATATCTATATATATGTGCATATCTATTTCTGGATGGATCTTTCTTTACAGGTGATGATGATTTACAAATTGCGCAAATGTTTGTCTAACACCAAATTTGCTACTGCATCTGTTAATGTATTCAAATGCCTGGGTATATGATGATATGTAATGTAGTCAAAATTTATTTCCAGTAATCAAATACGCAGATATAGACGTAAGATGGACGGGTTCCTTACCGAATAGTGTCCGTTCAGTTGTAACACCACAAGTTGTGAATCTAGATACACGAGCAATTCACGGATACCAAGGTTTACTGCCTCGGTTAATAATTCTAACACAACACTATATTCCGCGATGTTGTTCATGGTACGTCCTAGACACACTCCTTGCAGGTTGATCAACTCACCAGCAGGATCGTAGATTACCCAGGCTGCTGAAGACAGATTCCTGGTACTGCGGGAGGCACCATCCGCGAAACCAACAAATGGATGAAAAGACATCTGCACAACCAGGAAGACCCGATCAGTAGAAAGATGTTTACAAAGCACACCACACAATACGTGCACACAAATGAAAAACACACACCTATGTACACACACCACACCAAGAAATCACTTCAGGCATAGTACTTTTTGAGGTATAACCCATTTCTGGGCTGCGCCAGCGGAACTCCTTCATAATCTATAAGCTCGTAGGCCCCGTTTTTTCAAAACGCGTTTTACTATATAGGGCCCATGCCACATAGGCTGGAACTTACTGAATCCAAGCTTATCATGTGCTTGATCGTACAGGAGGATGAGGTCTCCTTCGATAAAAGAACGGGGAGAAACATATTGTCAAAATGAGTTTTGACCCTCTTCTTTTGTGCTTCGATAACCAAAGCAGCCAGACGACGGGTTTCATCTAACCGTTCCAGATACAGAAGATGTTCTTCCTCGGCAGAAGTACCAGGTAGAAGCTCCACAGCTAATTTCAATGAAGGAATCTCGCATTCAACCGGCAGAGTAGCTTCCAGACCGTACACCAATTGAAATGGTGTGAACCCAGTTGCACTCTTAGCAGATGTTCGGTATGCCCAGAGAGCTGAGAACAATTGGAGATGCCAATTGGATTTATGAATACCAACTGTTCGCTGAAGCATAGTGACCAAAACCTTGTTCACTGCTTCAACCTGACCATTCGCTTGAGGGTAGTATGGTGTTGAGCTATCGTGACGCAAGCCCAACGTTGAAGTCAGCTCCGCCATCATGTAATCTCAGAAATGAGTACCGTGATCAGTGACGATGGCTTGAGGAACCTCGAACCGTGCGATAATGTGGTTGAATATAAATTGAGCAGTCGTTTTCCCGTCAGCAGCTAGTGTAGGCATCGCCTCGGCCCACTTAGTGAAGTAGTCGATGGCGACAATGATATACGCATGCCCCCCGGCCGAGTGAGGGTTACACGTCATAAAATCCACGCCCCATTTCGCAAAAGGGCCGACGGTAATAACGGGATGCAATGGCAACGGCGGCGCGCGCATCTTGCGCTGAAAAATCTGGCATGGATGACATTTACGGACCGCAGTGATACAATCCTTGAATATGGAAGGCCAGAAATAACCTGCCCGCAGAATCTTCTGGGTAGTAGCATACCCGGACATATGCCCGCCACAGGCGCCACTGTGACAGTCATTTAAGACTTTCTCAGCCTCTTCCAAGGTAAGGCATCGTCGGAGCACCGAATCTACTCCAATGCGATATAAGGTATCTCCTACTATACGGTAGGGTTGGGACTGGTGCCGAATCCGACGGCGGGCAGCTTTATCCAACTCAGACCGAAATGTCGAGGTCTGAAGATACACTATTATGTCACCGTACCAAGGATCACGAGTATTGATGAGGAAAAGCATTTCGTCCGGTATATGGTCTTCAGAGTGTGAGGGAACAGAGTCTGTAGGGAGAGAACATATCAAATCCGCGAAGACCAGTGATTTAGTTGACTTAGCAGTGGTGAACTCCAAGTCAAACTCCTGAAGGATCACAATCCATTTGGAGTACTTGCCCCCCAGTAATTTTCTAGAAAGAATATATGTCATAGGGTTGCAGTCTGAAACCACTGTTATCATGCGCAAAAGGATGTAATGGCGAAAACGTTGTACAGCGTGTACTGCTGCTAAAGCCAACTTCTCGACATGTGCATAACGCGTTTCCGGGTCGAGAAGGTTCCGAGACAGGTAATAAACAACATGTTCATCACCGTGATCGTCATCCTGCACCAAGACCATGGCTATGGTGCTAAATGCGGTGGCTAGATATAAAGTGAAGTCACTGTGGTAGTCCGGAGGACGAAGCAACGGAGCATTGACTAGCAACGTCTTCAGCGTCTCAAAGGATTCCTGAGCAATTTTGTCCCAATGAAAGGGAACATTCTGCTTCAACAAACGAGTGAATCCTTTGGCCACCTCGGCATAATTCGGGATAAAACGTCGAAGAAAATTCGCTTTCCCTTGTAGACTCTGTAACTGATACAGGGAGGAGGGTGATGGGAGATTTACGATGGCCTCGACCTTTAAAGGGTCAAGGCGAATTCCGTCTTTCGAGATGATGAATCCTAAAAGACGGCCAGAATCAACGCAGAAGACGCATTTATGAGGATTGAGCCTAATATTGTAGCATCTGCAACGAAGAAAGATCTGGCGGAGATGCTCAGGATGGTCCTCTCGCTTACCCGAATGGGCTGGCAAGTCGTCTAGATAAGGCTGAACGATATGGAGAATGTCATGAAAAGCGTAGGACATCGCACGCTGAAACGTGGCTCCAGCGTTCTTTAAGCCGAACGGGAGTTTTTTGTACGCGAAAGTGCCCCACGGACAGATGAATGTGGTCTTATGTTGATCCTCAGGTGCGATATTTATTTGGTTATATCCTGAGAAACCGTCCATTAAGGAATAGATCTCACTCCTGTCACATTCGTCGATGATCTGGTCGATAAACAGAGTGGGATAATTATCCTTTGGACAGGCGCGATTGATGTCGCGATAATCCACACAGACTCGAATTGTACCCTACTTTTTATCGACAGGGACAATGTTGGACACCCATTCTGTAAGGGGGATGGGATAAATAAAACCCGCGTTCAGAAGTTTTTCAACTTCTGCCTTGATGGCGGCGGCTTTCCGAGGATACATGGGACGTAAGCGTTGGCACACGGGTTTCGCACCTGGATAGGTTGGAATCTCGTGCACTATAATACTAGGGTCAATCCCCGGAATTTCCTCGTAAGACCATGCAAAAACATCTCTGAATTCTTTGAAAAGCTCAGTATAGACTTGAATCTCATCGGGAGAATAAGTCACACCCACGTGAATATTCTCAACAATCCCCAGTTTAACGGAGATGTTGATTGGAACAGTTTGAGTAATGTTACTCAGATTACCTTCCGAAAAAACCTCGTGCATCAAGATCGGTGTTTGAAGAGGAGGGGAAGGAACCTGAGTAGCATAACGCTCCAGACAATCAGTCATTGCCCCCAAGCTAGGCATAAACGAGGAGCGATGATGTCCATCGCCCCAAGGTAGCTCCTCAAGAGACATAGTTTCGATGATGGCCTCATCGGAAGGAAAAGTCTCTCTGAGAGGATCAGGTGAATCAGTATGACCAAGCCAGGGGGATTGGGAGTAGACGTCGAGAGCCATGTGTTTCTGAGTTTGGGAGGTTTGGCTGCGGGAGTTCTATGGAAGGGAAGTGGTTTTGCCACCTCCCATGGAACCTTCCTTGTTGATAGGGCCAATCCCACAATAATAGGGATCCCAACTCCCTCCTTCCCCATCTATAAAAGCCTGCTCAATTCCATGGCAAGCTAGTCTTGAAGTGCCTAAGCTTTGAATCTTCAAATTCCCAAGAGCCTTTGTGCTGTAAGAGCCCTCTTTCTTCCCTTAAGGCCGACTCAAGTAAGGAGACTATCGTCGAGAGACTCTAGAGAGGCTTGCCCTTTCCTTGGCGAGCTTTGCGAGATGTGAACGACTGGACTATCCCCAAGGAGACCACGTCGTAACTCCCATTGTAATCCCATTGATCTTTAATGAATGACATTTTGACGGCGGGCTTCTCCACTCTTTCAATGATGTTAATATGGAGTATAATTCTCGAATCGAAGGCTGGAGTTATGCAATTTTATGTTTGTATTCTTCGTATATAGGCCGAGCCTGCGAGATCGGAGGATCGGGTGAGCCCGCCGCAGGCCGAACGCAGAACGCTTCTTCGTATCGCAGCAGTAGGCTTCTGCTTTAGTCTTTTCATTCGTAACTAGGAACTTGCGTCGTAACATTTCTGATTGTTGCTAGACCCCTGTTGGGCTAGTAGGGATCGCCTCTGTCCGCAGAGGGGATTTACCTCCTCCCCAGCGGAGTCGCCAAATTGTTGAGGAGGTAAATCCCCTCTGCGGACAGAGGCGATCCCTACTAGCCTAGCAGGGGTCTAGCAACAATCAGAAATGTTACAACGCAAGTTCCTAGTTACGAATGAAAAGACTAAAGATGGAAGCCTACCTGGAATCCAATGCTACGATCTGAAGAAGAGAGCGTTCCCGTTCCTCAGCCTCGACAGATCACGATCCTCCACGATCTCCGCGGGTGGACACCTGCACATGCAAGAAACAAACAGATACAAGCATAAAATCCGGCATACGTAACTCAATATCAGTCAGAAAGGATACTACTCATATTAACATCATTGAAAACAGAGTGGAACCATAATCGTAATCATTCATTAAAGATCAATCGAAAGAGATTACAACCAAAGTTCTGACGTCGTGGTCTCCTTCGGATGGGTCTCCAGTCGTTCACGTCTCGCAAAGCTCGCCAGGGAAAGGGAAAACCTCTCCTGAGTCTCTCGACAATATTCTCCTTACTTGAGTCGGCCTTAAGGGAAGGAAGAGGGCTCTTACAGCACAAAAGGCTCTTGGGAATTTGGAGATTCAAAGCTTAGGCACTTCAAGACTAGCTTGCCATAAAATTGAACAGGCTTTTATAGATGGGGAAGGAGGGAGTTGGGATCCCTATTATTGTGGGATTGGCCCTATCAACAAGGAAGGTTCCATGGGAGGTGGCAAAACCACTTCCCTTCCATAGAACTCCCGCAGCCAAACCTCCCAACTCAAGATAGGAAATGGTTTCTAAGTTTGTTGAAACTCAACTTCCACCATCCTTATTTAAAAAACACTCCTTAAATTGGCTGGCGCAGCTACTGCTCTGGGACAGAGCGCCAGTTGGCGCGGCCTCTTTGCAGGATTTTCCCCATTGGCACAAGTGCTGAACTGTATGCCCGCGCCAATGCAAAAAGAGATGTTTTTCATGATTTTTGCAAGGAGATGTCTTTAGGGAAAATGAAGCTCATGCTTAGAGGAATGCATTGATGATGTTTTCAAGGCATGACAATGTTCACAGGTCACAAAATGGGTCCTCCATTGTGCGGGACGGGGAATGGTAGGGACGGTGACAAATTACTGTGTAACACACCTCCACCCTTGTCTAGTTAGCCTCTGACAGTGGATAAAACAACCACCAGACAAACAACCCTATTTTTGGGGTATCTTGGCAAAGTCTACCTCAAAGTCATTGCCTTTTGAAGGTGTTCAAGAAACCTAAATATCATGTCTGGCAAGATAAGCTGGGAGTGATTATTAAATACATGTAGGATCATTCCATGATCTACAAGTTTGTGGGGGTATGGCTAACTGAGAAGGATCACATCTCCTGGATTAGAAACAAATCGTATCCAAAGTGCCATGTTGAACGCTATCTTGGTTCCAATGGTTTCTTCACAATCGTCTTCACAAATTTGGAGGATAGAACATAGCTATTTTAAAATGGCCCATATATATTCAACAATGATAGTATTTTTGTCAAATTTTGGACACCAAGATATAACCTTAACAACAAGAATTTCTTAGTTGCACCAGTGTGGCTAAGACTATATTCTCTTCCCATTAAGAACTGGAAAGAAGATATTATGGAATACCTAGGCACTATGATTGGTTCCTTCACTTAAATTTCAGGGTAAACAAAACGAGGAGGTACATTGCCTATGCTCGAATTTGCATTCACATGAACATAAAGCAACCACTTTCGGAGTCCACTGAAATCTCCTTTCAGGAAAAAATCATCATCTAACAGCTAGATTGTGAGCATGTTTTAGAGATTCTATGAATACGAACATCTATTTAAATAATTCCCTCTAAATGAGCCAACAACTCAACCTCCACAAGGCCCAGACGTGGATTTATATGGTTTTAATTGACCACCCACCAGAAGAAGAAATAAAAAAACCCACCGATGACAAATCAGGAGAACCCTCAATCAAGTAATCATTATGTTTTTGTCATTCTTAATTTCTTCTCAGAGGTTCCCTCATTCTGCAAATCCTTCCGCGGATGGTCTGTTTCTCCGATGCTAAGTTTGTTTCTGTTCTTCTTACTGGTGGTTGTTATGCTCCTCTGGTGCATGGTCAAATATGTTCGTCTCCTTACCTGCAAGCTAGCCTCAGAAGTGTCACTCGAGGAATTTCCTCTCGTTCAATTCCAAGGAACGAAACCAACATACTTATGATCTGTCTAAGAACATTCTTAGACAGTTTCAAGACTCGTGGGAGATAGAAGAGAAATATGGCTCGGTTGTTCGTGTGTCGGACACCAGACCATACTGATGGAGGGCCACCCCTCATCAAGCAGTAAAAAATTCATCTTTCATATTTTTAAAGTTTACTCTAGCACTGCTATACCTCCTAGAGTTGATGTATATACTATTTAAGAGTTCAAACTTTTTTTCGATGTTGATGTTTTTTTTGGACCCATATTAAAAAAAATTATAAACAATACTCTATGGTTGTTTTCTCTTTTTGGAGAGGTTGTATATATGTCGTTTTTTTCCATTTTCACTATCTGTCAGGCATTCTCCTTGATCGGAGGCCCATTTAGTTGACTTGCTTTATATTGCTTTGCTCATACACCTTTTTTAGCAGTTTTTGTCTAAAAATGGCCTTACTATGCGGTTCATGCCCTACAGGTTGTTTCACCCTTTAGTTAGGGCTTGTTGGTTTTCACTCTTTGCTCTTTGTGGAGGACAAGGTCCTTATGGAATATTGCGGCATATACGATGTAACTTTTTGTTTTGTATGAATAAAAATTTTGATTTTTTCTCGGGAAAAAAAAGAAGAAGTAATCACTATAGTGCTCTAGAAACCATTAATTAAAAAGTTGGAGATTTAGAACAACCCCCAATAGCTATGGATTCCAAACATTCCATACAATCAAAATCCTCTACAAAGAAATGGAAAAACCCCAAAAATCAACATGACAATCCCACAGATCCAAAGATCAAAATGAAGGATTCACAACCAAACCCATAATAGAGAAACTTGGAGGACCAAATGGACCCAACAACAAATAACCCAAAGAATATGAACATTGACGAGATTATACTTTCAGTGATCTTGGATGAATGGAAAACCAAAGATATTACCACCATTCTGGAAGTGAAACTAAATCTAATTCAACAATCATACAAAAAGCTTAGAGATTCTCTTGAGTCACCCAACTCTAGTCAATTTGGTTCACCTTCCAAACGACTCTCCCAATCCCCCAATGATCCCTAATTAAACTCAAAGGAGGACAAAAGTGTGGCTGAAAAACCAGGAAGTAATTGATCTAATGAACTTGTCAATTCATGGTTAACCTAGGGAAAGTCCACGAGATATCCAAGGTGTTCCCCCCATCCCATCCCTTTCTCTAATGGAGATCTTATCTTAGAACATTCAGGGCCTCAATGGAAAAGGATCCTTAGAGACTATATCGAAAGAGATCAACCCAACATTTCCATCCTACAAAAAACCAAATGCTCTTATGAAAATCTACATGAAATAGCTTCCAAATTTTGGAAGGATTGCAAATCCATTACCCTCGATTCCACTGGATTTGTAGGAGGTATAGTAGTTCTCTGTAATTCAGGAGAAGTGGAGTTATCTCATTGGTTTACCATTACTCGTATTTTAGCTTACCACTTTAGACCTCTAGGATTGAAAGAATCATGTTGCTTATTTTCTATGTATAGACCTCACCTCCCTGCGCAGAAGGCCCAATTTGTATATTATTTCTCTCAACTTAGCAAGTTATTCTAGGATGAACTCTGCATCACTGGAGGTGAATTTAGCATGATTAAATCACTTGAATATAATAAATAAGGTATACGTCAGATCGATAGACTCCCACCTCTTCAAAGACTCTATCAACTCTATGTGGATGGTGGATATGCCAACTATCAATGGCATTCACACCTAGAAAAATTAGCGATGAGGTAAACTTCAAATAGTCCCACTTATATGTATTTCTGATTTCTGAATCCATCCTAGCAGAAGATGTTTTTATGGAAGACTTTATTCTCCCCTGTGTAGGCTCAGATCATTGGCCCATCAACCTGGAGTGGGATCTTAAATCAAGTCCTAACAATCGACCCTTTTTCTTTGAAAGTTTTTGGTTGCATGACCCTTCATTTGTAGAAAAGGCTAAATATTGGTGGCATAACCTAGACTTCCCCAATACCTCCCATGTGTATAGATTCTAGCCAAAAATGAAGGTCCTCAAAGCTCAAATAAAAAATTGGAATAGGGATGAGTTTGGGGAAATTATTCAAGCTAAAAATTAGTTAGAGGTAAAGATGGAAAACATTCAAAAGGATATCATTGAAGGAGGAATAGAAACCCTTGCAAAACATGAGGGGGACATCCTGGATCAACTTGAAGACAAAATAAAATAAGAAGAGCTACTCTGGAAACAAAAATACATAATAAAAAAATGGTTGAAGGAAGGGGAGAGAAATACTAGGTTCTTTTACAAATAAATGCTCCAACACCATCACTACAACAAAATATGCTCCATTATGGATAGAAATGGTAGAAAGCTCATAAATCATAAGGATCTATAAACAAATATAATTATATGTTATAGTAGCCTCATAAAAGATCCAACCCCTAATAGACTTACATCCATCAACAAAATTATATCTCACATTCCTCACATTGTTACCCCTGATCATAACACATCCATAATGATATAGATCACTCTTCAAGAGGTAGAGGAGACTGTAATGAACATGCCTAAAATTAAAACTTCCAGACTTGATGGATTCACCTCCTCTTTATTTATTTTTCTTGTTTTTCCAGGCATCTTGGTCATTTTTTGGGCCCAAAATCTTAGATTTGGTGGAATAATCAAGGATGTAAAGGTTCATGCTCCCCACTCTTAATGCCACCTTCATAAAAATTATTCCCAAATCAAATAACTCTGTGGATCCTAGTGGTTTTAGGCCCATTTCCCTCTACAACGCAATTTATAAGATCATCTAAAAAATTATTGCAAACTAGTTAAAACCACTTCTCCATCTCCTTATCTCCAAGGAGAAATATAACTATGTGGAGGGGCATCAAATTCTATATGGAATGATAGTGTCCCATGAACTCATCCACTCTTTGGAAAATCACAAGAAAGTTGACATGGTTATCAAACTTGAATTATGGAAAGCCTTTAACAAATTGAGGCGGTCCTATATTTACCACACTCTAAGAGCTTTTGGATTCTTAGAGGATTGGATTGACTGGACCAAATCTCTCTTATCTTCTTTGTTTTTTCCATCCTTCTCAATGGCTCACCCACTAAGACCTTCAGCCTCTTGAGATGAATTGGGAAAGGGGATCCTCTCTCTCCCTTCCTCATCGTTCTCACAATGGAATACCTAGGTAGATCCTTTCATGTTTCCCTTCAACATGGCTCCTTAATAGGCATCCACCTTCACAATTATTTTGATCCCATCACTCACCAAAAATTTGTTGACAACACCATGTTCATGGGATAACCTTTGTCAAAGAAGTCGGAGCCTTCAAACATATATTGGATAATTTCATGCTTGCTTCTAGAATCTCAATCAACCCCTCCAAATCCTAGGTATTTTTCTTTAATACCCACCCCTCAATCCAAGCTCATCTTGCTAGATTTTTGGGCTTCCAACACTCCTCTCTCCCAGCCATTTACCTTAGGGATCCTTTAAATAAAAAATCTATTAAAACTATCCACTTACAATATCTCTGAGACAAGTTCTCCCACAATTTAGATAATTTTACCTCTTTAGCTCTAAACATAGCTATTTGTATGACCCTCCTCAAATATATTCTTTGGGCTCTTCCCATTTATAAGATCTTGGTCATCACCGCCACAAAAGGTTTTCTCCAATCCATCAAGAATATTTACTAAGATTTTCTTTGGGGTGGTGTAACTAGACAATGAAAATGGACTCTCCTACAATGGAATAAGTTACACCTCTCTAAAAATATAGGGGGGCCTTGGCCTCAAAGATCTAAAAATACTCAACAATTTAATGGGAGTTAAAATTTGGTGGCATTGGAATCAAGGTGGTCAAGACCCATGGAAACTCATTTGGAACACATTTACTCAAGATAACCAGTACATCGAGGTAAACATGTGACGAAGAGTTACTATGATATGATTCAACCCATTATATCACCTTAAGGAAGTGGAATCAACAAAACAAAACCAAACTGACCTTCCTCAAAATCTATAAGACTCCTAGGGGCTAACCAACCACACCACGTTCCAAACCCTTAATTTAATATGCCTTCTGACTGAACTAGAGCCCCAATCACACCCATGACAATCCCTCCATGCGAATGACATCCTCTAGTGGCATGCACATCACGGGAATTCATGTGATTGCATACTTTATTAGGTAATTTTGTGCCAACGACCTCAGATTCTGAACCACTTTTTCAGGGTTAGGACACAGGCCTCTGCCCAAAAGTTGATGAAACTATCATAAAAGATAAATAACAAGACGACAAGGTGTCTAATGCAAAACTTGAACAAGGACGTGAATTGACAAGGCCTAGCCATGATAGATATTCCTTCAAAAACATCATGAAGATGAAATATACAGGTCATATAAACACATTTGAACATAGATACTTCACACTTATTTGAGAATCATTAAGAAGGTTTGATGCCCTCTCATAATAGTTGTAAAATCTTCTACTAGGTCATGCATTCATTAACATTTAATTTACAAAGCAAAACATGATGAGAGCCAAAACTCAAGTTTGTCACAAACCATACTTATAACCAACATATCAACAATGATAGAATAACCATTATAACTGCATAATAACAAACACATTTACACATATACATAAGAGGAAAACAACTCTTATTAACATATGCAAGATGCAACTGGGTCAAGAACTTCCACATACCACCCAACTATAGATTGGGTTGAACCAAATATTTCTTTCAACCAAACACCCTCGTGCCATATTCCAAGCATGAATTGGGACTCACAACAAAACTAATTAGGGATTCCTTTGGATTTACCACAATCCACCAAAGGATTCGTAGGCCCAAGCCTTGATCTGTACAACCAGGATTTACCACATCCTGACAAGGGATTCTTATTCCTAAACAAGAAACATACAATACCAAGATTTACCGCAATCCTGCCATATGCTGGTCAAGGGATCACAAGGCCTTAATAATCATGGATGCCTCCATATCTATCAACCACCTAAACTGTGAGGAATTTTTCTATCTCCACCCTCTAGGATTTACCATGCATCCCGCCATAACTAGTCAAGGGATTCCTAGGCCTAAAAAGGGTATCCACAACCAACATTTATCATGTATCTCGCCATTACCTATCAAGGGATTCCTAGGCCTTTTTTTTCCTCTTGAGACCACCCCACTCAGTTTCGAAACCATCCAGAAATCCAACTCAATCAAGTAAGAAAAACCCCATCACACCATGGTTATCCAGAAATGGAAAGGAAAGGTTGAAAACCACTATCACACCTAGAAAAATTCATGCTAGTGACAACAAGAGAACCCAATACACACATGAATGTACCATGCATACCAAAACTAGCAAGGAAATCATACATGCAACTCGATGCCTGCAAGTAATCCTGCTATATCCATTTGATCAAACTCTTCTCTGCTTGATCTTTGCTTTTGTTTGCCTTATTTTTCCTTCCATTGCTTTCCTTGATCCAATGCTAGAGCTTTCCAAGAAAACTCTAAGTGTGCAAGAATATGTGTGAGCAGAGAGAATAGAGAGAGCTCAAAACTAAACTTATGAAAGCTTAAACTGACAAAAGTTGTGAAGTGATCCTCATAAGCCTTTTATCATTGAGGCCTCTAATTTCTTCAATTTTTCATTATTTTCCTTCATTTTCCTCCTCACATGCAACTTGTGACCTTTCAAATTTATTTTCTCCCATTTTCCTTTATTTTCGTAAATAAAATGCCAACTAATGCCTCTTTCTTTTCCAAAGCCATTTCCAATTTCCCTTAGCCATAATAAACCAAATGAACACCCACACTAAGATGTTTTTCCCAACATTCAACTTGGAATACATGTCCCATGACCTTGGTCTTATTTTCCCTTCATTAAATTTATTACATGAAATTTAAACTTGGGCTTGTTACAGACCCCTCCCCCTTAGGGGAACACCATCCTCAGTGTTCAATGACACCTTCAACCAGAAAAACCATTGAAAAACCAAAGCTTACTACTTATGGAGCTTTATAACTTAGCTTGATGCAGTATTTACAATGAACAACCTACTGAAAAGCATAAGCAACATGAAAAACATGACAAAATAACAACCATACCGCTTATTGGAGATTTATAACACAACTCATGGTGGTATTTACATCCATATACATATACCAAAATTGCTTTGTCTCAACTAATAAACAATGAAGGATACCTAGTCTGCATTTGATCATCCATCTCCCATGTAGCTTCATTGGGCCCAAAGTGCTTCCACTACACCTTAACGTGCTCGATTTCTTAATTTCGGAGCATGAGCATCTTTCTCTGCAAAATACACTGAGGTTTCTGCTGGAATTCTCCTTTTGGTTCCACCTACAATACAATCCAATCAATAACATGATCAACATCCTTTACATATCTTTTAAGTAATGAAACATGGAAAAAATCATGGACTTTCACTATCAAAGGCAATGCAAGTTTGTAGGCCACTGGTCCAATCCTCTCAAGGATCTCAAAAGGCCCACCATACCGAGGTGCTAGCTTCGCACATGAACCAATCCTCAAGGAGCTCTTCTTGGGCTTTATGTGCAAGTACACATGCTCCCCAACCTAGAACTCCATAAATGATCTTTATTGATATGCATAACTTTCGTGTATATCTTGTGTTGCCATTAGATTCTTCTTGATAACCTACATTTCTTGTTCCATCTCTACCAACATGTTTGTTCCAATCAACACCTTGTTCATTGGATCACTCCAAATGATAGGAGTATTGCAAATCCCCCATAAAGTGCCTCAAACATATTAATCCTCATTGACTCTTGATACCCATTATTGTAATAAAACTCAACTAGAGGTATATACTCTTCCCACTTTTGTTGTTAACGCATAACATACATTCTCAACATGTACTCTAAAATCCTATTGACCCTTTCTGTCTACCCATTTGTCTATGAATGATAAGTTGTGCTAAAGGCCAATTTTATACCCAAGCCTGCAAATAAGTCTTTCCAGAATCTAGAAGTGAACTTAGCATCCCTGTGTGACACAATCTTCTTCGATACCCCATGCAACCTCACTATATATTTGATGAAGACATGTGCCACATTACTAGCTAAATATGTAGACTTTACCAGAATGAAGTGTGCTACCTTTGTCAACTTGTCCACCACAACCACGATAGAATCATGTAGCCTATATGTCCTCGGAAAACCTATAATGAAATCCATAGAAATGTCCTCCCATTTCCACTCTAGAATCATGATAGGATGTAACAAACCACCTGGATGCTTGCACTCTACTTTTACCTATTGACAATCAAAACATCTTTCCACAAACTCCGCCACTTCCTTCTTCATATTTGGCCAATAGTAAAACTTCTTCACCATCGTCAATGTTTTATGATATCCTGGGTGACCTGAATACAGCTTAACATGAAATTCCCTCAAGATAACCCTCTTGAGCTCACTATTGTCTGTAACATAGATCTTGTCCCTAAATGTGAACAAACCATATGCTGTGAGACAATCATGTCCCTAAATGTGAACAAATGATATGCTATGAGATGATATTCCACATCTCGATCACTTGCACCCTGTTATAACATGTGCATAAGCTCCCTATACCTATCATCATGTTGTCCTACCTGCAAGATCTGATCTTGTAGATCTATCCCATAATAACTCATAGACTTTTTATGATTTACCTGTACTCTTCTACTAAGAGCATCTGCAACCTTGTTTCCTTTCCCTTAATGTACCTGATCTCGAAGTCAAACTCACTAATCGTCACCAACCATCTAGCATGTCTGGCATTCAGATTCAGTTGATAAAATAAGTGCCTCAACCCATTGTGATTACTCATCAAGATGAACCACCTACCAATAATATAGTGCCTCCACATCTTCAATGCATGAATGATCGTTTCCAACTCAAAATCATGTGTCCCATAATTATGCTTGTGCTCATTTAGTTTCCTTGATTCGTAACATACCACATGTCCCTCTTGCATAAGGACTCCACCAAGCCATCTCTTGCAAGCATCAGTGCACACCACAAACTCTTTATCTCGATCTTGAATCTTGAGGACTGGAGCATTTGTCAACAACTGCTTCAACTGCTCAAAACTTGTTGCACATTCCTCTGTCCATTCAAATTTTTTACCTTTCCTTTGCAATGATGTGATAGGATATACAATCCATGATAAGTTCTTAATGACCTCCTGTAGTAACGTGCCAACCCCATAAATGATCTTACCTCATCCACATTCCTATTATCTTCCCATTCCATGATACCCTTTATCTTTTCCGGGTCCAATGCTATGCCTTCCTTGGAGACAACATGCCCCAGG
Organism: Pinus albicaulis; assembly: GCA_034641835.2. Taxonomy (NCBI): domain Eukaryota; kingdom Viridiplantae; phylum Streptophyta; class Pinopsida; order Pinales; family Pinaceae; genus Pinus; species Pinus albicaulis. The sequence goes on along the minus strand of CM076580.1, from coordinate 1,265,833,701 downwards.
TAATGTACCCCTGTTTGAAAGAAACTGCATTTTATAAGCTTGACATACAATTGATGCTCTCTTATCAATCTCATTATTGTTGCTAAATGTTTGGCATGCTCTTCCTCATTCTTAAAATATATCATCAATGAACACAATAAGAAACTTGTCCAAATAAGGACACAATACATTATCCATCAAGCACATAAAAGCAGTTGGATAATTAGTCAAACCAAATGGAACTAAAACAAACTCATAATACCTATAACTAGTCTAGAAACTTGTCTTGTAAATGTCCTCTTCTTTGAGGCATACTCGAAGGTATCCTGATCTTAGATCAATCTTCGAAAACATTGTTTCTCCCTTCAATTGCTCAAACAAGTCATAGATCCTTGACAACGGATACCTGTTCTTGATTGTTACCTTGTTCAACTGCCTTTAATCAATTCAAATTTTGAGAGTACCATCCTTCTTCTTCACAAAAAATACTAATGCACCCCACGGTGATACACTTGGCCTAATATATCCCTTGTCATATTTCTTTCAATTCCAACTTCAATTCCACTAACTCCAGAGTGCTCATCTTGTATGGTGACTTTGACGTTGGTGCTTCCCCTGTTACCAAATTAATAGAAAATTCCACTTCTCTATGAGGCAACAACTCTATAATATTTGCAAGGAATACATCTTGAAACCGCTGTAAAATCGGGTACCAATTCAAAACCTCTACATCCTCAACATCCTTACCTTTATCACTAGATATATGCACTACAAATATCACACACCCTTTCTTGCAACTGTGCTTTGCCTGCATAGTTGTCACCATCCTAACTGGTGTAGCCTTATTCTTACCCTGTAAGATTCTTTATTCCCCATTGTCATCCAAACACTCAATAGCCTTATCATAACAATCAATGTTAGTCTTGTGAAGATACAACCAATCCATACCCAATATTAGACTATATGATCCCAACAGAAGTACATTCTGATGTGTTGATGTAGGTATACCATTCCACTAAAATCAGCAAACTCCTACCCAATGATGAACTCTATTCTTCGTACCTATATCCAACTACGCTAGCCAAGATTCTACATGCACTTCTTTATTCAAACCACATGTATCCACTAAGTCAGGGTTAACATAACTAAAATTAGGTCTAGGTTCAATAAAAATATAAACAACTTGATCACAAAGCTTATTGTCCATCTTGATAATGGATGCCTGGTGATCTGCCTTCATATTATCTAGTGTTGCATAGATACGAGGAATGTTTTTTCCAACATCCCCAAGTGTTTATGCCTCCTATGCACTATAGATGAAGGTTGAGGCCTACCACCCTAATATGAGGGAAAAACCCTCTTGAGATGCTCCTTGCCACATATCCAACACTGCAATTGTCCCTTACCATCACCTCTATTCTGCTACCCTCCAAGCTATGACCCATGTTCGTGTAAAACTACATTTAACTTCTTATAAGGAACATCATTCTCCTTCTCTCTTGCATCCTGAGGTCCTATTAGCTTTGACTGGCATTTGCCTTTAGTATTTTCTTTCCCCTTCCAACCTTACTGAGACTCTGTCTTGTGCTTTGGTTGCTCATAATAGTGATTCAACTTACCAATGAATTCTCCAAGTGAATGAGGCTCATCATACTCAATCTAGTCTCTAAATGCTAATGGAAATCCACTCAAAAATATCTAAAATTTGGCTTTCTCATCCTTAAAATACAGTACATACCTCAACTGTAACAGCCCTGGTGAAAATCCATATAAAAAATATATAAGACCACGGTTGATGGGACACTCATTACAACCTGAATGTTTGGTAAAACATCCTAGTGCAGGTGTTCACATGGTTATTATGGCTAAGGAAATTAGCAAAGGTTGTGGATAAGGCATTAAAGAGGAAACAAGTATTTTTGGCACATTTATTTATGAAAATAATGGAAATTAGAAGAAAGGGGAGGTAAAATGTCACGGGTTGCATGTGAGGAGGAAAATGAAGGAAAATAATGGAAATGAAGAAAATAAAGGCCTCATTGATAAAAAGGCTTCTGAGTATCAGTTGGTGCCTTTTTTCAATGCATTTTTGGAGCTCTCTCAATATTCTCTCTCTCGCTCATGCTCTTGGATACTTAGAGTTTTCTTGGAGCACTTTGGGAGTGTGGATACTTGGTGATTTGGAGCAAGAAGGAAAAGGAAGAGCAGGAAGGCACAATTGGACATCAAGATCAGAAGCTATAACAAGATTTTCTTGCAGGTACCGAGTTGCATGTATGTTTTCCTCGCTAGTTTTGGCATGCATGGTGTATGCATGTGGATTTTCCTAGCCTTACAATTTCCTAGGTAGCCATGGTGTTGTGGGTTTATTGTTGGGTACCAGATTTGTTTACTTTCCTCTCCCATTTTACCCTATCTTTCTATCTCTTTGTACCATTATTGTTCTTAAATGCAGGAGGTAAAACCCCTTTTCCTTATCTTTCATGGGATATTTGATTAATGAAGTAATTTTCATGGAGGTTTTAAATTTTTATATATTAACTCTGATATTTCTACAGATTTGGCCAAAGCAGGAGGGTTGCAGTCGTGAGTCATGGAACAACCCATAATTTCCAGTGCTATTCTCATTTGTTTTTACAGCATAACAGACTCTGTTCATACCAGCGTTATTTCAGGCCTTTTTACGGTTTCCTTATGGGAAACTAGGTTGTTGTTGTAACAAAGTATATTTTTGTAATTATTAAGTTGCTGAGGGGAATCGAGGATTCTAGGACATTTGTATAAAGAAGCCTATGGGTTGTGAATCGGGGTTAAGCCCACTTACATACAAATCTTGTAACAAGTTTATTCTATCATTAATTGAATGTGCATCATCTTGTTGTTTTTATTGTAATTCGCGATTTTACTGTAGCCCTTGATCAGAGATTTGGGCCCACTCTTCTGATCAGGTGTTGTGTTTTCCTTTCTTTGCATTGTTTTATGTTTTAGTGTGAATCATTACTGTTGTTACAGTTTAATTCTTTAATTGCTGTGAATGTCTTTTAATTCTGAAATCCATTTCTGTGTGTTTATGGATTTAAACCCGTGATCTACAGAAGGTCATGTGCTTGTTCCTGCATATACTATGTCATTAGTCTTGAAATAACTAACACCCTCAGGTTGATAATTAATGTGGAAGAAGGGTTGAATTTTGTTCATATCCGGACACCAACATTTATTTCCATTGATTATTTTCTAGTCGGGTTCTCATGATTCCTTTAGTTGTGGGTTGAGTTATTAGTTCCTGGAAGCCTTGGTTGGACAAACACACTGGAAGCCCTATTTGGTAATTTAATTGATGGTAAACTACTTACATAAATTGTCAACTAAGGCTAGTATACTGATGAAGTGTATGTGCATTGTATGTGTTAGAAGTCCTTATTATGTCACTCTTAAAATGAAAATGATCAAACTTTCTTGAAAGAAATTAGTTGGAAACCAATCCACTATACTCTCTCAAAACAATAAAAACACACTTGCTTAAAACAAAGATCATACTTGCTCAAAGGAGATATCACACTTTGCTTGAAAGAAAGATCACACTTGTAGAAAGGAGATTATCACACTTACTTATGGAAAATGACATTAAAATTAAATCACTTCAAACATAAACTAACTCTATAATCACACCAATTGGAAATTCAAATCTTCTTCACTCAATATACACTACAAATCTACATCAATCCACACTCTATCAAATTACTTTCGTGTGCATAAGAGGTCTTGGCTTCACTCACTCTTCCTACATCAAAATAATTATACAATCCTGCTTCAAAAATTAAAAAAAAAATGAGCATTTAAAAGAAAATAATGAAATGCTACAGCAAAACAAAAAATTGAAATGATATCTACAGTTAATGAAAACCTTACAATTCAAGGGGGGCATCCTACGAGATGTAGGCAATAGAACAACTCCTCTACAATACTAAATACCCATCAATACCATGCAAAACAAGAGAATGAAACAAAAATAGAGTTTGTATTTGAAAAAACATAGTCTTTCAAACAATAATCTCCTCCCCTCTCATCGAAGGGATTGAAATTTATAGATCTCTGAAGCAACAACAAACTTAGATTTTTATTGCTACAATTATGGTCATGGGATCAAATCAAATAAAATTTCATGGATTTTTGGATCAAATATCATCCCAGATCTGATCAAACGTATCTCTGTGCCACGAATTTTCTAAAGAACAACTCTTTCTGGCTTTTTTGTTGGCTGTGCATTAAATGACAAATTGAAAAATTGTTTATCCATGTAATCTTCAAAATAAGGCTCCAAATATCTTTGAAAATATCTCAAATGGTAACGAATTTGAGAAGAAATCACATGGACGACCTAATTAGGCCCGTGCTGAAAAAAACTAATGTTTCAATTTCCCAAAATTCATTTTCATTTGCTCAGAAAATGCGTTTTAAGTTGACTGGTCAAAATTGTTGTGTTTTTCCCTTGATTTGATGTTGGAGGTCCACATGTGTGAGCTGGGTGGAATTTGACCAGTAAAAATCCATATTGGAACCTTTAGAAATAATTTCCATGTTTTTACTTTCCTTCTAGAGTGGTTATACTACCTCAACCATGGAGAAAACTACGAAAATTGTAGAAACTTGAACTTTCAAACTATCATTAGTAAAACCATGCATAATTCTCCTTAATTTGTTAAAAATAATGGAAATAATAATAATAAACCATGTAAACATGTATGTGGGAATTTGGTGCGTTTATGAAGAAATATGGTTAAAAATGATGACAATCGGAGAATGGAACGTTGCAAAAATGGATAGTTTCATCAACAAATTTATGACAAATTGAAGGCCCAATAAGCCCGACGGACAACTGTGGGTTGAGTTACTAGTCCTGGAAGCCTTGGTTGGACAAATGCTCTGGAAGCCCTAAGTGGGTTGAGTTACTAGTCCTAGAAGCCCTAGTTGGACAAATGCTCTCGAAGCCTTGTTTAGTCAATTTAATTGTCTTAAATTGTTATCATAAATTATCGACCGGTGTTGGTAATCTTGTGAAGTGCAAGTGCACTATATATGCAAGAAGCCTTTCTTAGTTTATTTTGGTGATTTTGTGTGTGAAGGTTGTTTTTTTAAATGTTTTTATTTTGGATGTCCCTCAGTGAATTTAAGAAACTAAATTATGAAAAGTAAACTAAATCCAAATTCAATTAAGTCCTAAAAATTGAGATGACAAATCTTGTTAGTAGCTAAGGATTAATTTTGAGAAGAACTAAAATTCTAAAACCAAAGAGTAATTCTAGTTTTTATATCTTTTGAGAATTTAATGTGAATGAAACTTAAACCAAAGAATTACTAAAACAATTTATTTTTTATGCTCAGAAAATAAATCACTATTATGAAGCAAAACTATTTGAATTCACGAGACGGAACTGATTCAAAACTAGAAAGGAAATCTTTGATTACTTCTTCAAATGTGTATTACAAGAAATAATCTATATAAGCTACTATTGCATGAAAAGAAACTAATATAATCCTTGATAAACTAATCTATGCTAAACTAATATGTGCCAAGATATTATGATAAATTATCTCTATGTTTTTAACAATCTAGGAAATAAATCTATTCATATGATAGAAACAAAGCATCTACTCTAACATAATGACATTCTGGAAATGATGATAACAAGTTATGAAATGACAATAATAAACTTAACATCTACATTGTAGAAATCTAGAAATGATTGCAATGAAAATAAAAATAAAAGCAAAGCATATATCTACGCTTCAAAACACAGTAAAAGCATAAAAATCAAGCTATGAAATAACATCTAAATGCAAGAATCGTAAACAAAATAGAACCTCTTATGTTGCAGGGGCCCTCCACAACCGATGGCTTTGAATCTACTCTTTACTAACTTTGCATTGAAACTCCATAATGTTTCTTCATTCGACTAGGAAATAAAAACAAAGTTTTAATGATATCACAATCTCGCAATAATTCGTATTGTTTATACAATTACTCAGCCTGATATTTATAAATCATTTCATTAAATGTTTTGAGGCTTTTATGCCTTCTAAGACTAAGAAAATTCTATCTAAATTTCTAAACAGAAAGGATAATTTCATTGCTTCACGATTCGCTACGTGGCAGAGCAAATTGTGAAGCTTCAGACTTCCTCGCTCGCTTGTTCCAGCTCCTAGTTGGCCATCCCTTTGACCACATTTATGGGTGATTTTTTGCTTGATTCTGGATAGATGGATAGGACAAGATCCATGACCGGATCATTTTTCAACTTCCCATATGATTAACTGCTCCATTAATACCGTAACCTACTTCAACCATGGAAAATATGAAAAAGAAGTTTTCCTGCAGGATTTCATTAATTCCGTAGCTAAATACAAATTTCATTCTAATAATAAGGAACAATTGAAAATATGAAAAATAGATCATTGACAACACTTTTTTGAGCTTATGGTGTTGTCAAAAAGAAGGAAATATAATGAAAATGAGTGTCAAAATTGACGTAGTCTTGAGGCTCTACATTCCCCCACGAGGAGACCATTGCATGTCCTCATGCAAAAGCACAAAATTGTGGGTCTTTATCATGATACTGCATCTACATTGAGACCTATGCTAAAACATCTAATTTCAACTTCTTTTCCTTCCTTGTGGTTACAACCACCCTTGGCTTTCTCATTAGGAGTTTATATTTCAGGTTTATGACCTGCCTGTTTAGTTGTTTATTCTTCTTCTTTAAATTTTTGTTCTTCTTGAACCATAAACCCAAATGTAAAAGAGTATTGTCATTTATGGTTTTCTCAATCTCGTTATGCAACTTCAAGGCTTCATGTTCTTGTTTATTATGCAAGTTTAGTGTCTCCAATTCAAATATCTCTTGTCTTGGAGTATTCACAAGTAGAGGTTCTTGTGGACTATGAGGTTGGTCTTCAAAAACTGACGTCTTTCCTGCATCTATTTTCTCCAAGGACTCAATATCATCATAAATTTGTTGATGCATTGGATCAATATATGGATTTCTTCGACCTAGACTCTGAGTGGGTGAAATAGTAGTGGGTGATGGAAACTTAAGATCCTCTTCTAAATCAACAAATTATGTTTCTTTTGAAGGTGGTTCTTTTGATGTCTTACTAAGTCTAGAGATTCTTCTTACTGGTTGAGGAGGGTTTTAAATTTTGGGCCTATTTTTCCTTATCGTAGGCTCTTTTGAGTTTGTGGATTTATCCTTCCCTTATATGTTATCCTCCTTCTTTTTATCAGTTTGTGGATTTCATCCTTTGACTGTTCCTGAGATGGTTGTTCATTTTCAACATGATTTTCAACTTTTATTTTCCTTCCCCTTTTTGCCTTGCTACAACTAGGTTGTTATTGGTCTCTTTCTTGGAAATGGTTCTGAATTAGGAAATTTTCCCCAAGTGTCCCCTAGGCTTTTAAGGTGGAATTCAATGATAATTTTTACTAACCCATGATGATACATTGTATTGTATATAAACTGAATTTTCTTCTAAACAGCCCCTGCCATTTTCTTCAAGCTATGCAATAAAAAGTATGGAAGATTTATTTCATTATCTTCAAGAAAATTCATTAAAAACCTAGCATGATAAAATAACATGCATCCGAAAATTCCTTCACATGTAACAAATTTATGGATTATCAATAACAAATTCCTCCATTTTCCTTTCAGAGTTGTGCTAGGGATCCCCTTTTTAAAGATGCTAGTATCCACTGGGTTTTTTAGAAAGATTTTCCATCCTTCACCTTCAATCCCGCTATTTTTAAACCATCTTTCTCATGTCCGCGGTAGTCTGGTGGCTTCAGCTATGAAAGACTTTGTTATTTCAAACTTGATATCTCTGATTTCGACCTCCATTCCATCAAAAGATCTGGAAAAGGATTTAGTAACCTCCTTATCAAACCCTTCAATTTTTTCCACAAAACTGAGCCATTTTGCTCTCTGTATTATTTCCTTTATCTGTGGGTAACCCTCCATAAAATTTCTTCCTTCGAGTTTTGTCCTCACAATTACTCCCATGGCTATTGAGAAGCTTTACCTTAAGACTACCTCTTTGACAAGGTAGACTGAGGGTTTCAGTATGAGTTAGGAGCGTGAGTGAATTATGCTAAGAAATGGATGATATGTAAGAGTGAATGAATGAATGCGGCTTCGAAATTATCGAGAGCGTGGGTGACGTTAATGAAAATTGACCGTTAAAGTATGAGTTGGATTATTTCACCAACAAAGTCGAGATTTGATGTTGGAGTGGTCGTGTAAATGATGAGGGTAAGTGGCGGAGTGTGAGATTTGATTTCGATTTGACATGATCAACTCTTTTAATAACGTTTTTGAGTTGGTGGTACAAAATGATCATCTAATTCATATGTCGATGTTTTCATTCTTATTATTAAATAAAAATTTTCATTTTCATACATTAAATTTTGATGTTGCTAACCTTCAATTGTTTCTCTTTGTCTTGTCTTCAAGTATTCTTCAATGTATTCTTAAACTACTTCAATCAAAAGTGTTGAAATTTGCAACAAGAAATAGTGAAATTGGCATCCAGAAACAACATGACAGAACACACACTAGTGTGGGACCACCGTTCACACAGTGATGGGTCCTAGCGATACATTATTGTGCAAGCCAATTTATTTAATAAAATGGAAATGTGTCTAATTTAATTTTCCCTCAATTAAAATGGACAATAAATTGTAATCTTATCTCATAAACACTTGTAATAGTTAACTTAGTGTGAAAGACTCAATTAGCTCATGAATTTCGAGTTGAGGGTGGTTGGTGAGGCATGCAAAGTGATTCTATGTGTTTTAGAGTTCAAGTTGCAGTTAGTGCATTAGTTTAATGCATTAGAAATCAGTTAACTCAATTAAGTGAGTTAAATTTAGTCTAACTAGTTATAACTGTTTGTTGAGGTCAAGTGAATTAAATTAGATTTAATTCACATGCAGTGATCTGTCAAGTGATTAATGATTTACTAATAATATATGCATGCATGTCAGTTCTGATGAAGACCCAATTGAGACAAAGGTTAAAGGGAAGTTAACTATTAGTTGTATTTTTAGCAAACTACCTAGATGCAATTAAAACACCACATGATTTCCCATGATACTTGCACAGTCAAGGAAGGCTGAAATTCCTAAATAATAGGGATTGCATTCCATAGGGATTGCCTGAGCAAGGAGGGCTGAAGACAAGATGAGAATTGGCTAAGTGTTGGCCCGACTTTGTCTAGATCAGTGTGAGACGATCAGGAGAGTGCAACAGATTCTTGTGAGCAAGAATCCATTGTATTGTTTCATGATTCCTCGGTTCATTATACAATATAGATAGAGGGCTTTTGAGTAGCAAGCTTTCCCCTAGAAAAATATTTGTGTTGTGTATTTATTTGCTTCTTTCTTTTACTTGGTGTGATTGTGCGATCGTGTTTAATTTACACATAATTAATTGTAGAAGGATTCAATAGCTTGCTCTAGTATATTGCATGGTCATATTGAATCCATTGGAATACATATTGTTTGTATAATTTATACATGGTATCAGAGCGCCATAAATCACAATAGTGAAGAATAAATTCAGTTTGTGTCTAACAGTATTCAAACTTGCAAATACTTTCGTTAGTGCGACAAGTGGATAAAGATGGCTTTCAATGGCTTAAGATTGTGTTGTAACAATATCTGGTTTTGATAAGTTAGCATGTTAGTTGAAAAAATGAAAAATAAAATCCTAAGTTAGGATATGGATGAAAAATTAAAATTAAAAATGTTAGGAAAAGTTATGTTTTTATGCATCCATGGCATAATAAAATGTTAGAATAGATTTCCCTAAAGAAAGAAGGCAAAAAGAAAAAATGTTAGAGAAGCAACAAAATAAAATGTGAATGCTTTAGTGCTTATAAAATAAAATCATGGCTACCTATTTAAAGGCGTCGAATTCCAAAAAGATAAAAAAAAAAGTAATTAATGATGATTCAATTCTTTAAAAGGGGTTTATATTTTCATTAATTAATTAGATAATATAGCGCTCATTATATTTTTATCCTAAAGTCACTACACGAAAAAAAGGTCAGATCAAAAGGAATAACGTGCCAACAAGTTTTGACGGAGGATCTTTTACTCGTTCAAGATCTACAATGGAGAATCACTTCGTGACCCCCCCTCCCCCGGCCCGAAATCCACTCGCAGTTTTGTTTCCATTGACCCTTTCCTCCCGTGCCTCAAGCCAACGGATCCTCCCTCCATGCCATAATCGTTGGTCACCCATCCAATGCCATCCTGCCACATTACCTAACCGTTACCATCCAACGCTTCACTCCCTAACCGTTGTATTTCGTTCACACGATTGTCCCCTATCCGTTTGACGTACCGTTGGTCATTAAACCCGCTCCTGATCCGTTAAACAACTACGGTCACCTTCCAACCCGTTAAACCCATATTACCACCTATAAAATAATTTGCAGAGAGCCTGATATTACTTTACTTTCTCATTTGTTCATCACGACTTGCCATCTTTGCACTCTGCGATCACTGTCACCATTTCTGTAATCACTTTTACCCTTCCTAAAACCACCCGATCCTCAAATTCCTTCTCCTAGTCGATATCCCCTGTTAACATGGCCCCCAAATCCAAGACTAAAAAGCAGGTGACCCCTAAAGGCAAAGCAAAGAAACAGGTGATTGAAGAAGTGTAGGTCACTGACTTGGTTGCAGAATAAATTCCTGCTCCAACACCACATATCAACCTCGATCTCATACCCCTCACAGATGCTTTCTTTAAAGTCTCATATGCTCACTAAAAATTTGACTTCCATGAGCTATATCAATGGCTAAATAAAAAACACATAGATAGTCAGGACCCTATCAGGTTCTGGGAATCTATGCTTCCCCTATTTGCCTTCCCACAGACCCACTTTTTCCCTGATCTAGTTTATTGGTGCCCAAAACAGTGTGATCCCATAAAAAGTTCAATGGTGGCTCAGAATGGAAACATTTTGATCACCATATCCCCAGAGACCATAAACTAAATGCTCTTCATCCCTTCATCTGATTCTCTATCCCATTTTTCACCTGTTTCTCTCGTGAACCTTTACCATAAGCTCACCTTCCCTCAGAGAGCCCAGATATTTGAGATATTTCCACCTGAGGATGCAGATTTTCCCAAGAAAAATCCACCATACACATCCTCAATATTTCCTGAAGCCTCTAAACATTGCATCTCACATATTTCATACCTGTTAGGATACCCAAATGACCAAACAGTCGATGAACCCATTATGGGGTTCTTATCCATATTCAGTAAAGAAAAATCACCATTTTTCATGTATAATTACATCCAATTCTTGGTTGAAAATATACACGAGAAATTCATGAATTTTACAACACAGGGTGTGTTTAATTACACTTATGTAATTATTCACATGTTTCTTTTTCAACAAGCGAAGATGTTTACTATCCACTTCAGTATATAGGATGCAAAAGGAGTGAATCAATCAGTGATTCACTGGACAGAAATAATCAGAGCTACATCAACAACTACTACTTTTGTATAGTTCATAGACTCCTTCATACACGCAATGAAGCAGCTACTTACTAGTCAGTCAGAATCCAGAATTGGAGAAGATATCAAAAGGATCCTGCACCTGAGTGAGCAAGCCAAAACTGGTGTTTGGTATCTATACCAAAACTACACATAAATTAGAGTATATGGCTATGAACTCCCACTATATAAGCTTCCAAGGTATGTCCCTATGAGATTCTTTGCCTTAGAGTATATCAGACAAATGATAAACATGGATGATCTCCATTTTGTCTCACGAAAGAGGAAAGCTCGGTTTAAGCTCAAGGCAAGCATTCGATCCTTCATCTGCAATACCAAATCAAATGGTGTTGAAGTTGATGTGATGCTAAAGAAAATAGGTTTCCAACCAAGTTTCACTTGGTCTTATGACCCCCATGGCATTATTTTTCTCTGAGAGTGGAACTCAAGACAACTTCTTATACTCATACCTCCAAAGCAGAAATAGAGAAACATATGAATCAAGATGAATGGATTGAAGGCACTCTCCAGGAGGTAGATGAACAAGTTATTTCAACCTCTAATGTGCAGACCCCTGTTCCTGAAAGTAAGCAGCAGAAAAGAGTCAAAGAAGAGCCTCCACATGCCAAATAAAATATGAAGGAGTTTATCTTGCAACAAAAAAATCCAAAGCTTGGTTCCACCTTACTTTCAGATGGAGAAAAACCATAGAGTATAGATTTTGGAGAGACTGAAGTTTCTACATCAACAAGTGTTCCTATGACTCCTCCATCATCATCACCTGCTAGAGAAACTCTGGAGATTATCCAGCATTCAGATGCCAGTTCTTCTCAAGAACAAAACATTTTCTCCAGATTCTTAGACATCAAACATAAGAATGAGGCATTAAAATATGATGTCTATAGTCAGTTCTGGAAGCAAACATCAAGTTCCCATCACAGGCTTCTCACTGCTTTTGATAGTGAGAAAGGAAGGATGAAAATGGCCTTTTTGTAGGCAACAGTTCCTTTTCCAAAGACTCATGCTGAATACAAAAAGGTTGTGTTCTCTTTTGATGCAAGTCAGATCAATCCAATTGATCAGATGGACATGCATACACAATCTAGGTAGATGTTATTTTCAACAATGACAACAACAACCATGTCACTCTCCAAACTTAAGACTGCATTATCAAATGTTCAATCTCAACTGAAGATTGAAAATTTATCTTCATTGGTCGAAGACAACATATTGAAATATTTGGAGGACCTTGTAGTAAAAGTTGGGTATGATCCAAAAGACTGCAAGGCAGTTGAGGAAATTATCAAAAAGAAGAATGCATACATATCTGCACTACGCAAACAACTCAAATTACCCTTAACTAAATATTCGCAGACAAAGGAGATTGCAGAGAAGGAATATAACAAAGAGGAGATGCTCAGATTGATCATTGATCAAAATATTCAAATCAGAAAGATGGAAGAATATATTGAATAATTATTGAAATATAAATCAACGACTCAGGTGGCTACTAATCCTAATACAGTAGCTCAAACATCTTGTAGGTATTAACCCTGTACAGAAATTATCTGCAAACTAATCTTAAAAACAAAAAATAAACAATAGTGAGAGCATAAAACATAAAACAGATATATACAAAGATTTTCCCCTGGATCCCAAATCAGGATGACCAACTTGATTTTTCATTATATTCCTTTTAGTGTTACAACACATATATATACATGTCGAAGCATACATAAACCCCAATCCCTTAACCCTAGATTAGAACGTAATCGTATTTCCCTTGATCAAATCTACAAAATACTAGGGGCCAAAAACCATCATGCCCCAAAACCATGTGCAAACCCATGCACAAAACCATGGGCGGGTCCGCCCACCGAAAAATAGGGTCCAAAAAATTTTTCCTGGGGCAATACGCCGAACCCTGAACAAGGGGGGCTATCGCCCCCCTTATGACCCCCCCGCACGCGACTAGTCGTGGAAAGAATATAACACATACCCAAAATTCTCCCACTTGTTGTTTTCTTTCCGCAGGGGGCCATAGGAGAGCTTAGTCATTAGCCCATATTTGCAATACCCATTGTTTCTCTACACCAAGAGAACTTATGAGTGCTCACAGACTTCGTCAATGCATCTGCAACATTCTTCAAAGTGTCCACCTTTACCAGCAACACCCTTTTAGCCTCAACCATATCTCTCACAAAGTGATATTGAACATCAATGTGCTTTGTGTTTGAATGATAAGCAGGGTTCTTAGCCAAGGAAATTGCACTTTGGCTATCACAGTCTATCCTTATATCTTGCTGCACCAACCCCATACTTGAACACAATCTCTACAACCAAATTGCTTCTTTGCTTGCATGAGTGGCTTCCATGTATTCTGCCTCTATAGTTGAAAGAGCCACTACAGACTGTCTTTTACTCATCCAAATGACTGCACCTCCAAATAGGCTAAACACATACCCACTTATAGATCTTCTTTGGTCCAGATCTCTAGCCCAGTCTGCATCAAAAAAACCACGAATATCCAACACTCTTTCGAATCCCAGTCTTCCCTGGTAGCACAAGCCATAATCACTAGTGCCACGCAAATATCTGAAAACCCACTTCACTATTTTCCAATGCTCCTTCCCTGGGTTTGAAATAAACCTGCTCAATACTCCCACTACATGTGCAATTTCCGGTCTAGTACAGACCATTACATACATCAGGCTACCCACTGCACTTGCATATGGAATGTGGGACATATCCTCCTCTTCTTCTTGTGTCTTGGGACATTGTTTAGCAGACAACTTTACACCTACAAGAATAGGAACATTCTCTGGTTTACTATCCTGCATATTGAACCTCTGCAATATAGTCTCAACATACTTCCTCTAGTTTAACCAGAGCTTCCTCTTTGCCCGATCTCCCTTAATTTCCATGCCCAAAATATAGTTTGTAGCACCAAGATCCTTCATGTCGAATTTGGAGAATAGTTGGGTCTTCAAATCTTGGATAATTTATTTGTCATTTCCAATCAACAACATATCATCCACATACAAGACCAAATAAATAACACGGCACAATTATCTTTAAATAAAATATAGGACCTCCTTGTCAGAAGCAGTCCTTGTGATATGCATTTCCTCAAATTTACATACCACATCCTTGGGTGACCACAACTGTTGCCAGAGACTTAACTTGCATACCAATTATTTCTTCCCCTTTACCATAAAGCCTTTAGGTTGTTTCATGTAGATCTCCTCTTCCAGATCCCCATGAAGAAATTTTGTCTTCACATCTATCTGTTCTACCTCAAAATCAAATGTAGCAGCAATAGATAAAAGTAATCTAATAGAAGTAACTTTGGCAACAAGAGAAAAAATATCACCAAAATCAATTCCCGACACTTGGGAATAACCTTTTGCTACCAATCGAGTTTTGTATTTCTCCACCTTTCCTTCCATCCGGCAACTCCACCAGATCCCATGCCTCATTTTTATGCAAGGATTCCATTTCATCAACCATGGCCTCCTTCTAGAATTTTCCATCCTTTGAATCTATTGCCTCTCTGATGGTTCTAGGATCATCTTTAGTTATAGTTAAAGCAAAATTTGAACAGAAAGCAGATGGACTATACCTTTCTGGTTGTCTTATTTCCCGAATTGATCTTCTCACAGCTGGAGTTTGTGGATCTTCCTCTTGAGTCTTCTTTTGTTGTAGAGTCTGATTCATCCTCCTTTAGCTCAAACTCTATATTCTCAGGTTACTTTGGTAGGACTTCATGTTTAACAACATATTTCACCTCTCTAAAGACCACATATCGGCTGTACACAACCTTCCTTGTTTCTGGGTTCCAAAGCTTGTATCCCTTTAAACCATCCTTATACTAAATAAAGGTGCACCTTTCAAATTTATTATCCAACTTTTTCCTTTTCTCCTTTGGAACATGTACATATGCATCACATCCAAATACCCTCAGATGTGAAAGAGAGGGTTTCTTACCAGTCCATACCTCATGTGGAGTCTTATCCTCCAACACTGATGAAGGTGATATGTTAACCGAGTAACATGCAGTCTCCACTGCCTCTGCCCAGAATTCTTGTCCTAACCCGATACCACTGAGCATGCTTCTTTCCTTTTCCATCAGTGTTCTATTCATTCTTTCTACAACTCTATTTTACTGAGGTGTGTATGGAGTATTCTTCTGTCGTGCTATACCACACTTCTTACATAACTCTTCAAATTCCTTCTTGCAGAACTCCCCACCATTATATGTCCTCAGCACTTTTATCTTCTTCAAAGTCTGGTTTGCCACCACGGCCTTAAATTCTTTAAATTTGTCAAAGACTTCAAATTTATTCCTCAAGAAATATATCCATGTATTCCTTGAGAAGTCATCTATGAATGAAAAATAGTACACAGACTTACCCAGTGATGGAACCAACACAGGTTCAAACACATCACTGTGCACAAGCTCTAATATCTTGTTTGCCCTCGTTTAGCACCAGGAGGAAAACTCACCCGATTCTGCTTCCCATATACACAATGTTCACAGAAATCAAAATCCAGAGAGCTATTAGACATACCATTTCCATGCAGTATTCGAAGGCCCTTCTCTCCAATATGTCCAAGCCTTTGATGCCATAGCATGGTCTTTTCTCCAGAGACCGCTAGGCTTTCCGCTCCACTTTCAGGAACCACGGAACAGTTGCACAGTGTTGCCCTGAAGCTTGTACAGAGTTCCAATCCGAACTCCCCGCATTAATACTAAAGCTCCTTGAACCATCTTACAAGTATTTTTCTCGAACATTGTTTTTACACCTGCATCATCCATCTTGCTTATAGAAATCAGATTTCTAGCCAATGCAGGAATGTGCATAACACCAGGAAGTTTTCTGATCCTTCCACCTTCCAGCTTCATCTTGAATTTTCCACATATGATGATTCTGGCCTTCCTATCATCACCAAAGAAGACATCACCGCCATCATATTTCTCAAACTCGCAGAACCACTCCCTATGGGAGTGAAGTGAAAGGATGCACCCGAGTCAATCAACCATGACTCATGATCTACATGTGCATTTGAAGAAGAAGCCAAATACACATCCCCACCTTCATCCGAGGTGGTATTTGCCTCTGCAGAAGGAGCATCATCAAATCCCTTTCCTTTCTCAGGAGCTTTAGATCTGCAGTCCTTTTTGTAGTGTCCTTCCTTTCCACATTTCCAACACACCTTTACAAACTTTCCAAGAGATTTAGATCTCCCTCTAGATTTAGTTCTCTCACTTGAAACCTTATTCTTGTTTCTGTTCTGGGACCTTCCTCGTATAGATAAGGCATCTCCATTCTGACCCTCCATATTTCTCCGTCTCATTTCCTCCGACATCAAGGTTGAGACAATTTCATCAAAATTCAAGGTAGTTATATTGCTACCTACTGCAATAACCATACTGTACCATGAGTCTGGTAGAGAACACAACAAACTGATCCACTTATCTTCATTTGAGATTTTAATATCAACAGATGATAGCTGACTTACCACAGTATTGAAGGCGTTCAGATGCTTTGTCACCGAGTCTCCATTCTTCATCCTCAGGTTATACAGCTTTTTTCACAGGAACAATTTATTCACCAGAGACTTAGATTGGTACAAAGTCCCAAGTTTGTCCCACAAATTCTTCGTCGTAGCTTCCCAAAATACATTAAACAATACCGAATTTGAGACACACAACCGTATTGTGTTCTTCGCCTTCCGATCCAACTTTTTCCAGTCTTCATCTGACATTGCCGTTGGTTTAGTACCTGGATCTACCGCGATCCACTGGTCTTAATCCACCAGCAGATCCTCCATCTTGAACTTCCACAACTCAAAACTCTAACCATTAAATTTCTCAATCTCTATCTTTCCACTTCTCATCATCTTCTTTCACCGCAATAATCGATCCCGCAGATCTCCCACTAAACAAGGTCTACCATAGGCCCAAGAAAAAACCACTCAGTAGCAAAGGCGTCCCCTTGAAGCTGAAACAACTATGATACCAAATGTAGGTTTTAACCCTGTACATAAATTATCTGCAAAGGAATCTTAAAAATAGAAAACAAACAATAGCAAGAGCATAAAACATAAAACGGATATACATAGAGATCTTCCCCTGGATCCCAAATCGGGACGACCAGCTTGAATTTTCATTATATTCCTTTTAGTGTTACAACACATATATACACATGCCAAATCATACATAAACCCCAATCCATTAACCCTGGATTAGAACATAACCATAGTTCCCTTGACCGGATCTACAAAATACCAAGGGCAGAAAACCATCATGCCCCAAAACCATGTGCAAACCCATGCACAAAACCATGGGCGGGTCTGCCCACCGAAAAATAGGGTCCAAATTTTTTTTCCCGGGGCACTGACCCAGACCCCGAACAAGGGGGGCTGCCGCCCAGCGCAACGTATAGGGGTGGTTGTCACCCCCCCCAGTGTGTGACTAGTCGTGGAAATAATATACCACATCTTCTGCAGGTATAGAGCTTTCAACGTCCTTGACAACAACTGATGTAGCAAAATTGGCACAGGATTTGGTTATTCAGAAGCAGGCACATGATAAGTTACAGCAGAGGTTTCAAATTCTAGAATCACATAATATTAAAACCGATACCTTATACATGGAGGAAATTCAAAAGTCTCACAAGTTGGGACTTAAGGTAAAAGAATTAGAAAGTGAATATTTATTGGCAGGATCATTGGCTTAAGCCAAGCAGAATATTTGGGAAGACATCAGAAAGTCTATGACAGAGGTATGGCCATACATACAGATTACTTTTGAATAGCAAGAGCTCATCACCAAGTGCAAAGCAGCTATAAAAGAGCAGAAAGAGCATCTCAAGAAAAAGAAAAGTGAAGCCACTGATATGATCAAGGTTTTAAACTCAAAGAACCGATAAGAGTTAGAAGGAATCAACATACTGGACAAAACTTCAACAATCTTGGAGATCAAGAAAGTTTTACAGAAAAGAAATTTAATCAACCAACTGCAAACAAAATGTGAAGCTTTGAATACTATTGTTCAAAGGTTTCATACAAAGTTTAATGTCTTGAATCGTATAGGACTGCCAAGATTGGTAGGATTAGATGATAAGTTGATTAAATTAGAAGATTACTGTAAAAAATTATATACTATTGCAGTAGATAAATCCAAATTTACGGGTATTAAAGGACAGGTTACAGGGAAAGCATTTCTAGAAGCTCTGCAGTTTGATTTGATCATTCAACATCAAATCAAACATTTATTCATTTATAGGCCTACTTTCGATAGATACACAAAGGTAGATGAAATTTTTAGAAAGATGATGAATGTAGAAATCCCAAGCCAAGAAAAATGGGATAAATTTTGTGATACCATCGAGTAAAAGTGTGATTTTTACAGCATGCCAACACAACATATTTTCAAGGGTCCAATCATCAACAACTTCCATGAAAACAGAGACGTGTCATCTATTTGTTTCCTTCTTCTATTCTTCTCTATCCTATTATTGTAATCAGTTAATATATTTCTAAGTTTTGGAAATTAGTATAAATAACTCTCATTTCGAGTTATTAAGGGTTGCACCCTTGGATAAGCGAATTTTCGTATGCAAAATTGTACAAGTTTTTCGATCATCAATAATAAAAGAAGGATTTTGAATTTGTCTCATATATATGTGTTCCTTATGTGAGTTTTTCTTGTTTTCCTTGCATTTTGTCTCTTCATATGCTTAATTGTTATCAAGATAAACAGGTGAGATTAATTGTGTTTCAGTTATCTTATAATTCCTCCTGAAGTTATTATCAATATAAAGAATGATTTACTAAACAGTGTGTTGATGTAAGTCCCTTTCATTTATAAATTGTCAGCATCTTGATAACGTTAAATTTATTTTGTTGAACTCTTAGACATTGTTTAAAGGTTTTCAAGCTTGTGATTAATTGAAGAATTCAATCTGAATATTTGATCATTATATCTTCTTCAATAAGTCTACTTAACCAATTTACAAAATCTTAATCACTGTGTGAGATAAACAAACAGCCCTTATTCATATTTTTTGATATTATCTAAAATATTTAATCAATAACAATATGCAAAATTTATCGTATACATTAGTCATCTAAAATTCACAAAACACAACAAAAGATTATAGATGCTTTGGCATGACCCCAATTATCTCAAAGGACAACATATTGGAATATGCACTCGAGGGCAGTTCTAATTATATTTCATGGAAAGACAGAATGGAGGCAGTGCTAGAGGACAACGGGTTGAAATAATTCATTAATAATGATATTCCCAAGTTCGCAACAATAGACACCGCTCTTCTTGATGCTTGGAAAAAGAAGGTAGCAAGGGCGAGGAGGATCTTATTGGAGGGATTACAAGACTGCATTGTCTCAAGTCTCCATGGAAAAGCAACTCCACAGGCCATGTGGAATGCCTTGATAGATCTATTTCAAAACAACATCGACCAAAGGAAGTTGGCGCTGAAAGACAAGCTCAGGAAAATCAAGAAGGAAGAGGGCGAGACGATACCAACATACTTGGAAAATTTCACTCAATGTAGAGATGAGCTTGGAAGTGTTGGTGTGACCATAGCAGATGAATTAGTGAACCTAACACTTCTAGGCCTTCCCAAGAGTTGGCATAGTTATCAGGGCTCTGTCAATGGGAGGGAGAAGTTACCATCTTGGGAGCGACTTTGGTCGGATTTGGTACAAGAAGAATTCAGGCGGAATACTAAGGATGGATCCTCATCCAAGATTAATGATGAGGAATATTGTGCCTTGGCCAGTAAGGCAAAGAAGGCCAAGGGAAAGAAATCCCAAGGCGAAGCGGGCAAGAAAGACTTGTCCAATATCAGATGCTTTCACTGTCATGAGCATGGGAACTATGCTACCAATTGTCCACAGAAGAAGGCAAGCAAGAAGGAACCTGTAGTTGCAGCAGGTGAAGAATTGGCTTCACAGTTCGAGCTTGATTTTACACTCATTGCATGCATGTCCATCACTGTAATGGGTTTCATGTTGTATTTAGACAGCAGTGCCTCGTTCCATATGACGAAAAATATAGATCTCTTCAGTGACTTGGAGGAGAAGGACCTCCAATAGAGTATAGAGTTTGGAGATGATGAGAGGTATAGCGCCATCGGCATAGGTACAGTTACCTTTCAGAGGGAGAATGGCTCCCATCTCAAACTAACATATGTTTTGCATGTTCTAGGCTTAAGGAAAAATATTGTCTTCGTAGAGGTATTGGAAGAACGTGATTATGAAGTAATGTTTAGAAAAGGAAAATTTTTCCTTAAACACATAGCCATGGAACAAGTGAAGCAGATCGGTGTAAGAGTCAAGAACCTGTATGCTCTCGAGGTTGAGGCTACATGCAAGGCTTTGAGGAGAAAAACAGTGGTTAATGACTTGGTGGTTGAGAGGGGGCAATTATCTCTCAACATGAAGCCTTAGAAGTAGTCTCAGAAGGTTGTGGAGCATCCACAATTGGAGAAGCAGATAGGAGACCAATTGGAAGAGTCCACTCAAGCAGATACCTCCAGGAGGGGGAAATTTTGAGCCAAAAGGGCAGAGGGAGTACATGTATCTACACCTCCAGGTGTGAGGTGGGGCGATGTGCAGAATTAATCCCAAGAAGAAATTTGGGCAGGGTTCATTGAGATTGTATGTCTCATGGATCGAACCTGGGTACGAGGAGCCCACAATACAACAGTATAAGGATCGGTTAGATTGATGCAGTCAGATGTTAAGAAGACATAAATCAAAGTGACAGTTGTCGAATATTGGAGCACAGATCAGAGTTGGTAGCAATGCAGAGTGCATGGATGCAGATGTCAACAACGTTAAGAGTCCAGTAGACATGTGCAGTTGCTAGCAGCAGTCAAAATACTTTGATGATAGATGCATTATATTGATTCAATTGTTTGGAGGCTATTCAATTTAAGAAGTGTTGCATATGCGAACAACACTAGAGAAGTGTTACATGCAAGAGTTGCATGTGCAAACAACACTAAATAAGTGTTACATGCAAGAGTTGCATGTGAAAGCAACACTAAAGAAGTTTTGCATGCAATATTTGCATGTGCACATGCAAGAACATTCCAAAGGTACCGGATCAGGACAGATTGATTCCTTTCTTGTTGAGAGGAAGTGTTGAAATTTGCAACAAGAAACAGTGAAATTGGCATCCAAAAACAACATGACAGCACACACACTAGTGTGGGACCACACGTCACACAGTAATGGGTCCTAGTGATACATTAGTGTGCAAGCCAATTTATTTAATAAATTGGAAATGTGTCTAATTTAATTTTCCCTTAATTAAATTGGACAATAAATTGTAATATTATCTCATAAAAAATTGTAATAGTTAACTTAGTGTGATAGACTCAGTTAGCTCATGAATTTCGAGTTGAGGTTGGTTGGCGAGGCATGCAGAGTGATTCTATGTGTTTTAGAGTTCAAGTTGCAGTTAGTGCATTAGTTTAATGCATGAGAAATCAGTTAACTCAATTAAGTGAGTTAAAGTCAATCTAACTAGTTGTAACTGTTTGTTGCATTAGTGAGAGGTCAAGTGAATTAAATCAGAGTTAATTCACATGTAGTGATCTGTCAAGTGACTGATGATTTACTATTAATAGATGCATGCATGTCAGTTCTGATGAATACCCAGTTGAGGCAAAGGTTAAAGGGAAGTTAACTATCAGTTGTATTTTTAGCAAACTTCCCAGATGCAGTTAAAATGCCACAAGATTTCCCATGATACTTGCGCAGTCAAGGAAGGTTGAAATTCCTAAAGAATAGGGATTTCGTTCCACAGGGATTGCGTAAGTAAGGCAGGTTGAAGACAGGCTGAGAATTGGGTAAGTGTTGGCCCGATTTTGTCTCAATCAGAGTGAGACGATTAGGAGAGTGTAGTAGATTCTTGTGAGTAAGAATGCATTGTAATTTTTCATGATTCCTTAGTTCATTATATAATATAGATAGAGGGATTTTGAGCAACAAACTTTCCCCAGGAAAAATATCTGTGTTGTGGATTGATTTTCTTTTTTCTTTTACCTGGTGCGATTGTGTGACCGTGTTTAATTTCCGCAGAATGAATTGTAGAAGGATTCAATATCTTTCTCTAGTATATTGCATGATCAGATTGAATCCATTGGAATACACAATGTTTGTATAATCTCTACAAAAAGGTCCTCCCATATCTATGTTGCAGAATCCATTAGAGCTGTAGAATTCCATCAATTCTATAGCTATATTTTTATTTTCTGAAAAAAGAAAAAGGGATGCAAAGAATTGGGATTTTAAAAAAGGAATAAAGAAAATGTAAGGTGCCAAAAACAGATATTTGGTTTTCACCCTATATTTTCTATATAAGCATGCTAATCAATGATTGGTTTTCATATATATATATAGTAATAAAATGAAAGAAGACTTCTAAGTTGGAGAAGAAGAAGAAGAATTCTTGACCAACTTCATATCAGCATTATCTTGAAAAATCTTAACAAATTCCTCTTTTGTCAATGGCTTGTGATAAATCCTTAGTCGATGTCCATTTACAAGGACAACAACGTTTTCTTCATCAATCTTTCTAATCCTGACTGCTCCATTATCAAAGACTCTCTCAATCTCGTAAGGCCCAAGCCAATGAGTTTGAAATTTCCCTTAAAAATCCTTGAACTTTGAATCAAAGAGAAGTTCCCAATATCCTGCTTGAAATTTTCTTTTTTTGATATATTTATCATGCCATCTAGATCTTTGTTGTTCAACTGGGCTGGTATTTTTAATTGCATCTTGTCTTATTTCATCAAGCTCATTAAGTTGTTCCATTCTATGCCTTTGTGCTTCTGACAAGTTAAGTCCCAATTTAATTGTTGTCTTGAAAGTTTTTATTTGGAACTCTATTGGAAATAAGACTTGCTTCCCATAAACAAGTTCATAGGGATTATTTCCTATTGTTCTTCTCCATGTGGTGCGGTAGGCCCATAAAGCTTCTGGAAGCATTTATGCCCAACCCCTTCAATGCAAATGTACAATCTTTGTGAGGATTGCCTCAATCACCTTATTAGTGGACTCTATTTGTCTGTTTGCCTGCGAATGATATGGAGTGGACTTTCTATGCTTGATTTTATATTCTTCCACAATCTTATGCATCATTCTGGATGTAAATTGAGTTCCTTGATCTATCACAATTTCCCTTGGGACACCAAAATGAGTAAAAATATCCTCAAAAAGAAATGAAACTACAACATTTTCATTAGCAAAGGAAAGTGTTTTATCTTCTACCAATTTAGTGACATAATCAGTGCACACAAGAATATACCTCTTTTGTCTTGATGGTGGATTGATTGGTCCAACAAAATCCAGAGCCCATTTTTCAAAGGGTTCAATAAGTACCTTTGGTTGTAAAGGCATTTCATCTGAAGGAACAGGTTTCCCCATTCTCTGACGACTATCACATCTCTTAACTTATTCCTTGGCGTCCTTGAAAAGGGAAGGCCAATAATATCCTAAGAGAAGGACTTTGTAGGGAGTTCTTTTGTCAGCGAAGTGCCCTCCACATGGCTCATACTGACATGATTTTAGTGTCTCAGGTATTTCATCTTCTCATACACACCTTCGAATGATGAGATCTTGACCTGCCTTGTACAATTCTTCATTTATCCATGAATAATATGCACTCTTTTGAATTATCTTCCTCTTTTCTCTAGGAAAAAAATATGATGGTAGATTTCATGTGGCTAAATAATTAAAAATGTCTGCAAACCATGGAGATTTAGTATATATTACAAAAAGATATTCATCAGGAAAACTATCTTCTACTGGTGTATCATTGTTATCAATTTGAATTCTATACAAAAAGTCAGCAACTGTGTTTTTTTTTCCAAGTCGATCTAAAATGGTGATATTGAATTATTCTAATAATAGTAACCATATTGTGATCATTCCATTAGTAATTGATTTATTCATTAGATATCTATCTTCAAATTGATTTGTGTGAATGAAAGTTTCATAGCGAGTGATGTAATGTCTAAATTTGTTAATGGCATGGACATAAGCTAAAAACTCCTTTTTGGTAACAATATAATTCAACTCTGCTCGAGTCAAATTTTTACTTGTATATTAAATGGCATAATGAGTCAAGTATTTTTGTCCCAATACAGCTCCCAAAGTTGTTTCTGAAGCATCAGTTGAGATATGAAAAGGCAATTTCTAGTTTGAAGCTTTAGAAATCTTTTCTTTCAAAGTTTCAAATGCCTTTTGGCACTCAAGATTCCAACTGAATTCACAATCATTTGTAAGAAATTTGAAGAGTGTAGATGCAATATTTGTGAATTTTTCTATGTATCTTCTGTAGTATCTTGTAAAACCAAGAAAACTCCTAACATATTTTTGACAATTTGGGGTTGCTAATTTGGAAATAACTTCAACTTTAGATGAGTCCACCTTAATTCCATTTCCTGAAATATGGTGTCCTAAAACAATTCCTTCCGTAAACATTATAAAACATTTTTCATGACTTAATGAGAGATTTAATTCCTTACATATTATGAGAACTTTTTCCAAATTTTCAAGGGCTTCTTCAAAAAAAATTCCATAGACTGTAAAATCATCCATATATACTTCAACACAATCATGGATTAAATCAGAGAAAATACCTAATACTTCTCTTTGGAATTTTGCGGGTGCATTTCATAATCCAAAAGGAAGTACTCAATAAGCATAAGTTCCCAATGGACAAGTAAAAGTGGTTTTTTCCTGATCTTCTGGTGCTACCTGAATTTGATTCCACCTACTAAAACCATCCAAAAATGAAAAATATTTCTTCCCTGCTAATGTATCAAAAACTTGATCTATGAAAGGTAATGGAAAATGATCTTTTAAAGTGGCCTTATTTAATTCCTTATAATTAATACATACTCTCCACTTTCCATTCTTTTTAGGAACAATTACTAAAGGTGAAACCCATTGAATGTCTGATATTTGATAAATAAAGTTTACATTCAACAGTTTTTGTAGTTCCTCCTTTACAATTTCCCTTAAGTTTGAATTCATTTTTCTTTGAGGTTGTCAGATTGGTCTAGAATTCTCCTCAATATATATGTGATTTATGCAGCTTTTAGGGTTGATTCCTTTCATGTCAATGTCTTCCCATGCATATGCAGAAGAGTGTTTTTTTAATGTTTCCATTAATTTCTCCTTTTTAAATTCTTCCAGATTTTTGTTTACATTTAAAGTTTTACCTGGAAATAGTTCTATTGAATAATTTCCAAATTATTCCATAGAATATAAAGACATGTGTCTGGATGATAAATATTCAATATTGCATTACTCCTGGAAATTTTGAATACTCTCACACTGTGAAGATAATTCATTATTTTATATTAAATTTAGAATCTGATTTTCTTCATTGATTTGTGAGATAGTAAAAATATGTTGTATGTCATTGTAATCATCCATCCATTCCTCATTTTCCACCTCTATTATTGTTTTTTTGGAGGGTATAATGTGAATTTTTTCGTTGAACTTCCATAAGAGATAAACATATCAGTAGATCCACAACTGATGAAGGCATTAGCTATAGCTAACCAAGGTCTTCCTAAGATTAATGGATGTCATCCTAAGTCATTCTTGAGAGTTAAAATCATAAATTCAACTAGATATTCCCAAGAATCTAAGGATACGTAAATGTCTTCTAGTACACCATCAGGTTTAATTACAGATCTATCTGCTAGTTGTAACAATGTTGGTGTATATTGAAGATTTGGAAGTTTTAATTGTTCTATAGTTTGTTTACTTGTGATATTTATGACTGATCCTAAGTCAATTAATGTGTTTGGGATTTCGATACCAATGATGTGTGTCTTCACAATGGGACTTCCTGGATCCAAATATTTTTGTATTGTTGTTTTTTCCATCATGATATCTGCAATTTTCCCTACTAGTTGTATTCTTTTTAATTCTTTTCTCTTTCTCCCAAGTTTCTTTATACTCAAATCTCTTATTTTCTTTGCAAGGATTGTAATTTCTTTGATAGCTTGTAGCAAAGGAATTTGTATACAAACATTCTTCAGTTCATCCAACATATTATAATCAGGCAACATGATCTATTTTTCTACCCTTTTATCAATTTGTAATATTTTAGGCAAAGGAGGTTTTGATATAGATATTGAAGGTTGTTCTATGATGGGGGTTGATTTTATTGGAGTATCATGTGTTTGGTTTTGAATATTTTCGTTATGATGAAGAGATATCTCTTTTTTAGAATGATTATTTTTCTTTCAAAGATTTTCATTTTGTTGAAGAGACGTCTCTTCATCAGAATGATCATCTTTTGCTCTCTCCTGCATAACAACAGATGGTAATTTATTTTCTAATATTCTACCATATCTAAGTTGAACATTATTAAGATATAGTGGAGTTATCATATAAGTCTAAAAAAATTGTCCCTCCATGTTGTAAACAGGTTGTGCATTTTTATTGTTTGGGTTTGGAAGTGGTTGAGCAGGCAGTTGGTTTGGCCTTTGTGGAAATGGTAATGAAAGTTGTAGATTTTGATTTTTAAATTGAGGTTGAGGTTGTTGGCTAGTTTGAGCAAAATGTTGTGGTGGAAAGTTTGGATAAGGTTCTGGATACTGTTGATATTGAGAGTATATACCATAAGGATTTTTCCATCCTTGTGTCCAAGGTTTGGATTGATACCGGGGTTGCCGCCATGGCATTGGTGCATTCCAGTTATTTTTTGGGGGCTGGGTATACATCTGAGTGTTGAAGCCTTGAGTTTGTGATCCTTGTCATGGTCATCTAGCAACGAAGCAAAGAGGATCTACCTAGTTTGGAACTATTTCCTCCTGGAAGATAGCTTTAAGACCTTGAATGGAAGGACACCTCTTTGTTTCATGGTTTTTTGTACATATGACACAAGTTTCTATGAATTTTAAATCAAGAGGGAATTATCTTAAGGCAAGTTGATTTCTGCACTTAGGACAAAAGATAGATAAGGCATCACTTTCAGCTCTTTGCTTGTTTTGTAATTTCAAGGTGTCTATTTTTTCACTAAGAATCCCTAAAATATTTGTTTTAAATTCATCAAGCAAATTTCCTATTTCAGCCCTACTTACTGTTCTAGTTGTAGATTTATTGATTCTAGAGAGAACAAGATCTCTTGAACTCTTTCCAATTCTTAACTTACCTCTTGAAAAATGTATGCATAATTCATAAATTTCAGGTAATGATAGATGAGAAATATCTCCTTTTCCCATCATGTTAAGGATATCTATCCATTCATCTCTAATGGCTTCAACAGGATAGCCTTTAAAGTATCTTCATGCAAATTTTCCATCTTAGCCCTTTTGAAATTATAATTGAATATTTCAATTAAATCCTCCAAGTTTTCATAAAATCTTTCCACCATCTTAAAAACTTCATCTTTCCAGTTATGAGGTGTGCAGTAATCCTTGTATTTTTGTAAGAATGCATTCTTCATTTCTTCCCATGTCCTAATAGAATGTGTTATTAATACCATAAACCATTTCAATGTTGCATCCCTAAGAGTTGTTGGAAACAATTTCAACTTTTGAGAATCGAGTAAGTAGTCATGTGATCTACATAAAACTTTGAATTCAAAAAGAAATGTTTCAGGATCTTCACTTCTTAATCCAATGAAATTAGGAAGGAGAGAGGGTGATATATTTTTCATTGGGGCAGCAGTATTTTCATCAAGTATAGGAAATCCAACAAGATTTGGATCTATTATGTCTTCTCCCCTACCTCCTCTACCTTCACCTCTTCCTCTTCCTCCATCTCTTCCTCTACCTCTAGCTCCAACTCCAATCCTACGTCCACCTCCTCTTAGTCTTAAATTTTCATCATTCACATTGTGTACTTCTCCTTCCCCTTCTCCAACCATTTTAGATTCTTCAGAACTTATATAGGATTCTAAGTTTGGAATTGTGTGTTCCTTTTATGATTCTTCTGGTGCTTCTATCAATGGTATATTAAAGAATATTTCTTCTTCTTCTTCCTCACTAGGGATTTCTACTTCTTGGGCTAAACTTTGTTCTCCAATAGAGGTTAGAAATATTACTCCTTCTGTCGGGGATGTGGGATCTTGTTCTTCGACAATTGCTTTAGTTGATGAAGTTGGTGAATATCTAGGTTGAATTTATGATCGTAATACCTCGGGAAGTCTATGTCTACCTGCTAAGAATGGTATGAGGGTTTGGGTGGGTGGTGTGGCACTATGAGGTCTTGATGGGGTGAGTGGTGTTGTTGGAATCAAAATTCTACCTCTAGCTACAAATCTACCTCTAGAATCCCTTTCTCTACACATGTCATTTTTTATTTACTTATTTATCATTTTTTTTTTTTTAATGGATTAAGAGATAAGGCTCTTCTTTACACTTCCCTAGCAACGACGCCAAAATGTTTAGTCAATTTAATTGTCTTAAATTTATATCATAAATTATCGACTCGAGTTGGTAATCTTGTGAAGTGCAAATGCACTATATATGTTAGAAGCCTTTATTACTTAGTTTACTTTGGTGATTTTATGTGTGAAGGTTTTTTTTTTTAATTTTTTTATTTTGGATGTCCTTGAATGAATTTAAGAAACTTAATTATGAAAAATAAACTAAATCCAAATTTAACTAAGTCCTAAAAATTGAGATGACAAATCTTGTTAGTAGGTAAGGATTAATTTTGAGAAGAAATAAAATTCTAAAACCAGAAAGGAATTCTAATTTTTATATATTTTGAGAATTTAAAGTGAATGAAACTTAAGCCAAAGAATCCCTAAAACTATTTATTTGTTATGCTTAGAAAAGAAATCACTATTACGAAAGCAAAACTATTTGAATTCACAAGACGGAATTGATTCAAAACTAGAAATGAAATATTCTATTACTTCTTCAAATATGTCTTACAAGAACTAATCTATGACAAGCTACTATTGCAAGAAAAGAAACTAATCTAATCCTTGATAAACTAATCTATGTTAAACTAATATGTGCCAAGCTATTATGATAAACTATCTATGTGTTTTTAACCATCTAGGAAATAAATTTATTCAAATGAGAGAAACAGAGCATCTACTCTAACATAATGACATTTTGGAAATGATGATAACAAGTAATTAAATGAAAATAATAAAATGAACATCTACACTGTGGAAATCTAGAAATGATTGTAATGAAAATAAAAATAAAATAAAAGCATATATCTACGCTACAAAACATCGTAAAAGCATAAAAATCAAGCTATGAAATAACATCTAAATGCAAGAATCATAAACGAAATAGAACCTCTTTTGTTGCAGGGGGCCTCCACAACAAATGGCTTTGAATATACTCTTTACTAACTTCTCATTGAAACTCCATAACACTTCTTCATTTGATTAGGAAATAAAAACAAACTTTTAATGATATCAAAGTCTCGCAATAATTTGTATTGTTTATACAATTTCTGAGGCCGATATTTATAAATGTCTATCATTAAATGTTTTGAGTCTTTTATGCCTTATAGTACTAAGAAAATTCTATCTAAAATTATAAACATAAAGGAGAATTTCATTGCTTCACGATTTTCTACGTGGTAGAGAAAATCGTGAAGCTTCAGACTTCCTCACTCGCTTGTTCTAGCTCATGGTTGATCGTCCCTTTGATCGCATTTCTGGGCAATTTCTTGCTTGATTTTGGACAAATGGGTAGGATAGGATCCATGACCGGATCATTTTTGAACTGCCCATATGTTTCACTGCTCCATTAATACCTCATAACCTGTCAAATCGTGGCGGTGGCTACATAAACAGAGTTTGGTTGCAGAATTGCATTAATTCCGAAGCTAAATATACATTTCATTCTAATAACAATGAAAAAATTAAAATATGAAAAATAGATCATTATGATACATTTCCAAGTCAAAATGTGCAATTCAACACTTGTTTGAGCTTATGGTGTTGTCAAAAAGAAGGCAAGATACACTACAAGGAAAAGACCCTCTGGCGGATTTTTTTGAGGAACCCCTTATAAAAATACCCCAGACATCCGTTTCTAGCGGAGGTTACTAGAAGAGATTGGCGGGCAGAGGTTTTTGTAGATGTTTTTCATCTAGTGCGCTTATCATATTCAACCACACTGGTGCGTTCAACAAGAGAAAGCACCGGTGCGCACAAAACATTGGCACATCGGACACCATGCACTCCGTACACACCCGCCCGGTGCGTCTTATTATTGTAGCGCATAGGTGCTTTACAACTCTTCTGCATTGGTGCGTCATAAAACACCGCGCCAAAACAAAAACCACTGGGTGCAGTCTTAATCAACCACACCGGTGTGCCTATAAAACCCCGCGCACCGGAACATGGTTTAAAAAAAAAATGGCCAAAAAATCACATTTTTCACTTTTCCCAGTGCTCTAGAGCTCTCAAGCACTGGTGCAATTTATCCTTGTCTGAGCCGCCCTGACATCGGTGCTCCCATTGCACCCATTACACGCACTGCTGTTGTGCATTGCCCACCAATATCCAGTTTGAATTTTGCAAAATGATGGGCAAAATTTCTTTTGCAAATTCTACAGCCAATATGCCTCCTCGACGGCCAAATGTACAAGTATTTTTCTTGTTTTTCCATAATTAAGTTTTTTAGAAGATTATAATTTCAAATAACCTTAAAATTAACCATTAAAAAAAATAAAAATAAAAAAAATTGTCGCATAGTGCGCTCGAGCCGTTCGACTCGCACCGGTAAGCGGTGCTACCTGTAAATTTACACTCCGCACCGCAACCGGTGCTAATGGTATCTGCATTAGTTCCGGGGCGGTACCGAAAGGCACACCATGTTATTTTAAAATTTTAAAAAAAGTGTGGTGTGATCATTTACTCGGCCGCACCATTGACTATGTGGAATAGCGGCAACACAGTGCGTTGACTTAAATATCCGCCCCGCGGCGGGTATTTTTGTCAACGCACCGCATTCCGCATTTCGACAGGGTCAACAGTGCGGCCTGGTAAAATACCGCACCATTGACTATCTAATCATGTCAAGAGGTCAGTGCACTAATCCAACTATACGCCCTGGGGCATAGAGTTTAGTCAGCGGACTGTACTCCTGACACCATACATAGTCAACAGTGCTCTGCAAATTTTCAGGTGCACCGCCACCAGTGCGTTGAATATCATCTGGTGCACCGCCACCGGTGTGCGACAAAAAAAAGACGCACCGGAACCGGTACATGACTGTTTTTTGTGGTGCACCGACTGTTTTGTTTTTTTTTTTCCAAAAAAAATTATATATGTATATTCCTAAATACATGTCTCATTTAATAAAAAAATTGTATTTAATATGTCAACAATTCATAGACGTGAAAGGAGAGAAGAGGGGGAACAACAACAACAACAACAGGCAGAGCAGTATGACATGGTTCGCCTATGGGAGGCGCAAGAGAGGGAGAGAGATGCGTACCCTCGCCCTATTACAACAGCTACCCTGGGGCTCCTAAGGCAGGTAGACGTCCTCAAGTTCTATGAGGAGGCTACTTCCCTAAAGGGCCATGGTCTGTTTTTGACACATCTTATCCACAGGTGGAATGCCCACCTATAGGCTTTCTGGGTCGATCCTAACCAATGGTACACGCCCACTGAGGAGGACATATATTTCATTATAGGGCTATCTAGGAGAGGGGTGGATTTTCCCTCATTCCCAGAGGTTCCAGTTGGCTATGCAGCGGGGAGTCATTTGGTATACTCCCAGAGATACATTAACGCAGATATATTGTCTCCTTCATATTTTCAGGTCTCCGGAGGTCAGTTACGTATTGGTGCATTTGGTAGTGAGGAGGTGAGGTGCCTCTCACTTCTAATTTTGACCATTTCACACAACACCAGTGATGGGAAACGCATTATTTGCTCACTTCTATGTTATGTTGGTTCTTTAGTACAGGAGCCATGACTTGTCAAGTGGTCTGCCATTTTTTTGTGGCAGTTTTATACAACCTTAGATAGATGTCATACTCATGCACAAGGGAGGGTCAACATCCCTTTTGGTTCAAAGCTTTTATTTTTATTTTTTGAGAGGTTTCTAGAGATGAGGCCTACTTTTTTTCGACAGCCGCGTAGGCCGATGTTCGAGGCATGGATGCACATGTGGGAGCAGATGATGCCCAAGAGGGGCGAGACTATGTTTCCAACGAGGATATCACATGATGCACTAAAGTTGCTAGCCAGTGTTGATGAGTTGCATCCCTTCATTATGGTCCCCTGTCCTTATCCTGGATTGGATTGGAGAGGGTGTGCCAACATCCTCTTCACAGATGATGAGCTACTGGATGATAGAGGTAATATTACTGTTTTATTTAAATTTATTCTAACATGTTCTTTAACTAGTTTTTATTAAATTGTGTAATGAAATTGTGTAATTATTGTTGTGTACTTGTATATATTTTGCAGACATTGGGTCTTTTGATGACGAGGACATGCCAACACCACCACATGATCCAGGTGTGGATCCTAATGATGATTAGGGCATGCCAGATGCCAAGGATCATCAGGAGGCTGGTGCAAAGAGACCTGCTCCTACTGGTGTGTCGGTACCGCCTTTTGCTAGGCGTGGTTGGCTTGATAGTAGATACAGGATGGAGTTGGGCGACCAACTCACTGCATTGATTGTTGAGGCGGGCATCAAGCCCGCTAATATGAGAGACATACAGGCCAATGGTAAGTTTTTACATATGTGGAGAGGCATGCCGCGTGACATGTATAGCTTGATGCAGCATGTCATAGGAGCTACGACGTTAGTTATGTGACAGAGGAGGACTGTTGCATGTTATAGGCGTGGTCAAGACGCAGCACGTGATCAAAAGTCCGCGAGCAGTGACTCATCATCTCATGATCGTTCACCTCGCGCCACGCTAGATGAGCAACCTCCATTAACATCTAGCAGCAGTCATCATGGAGAGCAAGCTGGACCATCAGCCATGTCTAGTCAGCAACCTGTAGCATCCACCAGTACTCATGATCATGAGTAGGCTGGACCATCGACCGTCAAGGCTGCACCATTGACTGAACAGGCTTCGATTAGTACTGCTATTGATGTTGTACCACCAACTGATCCATGACATTTATATTACAGTTGTATATTTTTGACATTATATATTATATATATATATATATATATATATATATATATATATATATATAGTCCATGTATTTTATGTTCATGTTGCAGTTGTACTTAATTTATATGTTGGTGATCATCATGATCTATATATTGTTAGGTCATGTTAGATATGTTCATTTAATGTGCAGCTTGCAGATAGATGTGTATGTGATAGCATGAGTTATTTGACATGAGATGTATATTTGAAGTTTGTGTTGTGATGATGTTATACAACGCTAATTGTGTTTTGTTAGATGATCATGATCATGATAATGTTAGCGAATTTGAATGTATTTTTTAGTCGAATATGATGTTTGTTCGATGGTTATCATGATCGTGATGTTTATTAATTAATTTAATATTAAATTACCATGATATTTATTAAATATTATGTCATGATTGTATCGAAATTTTAATTTTAATTGTATGTAAAATTGTAAAATTATATTTGTATTTGTAATTGTATTTTAACTATAACTGTATGTAAAATATTTGAAAATTTTTAATTGTAATTGTAATATTTAATTTATTGTGAAATGATTGTAATTGTATATATGACAAATTGTAAAATTGTAATTGTAATTATAATTGTATGTAAAATTCTAAAATTGTAATTGTATGTAAAATATTTGTAAAATTGTAATTGTAATTGTAAATTGTGTGTAAAATTCCGAAATTGTAATTGTAATTGTATGTAAAATTCTAAAATTGTAACTGTATATGAAATTGTAAAATTGTAATTCTAATTCTAATTCTAATTGTATGTAAAATATTTATAAAATTTTAATTGTATTAATGTGAAATGATTTTATTAAAAATTTTAAATTTGTAAATTTGTAAAATTGTAAATAATTGTAAAATAATAAATTTAGAATAATATGAATTTTTGTAACATAATAAAGTTTAGAAAATAATGCAAATAAATTAATGTACTTTACAATTATCATTATTTTATTATGATCTTACATACCAAAAAAAAGAACTTTATACAAGACGTCGTTTTTACTGAAATCAACATAATTGCAAATTATCAAGTGAACTATTGATTTTAACATTAATTCAAAATTGATATTATAATGTTTCGAAAAAAATAGTCTTATAAGGTATAAGGTAATTAAGTCCTCTTCTTTATAAAAACTCATTTTAAAAAGTATAAATATTGATAAATTAATAACACATGTACCATTTCACATGTACTAATTCCATTGAACAGATTTTAGAAGAATTCGAGTATATTACAATTGTGTTGCCTCTTATGGATGCTAATTCGATGAACAGATTTTTAGAAGAGTGTCAAGAATGCAATAGACCCAAAAAAAAAAAAAAATGGACTATTTTGCATTTTATTAATAGGTTTTTGAGATTTTTTGTGGGGTTTATGGGTTCATAGGACAGTGGACATTACCGACCCTGCCATATTGGTATTTCAATTGAATTTTTCCTAACAGCGATATGACCGAATCTTGTAGCTATGCATTTAACAAAGAAACTATATATTTTGATAATATGATTGAAGATTGTTGTCATATACTTGAGCACTATTCCATATTCTGCAGTTTAATGAGGGTTGGAGGGAGCTTACAATCTTGGATCTATTAGTAACTGCACCATTCAATAGAACCAAAGAAAATTCAGGCAGATTCCTCAACAAAGTAGACTAGCCATAATCAATTCCTTCGAGACCTCAACAGAAGAAATAGATATGCATGTCAAAGGCTCCTATTGGCACCTTTTCTTGTTGCAGGTTGTGGAAAGATTCAAGTTTCTTTTTCTGAAAGAAGAAGAGGTGTAGTTTTGAAAAGAAATGACCCAAATATTTTCACAGCAAAATGTACATTTCCAACATGTCTAAAAACTAAAATATCTCCAACTTCAATAAACTGCTCAGAAACAAAACTTTCCCAACCATTTGTGAAAACTGCCCACATCTTAGCATAACACAGGGTCACATGCCACAATTGCCCACTTGGGCCCTGTAGTATTGCATCTTCACATGCCCCACATTGCATTCTCTCCATATAATTAGTGTGGACCTCCTGCAATAAACTAAATGCATTGGAAGCATAGTTATTTCCATCAAGAATTTATCCAATTCTAATTCTAATTCTAATTCTCAAGAATAAAAAAAATTATAATTCTAATTGCATATTTTCATCAAGAATAAACAAAATTATAATTCTCAATTTCTATTGTTGGAGTTCACTAAATTTTGATGTGCACACCTAAAAGTAATTTCAGAGCCTTAACCGCAAATCGGTGCTAATGTACAGATAACTGCACCAGTGCATTTTAGTTACTGTGCACCGGTGTCATGTTATCAATGGACGCACCAGTGTGGTTCCATTAAGTGACGCACTGGTGACGAATAACCGCAAATAAAAAAAGCGCAACTCTATTTTCTTTAAGTGAAAAAAAAAAAAAAAAAATATATATATATATATATATATATATATATATATTGAAAAATGGGTGGCAAAATATTTTTGAAAATCTAATTTCATAAAAAAAATTCTTTAAATACTAAACAATTTTCATTATTTCACTATTTTTGCAAAAAAATTCCGCCAGAGATTTGTAGAAGACATACCTGGAGCAAGAGAGCACTGTGGAGCAGCGAAATACGTTCGAATAGAAGTATTCAGATAATCAAAATTCCAAACCTTTGGTGATTCAAACCCTGTAGCATAGAATTTTAAATGATCTCGTGATTAAATTTGATTTTTTTTCACTTTTTCTGCAGTTTTTTTACGAAGTCAGAAAAAAATTTCAATTTGTTTTTCATTTTCAGAAAAATAAATAAATAATAATAATAATAATAATAATAAAATTAAAAATAAATTAATTAATTAATTAAAATAATAAATAATAAATAAAATTAAAATTAAAATAAATAAATAATAAATAAATAAATCCATTTTTACCCTAAACCCTTCATTCTTTTTGTTTATGCCATTTCTTCTCCCTGTTTCTGTGATTTCAGAATTAGGGTTTTTCATTTTAGATTGACATCCAACCCATGAGACGACTTGCATAGTTAGATCCCAATCCATGTCGGCCCTTGCGTGTGTATATATATATATATATATATATATATATATATATATATATATATATATATATATATATATATATATATATATACTTTTCGATCTTATGAGTAACCTTAGACATAGGTGCCTTTGTATTATCCTGTTACACCATACAATCTTGTAATGGAAAAATTAAAAACATTTTTTTAATCAATGTCTCCCATCGAGGAAGAAACCAGGTACTCCCTGGAATCCAAGTTACAAGGGGCACACCGATAACGAGCTATTTCATTAAGGCACACAACGAACGTGTTGTTTCACAAAAAAATGTTTTATTGTGTTAATCGGTGCACCATCTAACATATAACGCACTGCACCAGGTCTCCTAGTCGACAAAGAGCACCGTATTGTGGTCCCTTGTTTGTGCAGGGTGTTTATGCTACAAAAACTAACACTGGACAATTTTTATTATTTTCTCTGTGTTAATCGGTGTGGTGGTTAACATATAATGCATCGATGCTCCTTGTTGACATAGAGCACCATACGGTCTATTATACTGTTTGTGTGGTGCGTTTATAAGACACCTACGCACCGAACTCGGTGCGTACATCATTAAAGGCGCACCGGTTTCTTGAGATTTATTTTTTGCCTGAAAAGTTGACAATTTATTTATAAATATATTAATGAATGATATGGTACAGGTTTCAGATTGATAAAGAAATGACTGACAAGAGATCAAGTAACAAAAATACTAATAACACATCAAGAAAAGAAAAAAAGACAAGTTCTTTGTAAATTCTTTACAAAAAATATTATTTTTGAACTATATGTAAGTTTAACTAATATGTGTTGTTTACTGTGTATCATGCAGAGCCACAAAATGATGAAGCTCGATAAGATTATTTCTGATCTAGGACCACAAGAGCATAAAAGATTGATGGAAAAATTGCAAAAGAATGAATCGGGTGAATGAAAAAATATTACTGTTCCAATATGAGTTTCTTTTTTAATTTTCATTAATAATATACTTAAAATTATTAAATAACATGTGTCAAACAGTCTATTAATTCACATATGTTTAATGTTCTACAGGGACCAACAACTCAGAAAAGAAAAAAAATAGAACATGCAAATGAAAATGAATTGCTCCTTAGCTCATCTGGAGTGGCACTGGAGATTAACGAAATGGGGAAAAGCTTTTACAAAAGTTTGAGGGATCTAGTGGAACGAATGTATAGACGTTCTTTCCACTTACAATACAAAAATAAATCCAATGATTCCAAGAACCAAATTTTATCTAAACTACAAGAAGAGTTTCCAGAGAATTGGTCAATGAGACATGTCATACTTTTAATAGCAAAAATGTACAACAACAAAAAAAGAAGGAATGAAAAAGTAATATTCCTTTAAATTTTTGTCTAGAATTATTTATAAATATCAATTTTGTTTTATTTACTTTTCATATATCAATATAAAAATTAAATAGTTTATTGTCATGTTAAATTTTCAGGAAGATTATGAAAATCTCAAAATATGAACGAGCTGATATCATAAATATGCTAATAGGAATGTCCAAAAAGGTGTACAAGGAGATGGTCAAAGAAATGGACAAAATTGCATCGCAGGAGGAGCCATCTCAATAACAACGTGCTTCAAATGTAATATGTAATCATTGAATTTTTCGATCATTAGGTACAATAAATAAACAATTTAACATTAAATATTAATTTTTAAGTATTTTCTTACGGAAAAGAAAAAAAAATGGAACCCATTCAGCACATAAAACGGGACGACAAGGAAGAAAAGGGTTGATATCTAAGTTTGTGAGTAATTGTTACTTCCTTATATCAACTTAACTAGATTTCATTTTATTTTTTTTTAAGTTGTTTTACAAAAATCATCATTGAATATCTTCAAACATGTGCTAACATAGAAAGAAGAACCATCAGACGAATTGATTGAAATTGGGTTAAATATAGGTTGTGAGTATATGTTGGCATATCAGAAATTAATTGTGGCATTTGTAAGCATCTATCGATCTTGTTTTACTTAGCTTCGTCTATAATTAATAGAATAAAAAAATATTTCATATTAAATATATGATTTGTTATGGGGTATAAAACTTGCAGGAAACAAAGTATGGAACTGCGCCAACAGATGAAGTTTTGAAAGATGACATGATACATGCTTTTGAAAGAATGTGTATAGTTTATGAGTCAATTGTTGCTATGGTACGTCATTTCTTTTCGATTTACATTGATGTAATATATTATTTAATATTGCAATTTTCATTATTCTCACCAATGTATATACACTCATTACAGTTTATTTTTATGTTTGTAGATGGAAGGTGAAGAAGAAGAAAACAATCAGCAACATGAACAAAACATTTCTAAAAATAACCCAAATCATGGAAGTAGCTCTAGCAGTGACAACAGTTCAAGTGAAGAATAATGATCACTATGTTTGGATATCAAAGCAAGGCATTGTATTTTTTGAAATATTTTTCTGTGAAATCAGACATTTTGTTTAATGTAATGGACATAGTGTCCCAATTGAAAGACAAAGGGATACCAATAACTGTCCCATTTTGTATGACAAAGATTGTCTTATATGTGTGTGTGTGCGTGTGTGTTTTAATTTATTCTATTGTGTTCTCCATTGTCGTTCTCAAATGCACTAATAAAACTTTAATTCATATCAATATTGTTATAAGATATATATGTGTCGACTCTTGATGAATAATGAATTTTTAAAAATCACAATAATTATGATATGATATAACAAATTAATCCAAACATCACATTAAAAAGCATTAATAAAAAATTAATTAATATTAATATTGTTATAAGATGTGTCGACTTTTGATGAATAATGAATTTAGAAAAATCACAATAATTTCACTGTCAAAGGTCGATGTTTATAAAAAATAAAAAATGAACACCGGTGTGTGTCAGTTACTATACATCGGTGCGTTTGGATGCTGCAGTGCACTGGTGCGTTTTTATGACCTATAGGCACTACACAAATACCAAAACGAATTAAAAATCTCGGTGTGTTTATGTGATACTGTGCGTCGGTGCTTTTATGTGAGATTATGCACCGGTGCATTTGTACAACATATGGGCACCACACAAATACCAATACCAATTATAAATATCGGTGTGTTTGTCTGATACGACGCACCGGTGCGTTTCTATAAGTCTACGTACCGATGCGTTGAGACGACCTATGGGCACTGCACAAATCCAAAGACCAATTAGAATGGCCCTATGCATTATATCACCAACACTGCGCTCAGTGAAGTTTTATACCTTGACGGCTCGGTGCAGGAACCTTCGACTGCCCCGAGGCCACCAACTAGATGACACGCACCGGTGCGTTGAAACCTTAGTAGCGCACCGATGAAAAAAACATCCGTAATAACCTCCGGCTGCCCAGTTTTTTTAGTTGTGTTAAATTTCCATTAAAAGCTCCACCAAAACCTCCATAACCATAAACAGATGTTGTAGAAAATGTTTTTTTGACAATTTTGTCCAATTTTATAACACTAAAAACCTCCTTTATAACCTCCGCTAGAGGGTCTTTTCCTTGTAGTGATAGTGAAAAGGAGTGTCAAATTTGAGGCAGTCTTGAGGCTCCACAAGCCCTGAAACAATTGGGGTTGAGTTACTAGTCCTGGAAGCCCTAGAACAACTTGGATAGCGACAAATCTGTGATGTTTGTGATGTTCAACCATGAGGTGGAATCACTGGTTGAGGGTTGAGGTGGTTTTGCCTTTGGAAGCCCTGGATTGATTATGATTGATGTGTTTGATGAGATCCCACATTCATGCTTGGAATATGGCACAGGGGTGATTGGAAGAAGTGAGACTTGGCTCAACCAATCTATGGTCATGTGGAACGTGGAAGTCCCATCTCTGGTTGGTTTTTACATTCATTAATGAAGAGATCATTCCTCTGATATTCGATATGAAAATGTACTAGTTTATGTGTGGATTTTATTGTCATTGTATCCATTGTATTTCTATTGTTATTGTGTTGGTTATAAGCATGTATTCGATCAGTGATGATGTATGGATCTATCCATTTACCTGTAAATGAATACACAATGTATCTATTGTCAAATACATTGTATTGTAGCTTGTGATGTAGGGGAGTAATGCTTCTTAGCGATTCTCAGATAAGTAAGTGACCCCTCTGTTTAAATATGTTGTTTACACCTGTAGATGAAATGTTTGTGACATGTTTGACGAAATGCCTGTCATGGTTAGGAGGGGTCCAAATGAGTTCCTGATGATGTGATTTCTTTTGTACCTTTGTTTTAATGTTGTTTATCATCCCCTACAGTTTCATGAAGTTTTGGGCAGTGACCTAGGTTATGGGGCTGAAAAGGTGGCACAAACCTCGGAGTTGCACACACAAAACTAACCATTTGCAACCCTCACCACTACCTTGCCTTGGAATTCCTATGACTATAGGCTCCCAGTCGCTACCTTTCCTTGGCATCACTGCGACTATGAATCAAAAGGGTAAAAAATTCAGTCTCCCTCAGAGTTCATGGGCCTGGAAGGTTGGGTTACCTCCTGAGGATGTTTTTGATGTTGTGTAAGGTGTGTTTGTCTTATTTATGTTGGTTCCACTTCTTTTAAAGTTACCTAGGATATTGAATCTCATATTAGTAGCATTTTGTCGCATGTTTACCCCGATTGGCCAGTTACTTGGGTAGATGTGGGAAGAGGATGTTACAGAGTGGTATCAGAGCATGGTTCAACCCTAGGACTAGATGGACAGTGTGTTGGTCATGCTTTTTTCGATTGCTTATGTGTTTCCCATACCTATGGTGTATGTGTTTGTGCATCTGTATTGTGTTGGCCATGGTGGCGGTGGTGTCAACATGGGAGGACTGATGGTGTTGTTATCAACATGTGTTCATGTGTGTATGACACATTATGTGTTGTTCATGTTTGTGTATTGTGTGTGCACATTAACTTACATACCGTTACATGTTGTATATGCATTGCTTATATATGCTAGGTCACGTATTGGTCATGCGTGCGTTCTGTCCGTGTATGCTTACTTGTGTGATGTTATATGTTGAACATGCATTGGTCATTCATGTTTGGTTACATGTCGCTTATGCTTGTGTATGGTCTCTTCTTGTGATGGTGTGCAATCAAGTTGCATTGGTATGGTTATGCATTAGGCGATGTTGTGTATTTGGTATGGTTATGCATCTATGGTTGGACTCCAATTAGAATGATGTTTATACTCTATTATACCATGTGTTATGAGTTTATATGTTGATTACGATTATGTATATACATGTATTTCATTGATTGGTTGATCTTGCAGGATGTATCCTCCCCAAATTACACTAAGGTACGTTGGTGCATTTATGAATTGGTTTAGCTGACATATTTCACATTGCATAAAGAATTCAAAGATGAATAGTAGAATGATAGACTATGTATATTCTCCCTATGAGTCACATGAGAAACATGGTGTTGGACATTCATCTGATTTGGCAGACACACTGAGGAGTCTAAAGGAATAAATGAGGAGTTGTAAGGTAGATAATGACAGACTTATACAGGCACAGGAAAAGCAAGCAGAGTTTAATGCAACCATCCTTCAAATTTTTTCAGTGTTGCAGAAACATGGGCCACTTAGGATTAGCTATGGGTAGGAGGATGGGACCAATGGAGCATATGGAAGTAGGTCTCCCAGTGGTTACAAGTCAGATAGGGATGACATGGTTAAATATGGCAGATTGTTGGACACTCCAGATAGGAGAAGTGACAAACACATGTATCGTTCTAGTTCTGGTTCATATAGGCATCGTGTTCATTATCAGTATCATCCTTACAGGAGGACTGATAGGGGCTATTTTCCGGATGAGTTTAAAAATGCAAAACCACCTACATTTGACTGAGATATGAAGAAACCACAGGATGCAGGGGCATGGTTGCTTAACATGAAGAATTTTTTCATATTGCATGATTACTCGGAAAATATGAAAGCTAGGATAGCTACATTCAACCTTAGAGGTAGAGCATACATTTGGTGGGAAGATGTGAAGAACGTCAGAGATAATTTTGAGGAGGAGTTGACTTGGAGTGAATTTGAAAGGCTATTCCAGAACAAGTACCTATTAGAGAGATACTACAATGAAAAGGCAAAGGAGTTTTATGAGATGAAGATGGGTTACATGACATATGAGGAGTATAATAGTAGGTTCTTGGAGTTACTGAGATATGTGCCTTACCTCAAGGAGGAGAAGGCCAAGATTCAAAGATTTATTAGTGGGTTTCCAATTGCATTCAGAGATAGTATTAAGTTCGATTAGCCTAGATAATTAGAGGAGGTTATTCAGAAGCTAAAACATTATTATGAACAAGCA
This sequence comes from Pinus albicaulis, assembly GCA_034641835.2. Classification (NCBI taxonomy): domain Eukaryota; kingdom Viridiplantae; phylum Streptophyta; class Pinopsida; order Pinales; family Pinaceae; genus Pinus; species Pinus albicaulis. The sequence goes on along the minus strand of CM076580.1, from coordinate 1,265,790,540 downwards.
AAGTGCAGATCAAAAACTAAGCCGAATTGGAAAGGTAATGAAAGGAACAAAGGAAAATGGGACAAGAAGCAAGCAATACCTCAAGATGCAGGTAACAAGGAGAATGTTGCCCCATCTAAGAACATCAATACCTCTGGTAGAGGACAGGGATTTCAATTTGAGGAGAAGAATAAGGATGAAGGCTAGAAGCCTATACCGTGTTGGAATTGTGGCAAAGATTATCATAGGAGAGATTGTCCACAATATTACATTGGTAGACCACAAATCTATAGTGTGCATGATGCACAAACAATGGGAGATGTTGGCCATAACATTCCTTGAATTTACACAATCATGGACAACATGCAGACAGATCACCAGGCTTCTAACATTTAGATGGACGAAAATATTTGTGATCAATTTTTTTCTATTTTGATTGACCCTGGATCTAACTATATTTATATGAATCCTGAATTGGTGGATAAGTGTGGTTTGAGTAAGGAAATGCATGCAGAATCTTGGTTAGTGTAGTTGGCCACAGGTGCGAAGAAAAGAGTTCACCATTGGGTAAGAGCTTCTGCATTTGAGTTAAATGGTATGCCTACAACAACGCACTTGAACAAATTTTCATTGGCCTCCTACAATATGCTATTGGGTATTGATTGTTTATGTCTTCATAGGACCAAGGTAGATTGCTATGATAAAGCTATTGAGTGTGTGGATGACAATGGGGAACTAAGAGTCTTGCAAGGAAAGAATAAAGCCACATAAATTAGGATGGTGACAACCATGCAGGCCAAGCGAAATCATAGGAAAGGGTGTGTACTATTTGCAGTTCATATCTCCAGTGACAAAGGTAAGGAGGCTGAGGATGTAGATGTGTTGAATAGGTATCCAATTTTACAACAATTTTAGGATGTTGAGAGAACATTTGGCAGCAGTGTTGAGGTTGTTGAGATAACATCAATTGTATGTTAAGCTCAGAAAATTGAGCTTCTTCCAAACCGAGGTACATTATTTGGGACATGTTGTCTCCAAAGAGAGCATTGTAGTAGATCCATAAAAGATAAGAGTCATCATGGAGTGAGTAGCTCCTAAGAGTGTAGATGAGGTGAGATCATTCATGGGATTGACAAGTTATTATAGGAGTTTCATCAATAACTTATCACAAATTTCTTATCCTATTACATCATTGCAGATGAAAGGTAAGAAGTTTGATTGGACAAAATAGTGTGAGGCTAGTTTTGAGCAGCTTAAACAGTTGTTGACACATGCTCCAATAATAAAGATTGCAGATTCGGGCAAGGATTTTGTAGACTTGGTGGAGTCCTTATGCGAGATGAATAGGTGGTATGTTAAGTCATGAAACTTGAATAAGCACAAGCAGAAGTACCCGACACATGATCTTGAGCTAGCAGTGATCATTCATGCACTGAATATGTGAAGGCACTATCTTCTTGGCGGGCTAGATGGTTGTCAATGATAAGTGAGTTTGACCTCGAGATTAGGTACATCAAGGGAGAGGAAAATAGGGTCGCATATGCTCTTAGTAGGAAGGTACAGGTAAATCACATAGAAGCTATGAGCTCTTATGGGACAGACTTACACGATAGGATCTTGTAGGTAGGTCAGCTGGATCACAGGTATATGGAGATTGTGCACAAGTTGTAGCAAAGTACAGGTACAGGTGTTGGCACATGTACAGGTACATGTTTTGTTACAAGTACAGGTGTTGGCACAGGTACAGGTGCAGGTGTATAGGATTTAGACTACCATCACAGCAGATGGATTAGTTATATTTAGAGACAAGGTATATGTATCGGACAAGAGTGAGCTCAAGAAGGTGATCTTGAGGGAGTTTCATGCGAAACCATATTCGGGTCACCCAGGCTACCAATAAATAATGACTACAATGAATATATTTTACTATTGGCCAAATCTAAGGAAATATGTGGCAGATTTTGTAGCTAGATTCTAGGATTTCAAATGGTTAAGGTAGAGTGTAAACATCCAAGTGAAATGCTACAACCGATTGTGATTCCAGAGTGGAAATGGGAGCTCATTTCCATGGAATTCATCACAGGTTTTCTAAGGACATTTAGACAACATGATTCCCTCATGGTTGTGGTGGACATGTTGAAAAAGGTTGCACATTTCATTCCAGTGAAGACTACATACTTTGTTAGTGATGTAGCATAGGTGTTTATCAAAGACATAGTCATATTGCATGGTGTTCCAAAGAAGATTGTGTCTGACAGGGATGTAAATTTCACTTCTTTGGAAGGAGTCATTTGTAGGTTTGGGCACTGAGCTAGCCTTCAAAACAACTTATCATCCGTAAAAATATGGACAAACTGAAAGGGTCAACAAAATATTGGAGGATATGTTAAGGATGTATGTGATGCATCAATAATGCATCTGGGAAGAGTATCTTCTAATGGTATTGTTCGCCTACAACAACGGGTATCAGGAGTCATTGAGGATAATTCCCTTTGAGACATTGTATGAGCAGAGTTGCTACACTTCTATCAGTTGGAGTGATCTAGTTAATAGGGTACTAATTGGACCATATATGTTGGTAGAAATGAAACAAGAAATGCATGGATCAAGCAGAACTTGAAAGCATCGTAGGATAGGTAGAAGAGTTATGCAGATAGGAGCATGTTGTTGAAGGAGTTTTAGGTTGGGGATCAGGTGTACTTGCATATCAATCCCAAGAAGAGCCCCTTGCATATTGGATCGAGTGCCAAGATGGCACCAAGGTTTTGTGGACCCTTCAGGATCATTGAGAGGATTGGGTCAGTAGCCTATCGACTTGCACTGCCTTCTACAATGAAATTCCATGATGTTTTTCATATATCATTGCTTAAAAAATATGTTAAAAATGTTGATCATGTTATTGACTGGTCTGTATTGCAAGTGGATCTAGAAGGAGAGTTCCAACCGAAACCGCAATGCATTTTGCAGAAAAAGATGCTTATGCTCCAGAATCGAGAAATCGAGCAAGTTAAAGTGCAATGGAAGCACTTTGGGCCCGATGAAGCTACATGGGAAATGGTGGATCAGATGCAGACCATGTATCCTTCCTTGTTTGCTCATTGAGGCAAAGTATTTTTGGTCTGATATTGGTTTTTGTTTAGCATATTTTTTGGCGATGTTTTGGTATATGTTTGATGTGATGGTTGGATGTATGTACATATGTATATGGATGTAAATACCACCATGAGCTATGTTATAAAGCTCCAATAAGCAATATGTTGTCATGGCATTATAGTTTTCATGTTGATATGATGTCATGTTGGTTTCCTTTTAATGAGGTGATCATTGTAAATATTACATCGAGCTATGCTATAAAGCTCCATGGGCAGTATGTTTGCTTTTCAGCAGTGTCGTTGAGGTATATGTGTGATTGAACACCAAGGAAGTTGTCCCCCAAGGGGGAGGGTTCTGTAACAACCCTGGTAAAAATCCATGTAAAAAATATATAAGACCACGGTTGATGGGACACTTATTCCAAGATGAATGTTGGGCAAAACATCTTAGTGTAGGTGTTCACATGGTTATTATGGCTAAGGAAATTGGCAAAGACTATGGCTAAGGCATTAAAGAGGAAAAAAGTATTGTTGGCACATTTATTTATGAAAATGATGGAAATTAGGAGAAAAGGGAGGTAAAAGGTCACAGATTTTATGTGATGATGAAAATGAAGGAAAATAATGGAAAATGAATAAAATAGAGGGCTCATTGATAAAAAGGCTTCTGAGCATGAGTTGATACCTTTTGTCAGTGAATTTTTGAAGCTCTCTCATTATTCTCTCTCTCTCTCATACTCTTGGATACTTAGAGTTTTCTTGGAGCACTCTTAGGAGTGTGGATACTTGGTGATTTGGAGCAAGAAGGAAAAGGAAGATAAGAAAGGTGCAATTGGATATCGAGATCAATAGCTACATATGGATTTGATTGCAGGTACCGAGTTGCATGTATGTTTTCCTCACTATTTTTGGCATGCATGATGTATGCATGTGGATTTTCTTAGCCTATCCATTTCCTGGATAGCCATGGTGTTGTGGGTTTATTTCCATTGATTGTTTTCTAGTTGGTTATCATGATTCCTTTAGTTGTGGGTTGATTTATTAGTTCTTGGAAGCCTTGGTTGGACAAATGATTTGGGAGCCCGAAGGACAACTGTGGGTTGAGTTACTAGTCCTAGAAGCCTTGGTTGGAAAAATTCTATGGAAGCCCTAATTGGGTTGAGTTACTATTCTTGGAAGCCCTACTTGGAAAAACACTCTAGAAGCCCTATAACAGTTGGGGTTAAGTTACTTTTCCTAGAAGCCCTGGTTGGAAAAAACACTCCGAAGCCTTGGAACAACTTGGATAGAGACCAATTTGTGATGGTTGTGATGTCCGACCATGAGGTGGAATCACTAGTTGACGGTTGATGTGGTTTGGCCTTTGGAAACCCTGGATTGATTGTGATTGATGTGTTTGATTGTTATGAAACCAACTCACAAAATAGAAGAAAAGATAGATCAACGACTTAGAATTCAACCTCTTCGAGGGGGAAACCTCCTTTACATTACATAAATGAACAATTCTTGGATTATACAAATGATAAAACCTACCCTCTATATATAGGAGTCTAAGGGGTCACAATATAACAATATGGGGACCACATGGGCACAATAATAACAATAATAAGGCTACACCTATGGGGCTCAGTAATAACAATATGGGACTACATGGGCACAACATTAACAATAATTGGGCTACACTAACAATAAAAATAAGTGGCTACACTAGGATTATAGGGACCTAACATGCCCCTCTCCTTCAAAAAAGTGTTGTCCTCAATGCTTGATTAGTTCTGGATGCTTTTGTATAAAATTATCATCCTCCCCTATGGAATCTTCAGCGGGTAAGTTCTTCCACTTGACGAGATACTCTAAAATTGATCGATTTCGTCACTATCGAGTTCTTGTTTCCGTAACTATTTTAGGTTCCAATATGATTTTTCCTTCCTCGTCATTTTATGGAAATATTGTTTGAACCAGGATTTTGTCACCTATAACCTTATTTAAGCATGAAACATGGAAAACTGGGTGTACTCGGGAAGATGCTGGAAGCTCCAATTTGTATGCCATAGTACTAATATTTTGAAACACCTTGTAAGGACCATAATACTTTAGTGATAAGTTATTATCCTTCTAGCTTACTTGAGGGACATTTGTTTTTATGGTTGTAGCCGTAAAAATACGTAGTAGCTTACATCAAAACTTATTTCATTGTGATGTTGATCTTCCTGTTGTTTCATTTGATTTTGCGCCAAAGTTAGGTTATCCTTTAAGAGTTGGAGAACTTGTTGTTGATGTTCGATGTGATCTTCCACTGCTTGAACCTTAGAATTTTCTCTTAAATATGATGTGATGGGTTGTCGATGATATCCATAAAGTCCCATACATGGGGTCATTTTTGCTTCAGTGAGGAAGGAAGTGTTATACCATCATTTAGCTAGAGGTAACCACTTGACCCATTGTGTTTTTTTATTAGATAAAAGGCAACGAATATATCCATTCTTGATGAGAGTGTGAGGAGTGTTAATTCCTACCAATGCATTACAAGATATGGTCGAATTCATTTCCTCTTTCTCTAAGATTGGTTCCTAGTGTATATCCTCTTATTTTGAAGTTTCTTGTTCATTTTCTTCCTCCTCTTCACAATCTATGTAAAATAATTTCTTCTCACCACACTTATGACCTTTAGTGTATTTTCTATCACAACTGTAACAAAGCCCTTTTTCTCTTTTTTCTTCCAATTGTTGTGGTGTCAACCTTGTAGGTTGTGGAAGGATAGTAGTAGCAACATTTCCATATTTATAGTTGTGAATTGTAGGCTTCCTTGTTGCCATAAATTTTGCTTTCAATTTTTCTTGCCAACTTGAATGCCTTCTCTAATGAATCAGGTTCCCAAAGGCGAACCTCATGTTGGATGTTATCCTTTAAAGTCCATATGAATACATCAATCCTATGCTCCTTTAGAATATCATTTAATCTTATATTCAATTTTTGGAAGTCCTCAATGTGCTCTGCCATTGAACCCTTTTGTTTGAGATTTATCAATTGGCTAAAGAAGGTGTTGTTCTTTGTATCTTCATAATGTGATATCATTTCCTCTATAAAAATTTATCAATTGACAAGTGGTTTACGAGAAAAAATACATCGATACCATACAAACTGACTAGCTTCTAAATATAAAGTTGCAACGCGTACCTTTTGTGTGTTTTTCACATTATGGAGATCCAAATATTGCTCCATCTGTAGTATCCATGTTACCGGATCCTTGCCATCAAACTTCCTCATCTCGATCTTTGGAATGTGGTGGGTCTTAAATATAACATTAGATTCTATGAAATCACAATTAATGTTTCTTTTGTTCTCATAATGAGTTTCATCTACTACATTTTCTCCATGAGGAATCATTTATTGTAGCAACTTTGTCAAACCTTCATTCAAACATTTCATGTTTGCTTTTAGACCATTTTTCATGTCTTCCATGTTGCCTTTTAGTTTTTCTTCTATACCATTCATCTTAGCTTTCATGTCATCCTTCAAACCATCCATTTTAGCTTCTACTCCTTTCTTCAAACCATCCATCTTAGCTTCCACTCCTTTCTTCAAACCATCCATCTTAGCTTCCATTTCATTTTTGGTTACTCTTTGCGACAGTGAAAGTTGTTGCACTTGGTCTCGTAATTTTGATATATCATGTTGCACTTCTAGTAGAGATTTTTGAGGGATTAAATGGTATGGAATTATTTTTTGGAAGAATTTTAGAACCCAATACATATATCTATGCTTCAATATGCCCTTGGAATCACTTCAAACTGATTTTTAAAACAAAAGCTATATAATTTTTTTTTTAAATACACACCTTTTTCTTTCTTTTAGGATTTAGATCTTGAAACCGTTGTAACTCTATAATTCATATCTAAAATATTTGAACTTCGGTCTTGTTGTAGGCCTCTGAGTCTTCTTTCCAATTCCATAGTTAAGACCTAATTTGGATTCTTCAAGACAAAGCTATGCCCAATCTCCCACAATGTCCTAATAATGGACTGGTTCAATAGAGCGAACTTGTACGACATGCCATGTGTCACTATTTTGACCTTCGGACCTAAAATTGACACACAAGAAACTGCAGTGTGTGCACTTTCGACCACTTTTTATAGAATTCAAATTTGATGGCTGAAACAAAAGTTATGACTATTTTCCCTCGGTCACCTATTTGAGATGAAATTATGGAGCCTACAAAAACCCTAACTTTCTCAGACCATATCTCTGAAAATATAGCAAACCAAGATCTGAAATATTTACATGAAGTTTCACAAGATTTCGGTTTCTTGTGGTAAAAATTAAACTTCTGAACCTTCGTAGAAAAAAGTTATAGCGAAAATTCCAAGATGACCTATTTGCAGTAGCAAAACCCTAGAATCCAAAGCTCTGATAACAAATGTTATGAAACCAACTCACAAAATAGAAGAAAGTATAGATCAACGACTTAGAATTCAATCTCTTCGAAGGGGCAACCACTTTAGGTGGACAACCTCCTTTACATTACATAAATGAACAATTCTCGGATGATACAAGTGACAAAACCTACCTTCTATATATATGAGTCTAAGGGGTCACAATATAACAATATGGGGACCACATGGGCACAAAAAATAACAATAATGGGGCTACACCTGTGGGGCACAATAATATCAATATGGGGACAACATGGGCACAACAATAACAAAAATGGGGCTACACTAACAATAAAAATAAGGGGCTACACTAGTATTATAAGGACCTAACATGCCCCTCTCCTTCAAAAAAGTGTTGTCCTCAATTCTTGATTAGTTCTAGATGCTTCTGTATAATATTTGCATCCTCCCATGTGGAATATTTAGTGGGTAAGTTCTTCCACTTGATGAGATACTCTAAAATTGGTTGATTTCATAGTTGTCGAGTTCTTGTTTTCATGATTGTTTCAAGTTCCAATATGATTTTTCCTTAGTACCAATTTGTATGCCATAGTACCAATATTTTGCAACACCTTGTAATTACCATAGTACTTTGGCGATAATTTATTATCCTTCTTAGCTTGCTTGAGGGACATTTGTTTGTATGGTTGTAGCTGTAAAAATACCTAGTAGCTTACATCAAAAATTATTTCGCTGCGATGTTGATCTTCCTGTTGTTTCTTTCAATTTTGCGCCAAATTTAGGTTATCCTTTAAGAGTTGGAGAACTTGTTGTTGATGTTTGATGTGATCTTCCATTGCTTGAACCTTAGAATTTTCTCTTACATATGACGTGATGGATGGTGGATGATATCCATAAAGTCCCATACATGGGGTCATTTTTGCTATAGTGTGGAAGGAAGTGTTATACCACCATTTAGCCAGAGGTAACCACTTGACCCATTGTGTTTGTTTATCAGATACAAGGCAACAGAGATATCCATTCTTGATATGTCAATCTATCTTGAGAGTTTGAGGAGTATTGATTCCTACCAATGCATTAGAAGATATGGTCAAATTCATTTCTTCTTTCTCTAAGGTCAGATCTTGGTGTATATCCTCTTATTTTGAAGTTTCTTATTCCTTTTCTTCCTTCTCTTCAAAATCTATGTAAAATAATTGATTCTCAACACAATTATGACCTTTAGTGTATTTTCTATCACAAATGTAACAAGGCCCTTTTGCTATTTTTTCTTCCAATTGTTGTGGTGTTAACCTTGTAGTTTGTGGAAGGCTAGTAGTAGCAACACTTCCATCTTTATAGTTGTGAGTGGTAGGCCTCCTTGTTTCCATAATTTTTCTTTCAATTTTTTTTGCCAACCTGAATGCCTTCTCCAATGAATTAGGTTCTCAAAGGAAAACCTCGTGTTGGATGTTATCCTTTAAAGTCCATATGAATACATCAATCCTATGCTCCTTTAGAATATCATTTACCCTTTTATTCAATTTTTGGAAGTCTTCAATGTGCTCCGCCATTGAACCCTTTTGTTTGAGATTTATCAATTGGCTAAAAAAGGTGTTTCTCTTTGTATCTTCATAATGTGTTATCATTTCCTTCGTAAAAATTGACCAAGTGACAAGTGGTTTATGAGAACAAAGCCATCGATACCATACAAGCTGACTGGTTTCTAAATATAACGTTGCAATGCATACCTTTTGTGTGTTTTGCACATTATGGAGATCAAAATATTGCTCCATCTGTAGTATCCATGTTATCGAATCCTTGCCATCAAAATTCCTCATCTCGATCTTTGGAATATGGTGGGACTTAAATCCAACATTAGAGTCTATGAAATCATGATTAATATTTATTTTTTTCTCATCATGAGTTTCATCTACTACATTTTCTGCATGAGGAATCATTTCTTGTAGCAACTTTGTCAAACCTTCCATGTCTGCTTTTAGATCATTTTTCATGTATTCCATGTTTCCTTTCAGTTTTTCTTATATACCATCGATCTTATCTTTCATGTCATACTTCAAACCATCCATCTTAGCTTCCATGCATTTCTTCAAACCATCCATCTTAAATTCCATTTCATTTTTTGTTACTCTTTGCGAGAGCGAAATTTGTTGCACTTGGTCTCATAATTTTGATATATCATGTTGCACTTCTAGTAGAGATTTATGAGGGCTTAATTGGCATGAAATTATTTTTGGGAGGCATTTTAGAACCCGATACATATATCTATGCTTCAATATGCCCTTGGAATCACTTAAAATTGATTTTTCAAACAAAATTTATGCAATTTTTTTTAGAATACACACCTATTACTTACTTTTAGGAGTTTGATATTGAAATGGTTGTAACTCTGTAATTTCAGATATCCAATATTTGAACTTCGGTCTTATGGTAGCCATCTGAGTCTTCTTTCTAATGCCACATGACTGACCTAATTTGGATTCTTCAAGATAAATTTATGCCCAATCTCCCACAATGTCTTAATTATGGAATAGTTTAGTAGAGCGAACTTGTATGACGTGCCATGTGTTATTGTTTTGAACTTCGGACCTGAAATTGATACACAAGAAACTAGAGTTCGTGCACTTTCAACCACTTTTTACATAATTAAAATCCGATGTCTGAAACGAAATTTATGACAATTTTCCCTCATTCATTTATTTGAGATGAAATTTTGGAGCCTGCAAAAACCCTAACTTCCTCAGATCATATCTCTGAAAATATAGCGAACCAAGATCTGAAATTTTTACACGAAGTTCCACAAGATTTCGGCTTCTTGTGGTAAAAATTCAACTTTTGAACCTTTGTATAAAAAAAGTTATAGCGCAAATTCCAAGGTGACCTATTTGCAGCAGCGAAACCCTAGAACCCAAAGCTCTGGTACCAAATGTTATGAAACCAGCTCACAAAATAGAAGAAAAGATAGATCAACGACTTATAATTCAGCCTCTTCGAGGGGGAAACCTCCTTTACGTTACATAAATGAACAATTCTTGGATGATACAAATTATAAAACCTACCTTCTATATATAGGAGTGCAAGGGGTCACAATATAACAATATGGGGACCACATGGGCACAACAATAGCAATAATGGGGCTACACCTATGGGGCACAATAATAACAATATGGGGAATACGTGGGCACATCAATAACAATAATGGGGCTACACTAACAATAACAATAAGGGGCTACACTAGTATTATAGGGACCTAACATTGATGATATCCCACATTCATGCTTGGAATATGGCACGGGCATGATTGGATGAAGTGAGACTTGGCTCAGCCAATATATGGTCGGGTGGAACGTGGAAGTCTCATATCTAGTTGGTTTTTACATTCAATAATTAAGAGCTCATTCCTTTGGTATTTGGCATGCAAATGTACTAGTTTATGTATGGATTTTATTGTTGTTGTATCCACTGTATTTTTGTTGTTATTGTGTTGGTTATAAACATGTATTCGATCAATGATGATGTATGGATATATCCATGTTTTTACCTATAAATGAATACACAATGATCTATGGTCAAATATATTGTATTGTAGCTTATGATGTAGGGGAACAATGCTTCTTAGCGATTCTTAGATTAGTAAGAGACCCCTATGTTTAAATATGTTATTTACACTTGTAAATGAAATGTTTGTCACATGTTTGACGAAATGTCTATCATGGCTAGGAGGGTTCCATATGATTTCCTCATGATGTGATTGCTTCCATACCTTTTTTTTTAATGTTATTTATCATCCCCTAGAGTTTCATGAAGTTCTGGGCAGTGACCTGGGCTCTGGGGCTAAAAAGGTGGCACAAATCCTGGAGTTGCAAACACAGAACTGACAATTTGGGGCCCTGGACGCTACCTTGCCTTGGCATGCCTGTGGCTATAGGTCCCTAGACGCTACCTTTCCTTGGCATGCCTATGACTATAGCATCCCAACCGCTACCTTCCTTGGCATGCCTGCGTTTATGGCTCAAAAGGGTCAAAAAGTTAGTCTCCCTAAGGGTTCAGGGGCCTGGAAGGTTTGGTTACCTCCTGAGGATGTTTTTGATGTTGTGTAAGGTGTGTTTGTCTTGTTTCCATCGATTCCAGTTCCTTAAGGTCACCTAGGAGGTTGAATATCAAATTAGTAGCCTCTCGTTGCATGTTTACCCCAGTTAACCGGTTACTTGGGTAGCTGTGGGAATAGGGTGTTACATCAACAATTCCAAGAAATTAGTCATGTACTCCTCATCTGTCATCGATCCCATATTTATCTCATTGAAATCCTTGGACTTACTATCGTAGTACCTCTTTGACAAGTACTTCTTTCTAAAGAGTCTCTTGAATTCATGCCAACTCAACTCCTCTGGCTTAATGTCTTTGACACGCTTCACATATTCCCACCATATGTCTGCTTTCCTTTTGAGGCTGAAGATAACTATTATGGCCTTCATATTATCTGTGTAATCATGCAACTCAAAGAACTTCTTCATCCCAAGTAATCATGCCTCTGCATCTTCCAACTTCTTTAAATCTCCATCAAAAGTAGGTGGCTTGACTTTCTTGAAATCATTTGACAAATATCCCTTGTCACTACTCTTGTAAGGATGATAGCGATGATGATCATGATATCTATTAGAACCAGAACTAGAATAGAACTTGTTTCCATCACCTCTCTTATCCGATGTATCCAAGAACCTACCATCCATGATTGTGTCATCTTTATCCAACCTATGACCACCATGAGACCAACTATCATATGCTCCATTATTCATGTCCTCCTATCCATGACTGATCCTAAGTGGTCCCTGTCTCTGCAAATATGACATTATCTGAAGGATGACTGCATTAACTTCTTCTTGTTTCTCTTGTGCCTGAATGATCCTGTCATTATCTGCCTTGCAACTTCTTATTTTTGGCTTCAAACTTCTCAAATTTTATGCTATATCAGGAAAGTACCTATCATTATGTTGCTCATATGATCTATAGATAGAATTTTGTGAACTATAGTATGCCATATTGCTATTCATCGTTGATCTTCTGCATACAAGTATACCATGTCAACTAAAACCACTTATAAACATAACCTCTGTATAGTTTAGGGGAGGATATATCATCTGGAATATCAACCAAATTAGCACGATACATGTATAATCATAATCATAATAAATATATAAACATCATGAATTACAACACCAACTGCATACCATGACCTTATGCACGACAGTCATAACCACAACACTACATGCATATATCCACATAGACAATAGTCATGCAACACAAACGCATATTCAACCAACATGCATTCATGACAAACACATCCTGACAACAACATCATCAAATTTTACTTGAAAACACATCTACAACAATGACCATCACCATGTATACATAACAATAACATGTACAAAAAGCATGTATGCATCGCAGTCATATTCCACCCATTTGATTGAACTAGAGCCCCATTCGTACCCATGAAAATTCCTCCATGTGGCTGAAACCCTTCAGTCACATGCATACCATGGGAATCCATGCGATTGTATACTTTTTCAGGTAGTTTTGTGCCAGCTACCCCGGATTCTGAGCCACTTTTTTAGGGCCAAGACTTAGGCCTCTGCTCAGAACTTCATGAAACTCTTAGAAATGATAAATAACAAGATGACAAGGCCTCTAATGCAAAACTTTAACATGAACCTGACCTGACAAGGCCTAGCCATGAAAAACATTATGTCAAACACATCATGAACATGCAATCTACAGGTCATATAAACACATCTGAGCATAGGGACTTCATACTTATCTGAGAATCGTAAAGAAGGTTTGATGCCATCTCATAATAATTGTAAATCATCTATTAGGTCATGCATTCATTGAAATTTCTTTTATTAAACAAAACATGATGAGAGCCATAACTCAAGTTTTTCACAAACCATGCTTATAACCAGCATATAACCAACAGATCAACAATGATAGGACAACCATTATAACCACATAATAACAAACACATTTACACATAATACACAAGAGGAAAACAAATTTTATTAACATACGTAAAATGCAACCAGTTCAAGGGCTTCCACGTACCACTTGACTATAGATTAGCCTGAACTAAATATTTCTTTCAGCCAATCACCCTCGTGCCATATTCCAAGCATGAATGTGGGGTTCACAACAAAACCAACCAGGGCTTCCTCAATCTTTACCAAAATCCACCAGGGATTCCTAGGACCAAGCCCTCATATATACGACCAAGCTTTGCCGCAATAGGCCCAAGCCCTCATCTGTACAACCAAGCTTTACCGCAATCCTGCCAAGGGATTCATAAGCCCAAACAAGAAACATAAACTACCATGATTTACCGCAATACTGCCATATACTGGTCAAGGGATCACTAGGCCATAACAAGCATGGATGCCTTCGGATCTTTCCACCTAACCATGAGGAATTTTTCTATCTCCACTCTCTAAGCTTTACCGTGTATCCTACCATAACCGTTTAATGGATTCCTAGGCCTAATGAGAGTATACACCTCTAGGCTTTACCACATATCCTGCCATAACCTGTCAAGGGATTCCTAAGCCTAATGAGGTTATCCACAACCAGGATTTACGATTTACTGTGTATCCCTCCATTACCGGTCAAGGGAATCCTAGGCCTTTTGTTTCCTTCGAAGACTACCCCACTCAATTTTAAAACCATCTGACAATCTAGCTCAATCAAGTAAGAGAAACCCCATCACACCATGGCTATCCGAAAATGGCAAGGTAAGGTTGAAAACCACTATCACACCTGCCAAAACTCATGCCAATGACAACAAGAGAACCGAATACACACATGCATGTATGCATGTACCATGATTTCCAAAATTAGTTAGGAAATCATACATGCAACTCGATACCTGCAAGAAATCCCATTGTAATCGCTTGATCCAACTCTTCCTTGCTTGATCTTTTCTTCCTTTTTCCTTCTTTCTCCTTCCTTTGCTTTCCTTGATCCAATGCTAGAGTGCTCCAAGAAAACTCTAAGTGTGCAATAGTAGGTGTGAGTAGAGAGAATAGAGAGAGAGCTCAGAAATAAACTGACAAAAGCTGTGAATTGATCCTCATAAAACTTTTTATCAATGAGGCCTCTAATTCTTCAACTTTCCATTATTTTCCTTCATTTTACTCCTCACATGAAACCAATGACCTTTCACCTTCCTTTTCTCTTATTTTACTGTATTTTCATTAAAAAAAATGCCAATTAATGCCTCTTGCCTTTCCAAAGCATTTGCTATTGCCTTTGCCAATTTCCCTTAGCCATAATAAACCAAATGAACACCCACACTAAGATGTTTTGCCCAACATTCAACTTGGAATATGTGTCCCGTGACCTTGGTCGTATTTTTCCTTTATTAACTTTATTACATGAACTTTTAACCTGGGGTTGTTACATTCTCTAAAAATTGAAGCAACAAAATTCCATCCCGAGCTCATCCATATGGAATCTGACTGATGACAATAAATCCCTCATTTATTAGCACAACTTTTGGGAGATAAAAAGTGGAAACATGGTAGATTTCTAGGATGACTCATGGCAACAAATGCCTAAACTTCGACAAAAAATTGATCCAGTAAACCTTAAGACTCTTTTGATCAATAACATCTACACTCATGTCAAGCAATATTAGATACTACAAACAACACTCAGTGGTGCAAATAGAAACCAAGGAAGAATGGCCTTTTGATATTCCCCTCTAAGAATGGATGTTGTTGTAAAAACAACTTTTCTAGAGGATCATACCTAATGCTGAGGGCCCTGACAAACTTCAATGGGGCCATCACCCAACGGGTACCTTCACCATCCTAGAAGCTTACCATTGTAACAACCCTGGTGAAAATTCCATGTAATAAGAGTTAATAAAGGCAAAATAATAACCACGGTTACATAACACTTATTCCAAGCTGAATGTTGGGAAAAAAAATCCTAGTGCAGGTGTTCATTTGGTTTATTATGGCTAAGGAAATTGGCAAAGGCAATGGTAAAGGATTTGGAAAGGCAAAGTGACATTTATTGGCATTTATTTATGAAAATAATGGAAATTAGGAGAAAAGGAAGGTGAAAGGTCACAGGTTGCATGTGAGGAGGAAAATGAAGGAAAATTAATGGAGAATGAAGAAAATGGAGGCCTCATTAATAAAAAGGCTTTTGAGGATTAGTTGGTACCTTTTTGTCAGTTTGGTTTTGGAGCTCTCTCTTTATTCTCTCTCTCTCACTCTTAGAAACTTAGAGTTTTCTTGGAGCACTTCAACATTGGATCAAGAAAGGAAAAGAAGGCAAAAAGGAAGTAAAGATCAAGCAAGGAAGCATGAGATCAAGAAACCACAATGGGTTTACTTGTAGTTATTGATTTGCATGTGTGGTTTCCTTGCTAAATTTGGCATGGATGGTTATGCATGTGTGTTCTTGGTTCTCTTACTGTCATGGGCATGGGTTTTCCAGGTGTGGCATTATTCTTCAGCCTTGCCTTGCCATTTATGGATAGCCATAGTGTGATGGGGTTCTCATGTTTTGGTTGAGTTGGATTTCCGGATGGATTCAAAACCGAGTGAGGTGGTCTCTGAAAGAAAGAACACATGGCCTAGTGATCCTTGAACCAGATTGTGGATTGCGGTAAATCCACTAGCCTAGTAACACCTGAACCATATTGCAGGTTGTGGTAAAGCTAGATATTATGTGCCTCGGTGGACCTAGTAATCCTCGACCAATGAATAACGGGATATATGGTAAAGCCTAGAGGTGTGTGCCCTCGGTCAGACCTAGTGATTCATTGGGGATTGTGGTAAATCCTGGAGGGTGGAGTCTCGATCAGGCCTAAGAATCCTTGACTGATGAATGGTGGGATATATGGTAAAGCCTAGAGACTAGAGTCTTGATTAGGCCTAGGGATCCTCGACCCTTGTATGGTGGGATGTATGGTAAAGCCTAGAGACTAGGATACCTACAAATTCCTCACGGTGTAGGTGGAAAAATCCGGCAACATCCATGCTTGTTTAGGGCCAAATGATTTGGTGTGGATTGTGGTAAAGCCTAGTTCTATTGATGAGGGTGAGGCCCTGGTTGATTTTTGGTTATGAGTCCCACATTCATGCTTGGAATATGAAATGAGGGTGATTTGATGAAGAGATATTTGGTTCAACTAATCTATGGTCGGGCGAAACGTGGAAGTCCCAAACCTGGTTGGATTTTGCATTCATTAATAAAAGTTTCTTCTCCTTGGTCTTTCATGTGTAAATGTACTAGTTCGTATGTGGTATTTATGGATGTTGTATCATTGTTATTTTTGTTGGTTATATGATGTTTATGAGTATGTTTTATGACAATGATGATGTATGGATCTCATAATGTTTTGATTTATAAATGAATGAATAATGAATATATGATGTAATAGATGATAATGCAGCTAAAGTGATAATACATCGATGCTTCTTAGCGATTCTCAAATAATTATGAGACCCCTATGCTCATATATGTTATTATGATCTGTAGAATGCATATTTGTGACATGTTTGACGAAATGCCTATCATGGCTAGTAGGGGTCCAGTCAAGTCATTGGTAAAATGTTTGCGTTGGTACATTTGTCTCATTGTTATTTATCATTTTTGAAGATTTCATGAATTTATGGGCAATGATCCGAGTCATCGCCTTGAAGAAGTGGCACATAATCTGAGGTCACCGACACAGAACTAGCTGAAAATTCCATAGTCACTGGCTTTCCCTTGCCGTGGGTGCGACTGGGGGCCTAAATTCGCATGCATACCTTGTCAAGGGAGCGATTTGGGATTTAGATCAATGAAAATCTAAGTTGCCTTAGGGGTTGGTCACCTGGAAAGGTTGGTTGGATCCTAGGGGTTATGTAGCATGTGTGGAAGGTCAGTTTGATTTTTTTTGTCGGTTCCACTTCCTTAACTGTACATGGGGAGTCAAATCACATCATAGTAGCCTCTCGTCACATGTTTACCCTAGTGGAGCGGGTAGCATGAGTAAATGTGGGAGGAGGGTGTTACAACCATATAATGATTGTTATAAAGCAAGTCCATAAGGATCCTACTAGTCTCAAATATGGAAATCAAAATCTTGGCCGAGGATTAAACACTTCTTATGGCTTCTTTCCTGGAAGAGGGCTCTACCTTGGGACAAAATCATAGGAAGAGGTTTTCAAGGCCCATGTTTTTAGCAACATTGTATATATGACCATGAAACAATGGAGCATATACTTATCGATTGTGTCTTTGCAGAGAAATTATGGACTAGGTTAGCCTCCACCTTCAAGTAATGTGACCACAAGGCCTCAAATATATAGGGTGCCATTACCTCTTGGAGATCCTCCCCTTTCCAATGTCTTATTCTCAATGAGGCTCGATCCTTATTTCCTGTCTTTTTTTTATGGTCCCTATGGAGAGAGAGAAATAGTTGAATCTTTAGGAATCATTCTTCTAACTCTAAATTAGTCTGGCTTCTTGCTCTGCAAGGAGTTTAAGAAACCGCCCTATTGCCCCTCTTGGTTTGCCCCATATTGGGAGGCTTATCCTTCTGAAGCCATAATCCTCTCCTCTCTCTCCATCCTCCTACCATATTCATCCTCTTCTTTCTCCTCCTTCTCACATCCCTTTCCCTCTTCGCCTTCCACATGGTCTTTGCCTCCCTCTAGCTTCATCAAATATAACTTTGACGATGCCTAAAAAGGAAACCCAAGTCCATATGGTTTTGGTGGTATATTTTGAGATGACAATGACAACCCCCTAATTTTAATATTAGGTGCCATGGGTACCTCCACCAATAATGTTGTTGAGCTCTTCGCATTAGAGATTGGACTAAAAACAATAAAGAAATAGGGATACAATAGGCTACTGGTGGAGGGTGATTCCCAACTAGTCATTAATACTCTCAAGAAACTCCTGAATGGTGCCCCCATCAACAAAATCTCTAAGAGATGTAAATTGGAGCACTTTCTCCATAAGATTTCTTCCCTCATCTATCCCTCTCTCATAATTCTTCCCACTCATATATGCCACTCCAGGAATAAACCTGCATACAATCTCAATAATATAGGTTTCTCCCATACTAAGCTCCTCCTCTCCCCCCTTGGCTTGACATCTCTTCTCCCCCCTACACTTTGTATACAACTCTATAATTTTTTAGGACTAAACTCAAGAAGGCTCTAAGATTTATTCTTCTTCTCCAATTGGGGTGGCCACATGTGTGAGGGAGGGCGATGGGGTGGCACCACCACCATCTCATCCCCTTGGTGTCAATGCTTGAACATTTGTAATGTCATCCCATACCTAACAACATGCAACACTTAATGTCGCAGTCTTATAATCTTAATTGACATTTTTTCATGGTTTTCGACTCTGTGTTTTGGCTCTTTGTTTCACTTACCATTTCTATCTACCTCCACAAGCATCACCTTCACCGATGAATTGTTGCTTCGACCTCCATGATAGGGATCAACCATAGTCCTCATAATAGAGTCACTCCTTTTCCTTCTATTTATCTTGATACCTTTGAAACTTTCACTTGCATAGTGGCTAGGCCATGAGCTTGGCACTCCCTCAATCTTGGGTCCTGTCCATTCTCATAACTCAATGGTGTGACTTCGAAACACTGGTAATGGCTTGTCATAGTCTCAACTACCTTCATCCTGGAACACTCCATCAACCAACCTCCTCATCGAAAGTAGCATTTTGTTGGCTACAATTCTACATATACCAATATCGGGTACTTATCTTCTATAGCTTTCTTAGAGGTAGTCATCTCAATATCATAGAATTCAATAAGCTTAGTTTTCGCTCTGGGTACCTTAATACTATATAGATATACATATTATAATGGTGGGACTGGCTTGGGTTCATAGTGCAAAGACCTCTCATTTTTTTTGCTACTTCCATTGCATTCTCTTCTCTCCCTCGACTGCCCTTCCTCTTGCTTCATGCCGATATCTCCCGGACCTAGATCTACATCAATCGATACTACACCTTGCTTCGTTTCTAGTCCCCCTTGCAATTTCTACCCTTGCACTGCATGATCGTTGGTTTTCCAGCTTCGTGCCCCCTTACTGGCATGCCTCGAGAACGAATGAGGAGTCGTTAAGGCTCATTGAATTGTGGTGCAGGTAATGTGTGAGCTCGCTATAGAATCTTTACTACAACCAAGAGATTTCAAGCTCTTATCCCTAACCCTATCCACATGGATTTAAATCGAGCCACTACAACAACCATGGTTGAGTGAAATGACTTCATTGATGCTGACATCCTTGCATCTACTGTTGAGTGGATCCCTGACCCAGGCCACACACGTGGTAG
Organism: Pinus albicaulis; assembly: GCA_034641835.2. NCBI lineage: Eukaryota > Viridiplantae > Streptophyta > Pinopsida > Pinales > Pinaceae > Pinus > Pinus albicaulis. Next base: position 1,265,770,712 of record CM076580.1, on the reverse strand, counting down.
ACAAAATCAATATATTTGCACAATTAAGCTTTACTGGCACATTACAACCTTACTAGGCCAGATATAAGAAGATACCCATGCAGTTCATAGAGAGATATCCATTGAACTCAACATTAACATAACTGAGAACCAAGATTAGTTTATGGAACATTGAGATTTAGCCATGCGATGATGACATATCAAAACTGTCCTTCTCCAAGGAAAAGGTTCGACTTCTCTAGGAACTCCTACAACTCCAATTGAGTTCTACATCAAAATGATATTCTTTAGGCTGCAATGGCACCTTGAGTTTTTATGGCATATTTCTCAATGTTTTTGTCTCTCTTTTTTATACGTAGCAACATTGCTTTTATGTTATGGACAAGCGCACTTTATTGTTTTTGTCATTATGCTAGTTATAGTAGTCTTATGTCATAAATGGAACAATACAGAGACACTACTATTTTTTGGTCTAAAATCCTTCTTTTCTGGCATTGATATGGTTTTCAGAGTAGTGGACCATGCCAAAAAATAAGCACCTATGGTTGTAATTGATGACTCTTTCTAATTAATAGAATCTCAAAGTTTACAAAAAAGAAGAAGTGATATGTTAACGTTGACACTCCAAATTGAGCACAAAAGTAATTCAATATCTCTATGGGAAGTAAAACATTCCTATCATTAAAATCAAAACTCTCTCTCTCTCTCTCTCTCTATATATATATATATATATAAATCAAAACTCTCTCTCTCTCTCTCTCTCTCTCTATATATATATATATATATATATATATATATAACACACACACACTCTATATATATATATATATATATATAGAGAGAGAGAGAGAGAGAGAGAGAGAGAGAGAGAGAGTATTTCGTAGATGCCATGTTCCAACTCATTTACTTATCATAGATTAAATATAAACACTATTTGTTTTTAAAGATTGAACTCCACAACCTAGGCTTTGACTATAAACACTATTAGTTTTTCAAGATTGAACTCCACAACCTAGGCTTTGACTATAAACACTATTAGTTTTTCAAGATTGAACTCCACAACCTAGGATGATTGCATAGAGATTTGATTGCTAAAGTCTACTAAGCTGTACATACTCATTTATTTTTTGTGTTTCCTTGTAAGAGGTCACACCAAGAGAAGTCTAGAGGTCCTCATAAGCAAAAACAAGCTTGTCAAGGATTTCAAAATTGGAAGAAGGGGCTTAGAGTTGATTTCTTTATTATGGAGTATGACTTTATCTAGTTGCAATAATACCTCCTACCTAGATTCGTCTTTGTCCTATAAGATTTCCCCACCATGGTCATGATGTGACAATATAACTTCATAGTCTTCTAATATTTTGTGTCTCTAACCATGGAATTCCCCACAATAGGTACCTAATTGCTAATTACTTCGTCAATATCCTAGCGATGCATTGCACCCTTGCTAAGTTAAATTTTTGCCTCTATTATTGAAATTTGGTTAAGGATGTGGCAAGGGACTGTGCCCATTAGACATTGGTATCTTCCTGGGTAGCCTCCTAAATACGAGAGCCATAGGGATCTCTACTATCATAATGTGCCTTGTGTCTTGTCCTCCCGCAAAACATGATAACATAGAACATACCAAGAGGCAGAAGACCATTGTGACCAATGAAATACAGGGGATCTCAGAACTGAGAGGAATTGAGTCACCAATCCAAAGCCAACAACTAGAATAATGAGGAGGATAAAAGAATTGAAGGAATGAAAATGAATAGAGTAATACTAAAAACCAAAGTATACCATGTAGTGTGAACCTCACAGAGGCATCATACAAACCCAAACTTCATAAATCCCATGCCTGTGAAGTTTGATGAGGGTTGAGGACTCATAATTTCATTGTGGTATGACATCATTTCCCAAAGTGTGCAAATATGACACAACAAGGTTGGAAACAACATTTGAATCGAGTGTACTAGACCCATGAATATTGCATATATACCACGAACCACCATAATAGCACACGATTTTGATCCTCCACCACCCTAGCGATTGCATGCAAATCCTACCATATGTTGTTGCCATATGTCACAATAAAGTCAAAGGAAAAGAAGATAAATAATGTTGTGAAGCCAACTCAAAAAAATTCTCACATCCTTATACCCCAACTTGAAAAATATATCAAAACCTATATATCATCATAAACCCATCATTATCATTATAATAAATTTTATTTTAACTTAAAAAAAAAAATTTTCCAATTTTTTTTTTTTTTAAATAATAATATTTAAAAAAAAATCATGTCACACACTGTGCTTAAACCAAAACTCGACCGACTTGGACCCTAATATCCCCGCCCAATGCTCCTTAAAAGATTTATATCTTTGACAAAAATTGTTATAAAAAACCATGGAAAAGGATAAACGATGAGCGAAGAGGAATTTCATAGTTGAATCACATCCTTTTTCTGCTGCTCTCCATCAATCCGATAGCGTCAGGCCATCTTAGGGTTCAGGGTTTAGCACTGCAAAGATGGGTTCAATGGAGGCGGACAAGCAACGGCTGGAGGAAGCATTTACAGTTCTGGATACCCAAAGAGCCGTTTTAGAGAAATGCACTCTCCAATGGAAGGAACTCACAGACCACTACGCCTCACTGGAGCAATCGCTCCAGAAGAAATTCGAAGAACTCGCAGAGAAGGAAAAAAATTTGGAGCTCAAAACCAAAGAAACGGAAGAATTGCTAGACAAAAGAGAGCAATCGATCGAATCCAATGAAGAAACTTATCTCACCCGCTTAGAAGAGCAGAAGAACGCTGCCCTCGCGGCCATTGAAAGTGGAAAGAGTGAAAATAGTCTCAAGTTCCTCTGCGAGAAAATGGACGCAGAGGGTCTCTGGAAATTCATCGTGGAGCGCAGAAAAGACGTTACATCTCTCAGGGCGGAGCTGCCGTCAGCGCTGGAGAGCGCCATTGATCCCGCCCGGCTGGTTTTACAGGCCCTCGAGGGTTTTTATGACAAGGGTTTCGGGAAAACGGAGAAGAAGGACTCAGGGCTCGGGGACCAGAGACGGGCCTGTTCTTTGTTGCTGGAATCGCTTCTTCCCCTCCTGGCAGACCCTACAATGGGAGCCGAGCGGCCCGTTGTGTCTCCTAGTTCTAAGGAGCAAGCGAGGGTTATCGCCAATGAGTGGAAGTCGAGGATCGATGTTGATGCGGATCCGGCCAATGCCGCCAAACCCTTGGAGATACAGGCATTCTTGCAGCTTGTAGCTACTTTCGGAATTGCAGCCGAGTTTCCGAAAGATGATCTCTGCAAGCTTGTTCTTGCGGTGTCATGGCGCAGGCAGATTCCGAAGCTCTGTGGTGCTCTCGGGCTTTTAGAGAAAATGCCAGGTTTGTTTCTGTTAAACCCTGTCGGTTGTTTATTACGGATTGGTTGTTTTTAAACTTGAATCTGCCCATCATAGAACTTATGCTTAAAAATCCTGGTATAAAATAATAATAGTACATTTCCAATGGGCATTTTTTCACTGGTGAGGTCAATGGATGGTCCATTCCCCCGGCTGTCTGCCCAACTTGAACGTTGTCCCACCAATGGATGGTCCATTCTCCCGGCTGTCTGCCTAACGTGCATGCTCAAATATGTGAGGTTAGGTGCAATTCCCAGATAATTTACTATGAATAGATGGAATAGTCACACTTCCTCTTGTAATCCCGTTGACTTGCTTTTTCTGGTCATTCGTTGGACGAGATGAAATAGTCACCCTTCCTCTTCTAATCCTGTTGACTTGCTTTCTCTGGTTATTTGGTGAAGGAGATGAGATTAATTGCGATTCCCAGATGATTGCGTATGAATAAAAAGCATACTGAACTATTTTGTGGTTATCTGCTGGAAATCTTAATGAAATTGTCTAATCTCATCACTAGTGGAAGCATGTTTCTATGAGGGCTTCCAAATCACATGAATGTCCAAATCAATGCAATAATGTTTTGCTATTTTTTTTAATGTTTCAAGAGATAATTACCTGTATCGGACGCACCAGAAAGAGCAGATTTCTTTTTGGCTTACGTGCCAGATGCAGGGGATGCTATTTTGCCAAATCTCCCCAGTGCTTGCACCCAATGTCTCTTCCCATTAAATGTCATGCCAGGCAGGTGAGGAGGACCATTGTGGGAATGTAACCTTGGTAGTAGCTGATGAATCAGTGTCATTCTCGCTCAAAAATTAATTAAATTTATCGATATTATTCACCAATCTCACGAAGTGAACCAGTGCCCCCCTTTACTGAATGCAAAGGCGAGATGTTATACTGATTTAGCAAAGTCTCGGATATTGCATGTTAACCTATCATTTCTTCTTTTTGGTTGGCAAATAGCCCTTTCTTAATGAAGTGGACTCATCCTTCGTCTTAGATACCACGATCAAAAGGGTGTGTATTCTGTCAAAATCATCCCAGTCTACCACCGGGCTTTTGCCTCTTCAGATAATAGAAAATAGCACAACATTGGCTGCGTGAACAACGAAACATGTTGTAAGGGAAATGGACCTGCGTCTCTGTAAAGAAGACTCCCGTGATTTAACTCTTGACCACAACCTTCTTGACTTGACCATACCATACAGAGAGGATGAATGTTAATGTTAATTCATTCTACATTGCTAAAAGCTTTAATATACTTTTTATTGATTATTTTGAAATGACATATATCTTTCTATCATGCAGATATTGTAGAGGATTTAATCAACAAGGGAAAACAAGTTGAGGCTGTGTACTTTGCACATGCGGCAGGACTCTTTGAAAAGTTTCCTCCGGTGCCTTTACTGAAGGCATATCTGAAGAATTCAAAGAAAGCTACACTGGCAACTTTGAAAAGTGGAAATAATTCTGCTGCCGTGGTATTTATTTTTCATTAGCACTTATCTTCTATAGTTGTATCTAATGAGCAATCATTTGGAAGGAAATCATATTTGGGAGTGGTCTCTTAATATTTCCTTTTGCATTATGCAGAATGAAGCAAACACGAAAGAACTCACTGCCCTGAAAACTGTTATTAAGTGCATTGAAGAACACAATCTTGAATCGCTCTTTCCTACTAATAACCTCCAAAACCGTGTGGCTGATCTAGAGAAGAAAAGAGCAGAAAGGAAAAAATCTGGTGGTCCTTCAAAGTCTCAGAATAAGCGTTCTCGATCAAATGCTGGGGGCTCTGGCACACATATGCCTCCAGCTAAAGCAGGAAAGGCTCCTAATGCTTATGCTTCATCTAATATTTCTGACAGGAGTTTCTATCGACCTTCAGATATGGTTCAATATCCTGTTGGTGCAGTTGCTTCTTACAATTTACCTGGCCAAAGCAATTATGATAGGTCAAGCCAAGCCATCTATGGCTCATCCTATGGGGGTGGAAGCAGAAGCCCAGCAACTCTATCAAAAGGTTATGCATATCCAAATCCATCAGATGATTTAGGGGCATCTATGAGGGGTTCTGGGTCTTACAATAACTCTGCAAATTACAACAGCTATCACTTTGGCAGTGGAGTGCCCCCTCCTGGTTATCAGTCTTCATACATGCAATAATTGTACTTCTGTTTGTTAAAGTATTTTCATGGTTCTTCAGGATTTGTGAACGTAAATGCCTAAATGGGATGGAAGTAGTGCTGTAGACATGCATAGCTGTTTAGAAAACAAGAGAATGGCCTGAGATGACTGTTTTCTATACAAGATTTTGAAGGTTGTAATTTTGGCGGGGGGTGGAATTCTGACTTGCCTAACATCTATATCCTGGGTATAATTATAACTCAACAAAACACTCAAATATTCACAACTTAAAGTATTCTTACACATCTGCTGTGAAAAACACTTTGAGCTTAGTGTTGGACGTGTGATTTACTTTTTCTGGCATCATTTTCTAAAAATTGACGTTTTGGATATTTGGTTTGCAAGTCGCAAATTTACAGATGTGCCTTGAATATTCCTGCGATGATGGTTTTATTTGGTTATGATGATCTCTAGGTCAGACAGCTTGAACTTTTCTGAAATTGTCAATTTATGATTGCTAACTTTGTTGTAGTGCAGTTTCTATCATCCTCTACATTTTTGAGTGGCTGATCTACTCAGTAGTGTCATGTTTTACAATTTGACTGTGCTGTAAAATGACAATTGTTTTTTTTGCTTCCCTTGGACAAATGACCTAAGTATATGGAATGTCTACGAACTTTGATCTTACGGTGGGGTTCTCAAGTTCTAAGCCAACACATTCCGAGTTTCAACCTGTTAGCTGCTATTTTTTGAAGCATGACACTTTGTAGTTATGTTTTGAATGGTTAACAATTTAGTTTGATTTTACCTGTAAATTGCTGTCTTATAAACCTGTGGTGGTCAATTTACCATTCAAAATGTTAGTTCCAATTTCCAACATCTTTAAATGTACGTGCTATTTTGATTGTAGTTTTTTCATGTAGAATTGGAAGGAAATCTTTTCTATTTAATGAACTTCGAGGCAGAGGATGTCCATTACCATAGGAATTCTCTGCACAAGCCATCTTATGTCCAACCACTAGGTTTTCTATCAATTCCCCAAATTATTTTGATTAAACCTTCGAAAGTTACACATTTGTCATGATAAGTCTTTTATTATTCTAGTTCCTACCACCAAATGAATATTAATTCATCTGTAATGTATCGTGGATTACAGTATTTTTTGAGAGGCCATTTAGACTTTCTTCGAATAGTTTCATTTCCAGGTTGAGCATTGCCTCTTTGGAGGGCAATTTGATCAACACAAATGCAATATGATTGAAAACCATTTCAGCCTTAAATGCTCTTGTATTATGAGATCCAAAGTAGCTGTCCATGTTCATTTGGAGGTATGTAAAAAGGTATTTTTATCAACTCCCATGCATTGAGAAAATTATTCGACTGCAAAAGGTTATAATCAATTCTGATACATTGAGAAATTTATTATATTTCAATTACTGAAGAAGGTTAATCAGGATTCGAATTCAGATGAGTAACATTATTACTGTGAGCTTTAAATATTCTAATTATTCTATAAAGTTCTTTATCAATATAATACATTTCTTTATCAATTGTAATACATCTAAGTTTAATCTACTCCAAAAGTTATCTTCCCTATGAGAAGCAAAGGGTTCAACTCTTGGGCATAATACATCAACATAAGGCTCGAGAAAATTTACTCTCAAACATCTGAATTTTGCATTGATGGAACTTGTGCTTGTCAAATATACTTGTTTGATTCACAATAATGTTTGAAGCTTATGGTATTGACTCGGTGCAGACGAAGTACTCTAGCAGGAAATAATATATTAATTAACTGATTCCTCATTAATTAAAATAAAGTTATGTGATTATTATTTTTACCTTTTAAAAAAAAAGAAATGATAGTTGATCCTGAAACATGAAGAGAGTTATGAAAGTTTTGATTGTGTGTTATGGGTTGTTTTCTTATTTTTCAAACAATAACGAGTATTTATGTAAAAGTTGTGTCCGGCCACAGAAGATACCCGGGAATTACATCTTTCAAAATCTACTGGTGCATCAAAGAGTTTTGGAAAACTGACTATATGTTTAAATGTATACAATTCACAGAATGAATCTAAAATTAAACAAAATTTACAACCTCATGGATTATCGTGGTTTCCTCTGGAAGTTTGAATCAGATTTAGGCATTGATTTACTGTTTCGAGCTAAAGTCTTTCTGCTACTGCCCAAGAGATTATTTATCCAGCTCAAATTGTAAATCTAAGGGGGCTTGAAGAAGGGGCTGAGTAAAGAACGCATCAGTCTAGAGGGAGATGTTACCAATCCGGGCCTAGAAAACACCTTTGATCACGATACAGTGGAGGCCAACAACTACCAGGTCCTGGACGTTCCAAACAAAACAGCAATCTTCTCAAAGGTACTGCAACAATAAAAGAGAGCCATTCATACTTTATTCCCGAGGAAGCAACTACGAGCCCACTGTGGAAGACAGCAAAAAATAAGCTTCCTATCCAACCATGCAGGTCAGGAGAGTTGATGATTGATACTTACTTGAATTGCCTTGCCGCAGATCCATTCCAAGGTTGGGGCTATTCCTAGATCTTGCAGACGTCTTGGCTTTTACTTCCTTACCGAAGATGTTCTGAAATGATTGAAATATTGATGACAGCCCAAGGATCCAAAATGCAATAATATTAATTTCTCTCAGGATCATGAACTGTGATCCAAGGAGCTAGTTTGGAATGTAACATGGGTGAAATATATTTGCCATACATGCCAGGACCCACAGCAGTAGCCGAAGATTCATATTTGGTTTGCTTCCTGAATTTAATATTAGATTATAGTCATAATAGATGAAAAAGATGTGATGAACCGGGGCTCTATGGAAGCGTTCAGAGGCCTACCCTCCCATTGATTTCTATTTGTCCTGCTTGCATTTGACACGCCCGATTGGCCATTTTATTAGCTACTTCATTTTGATAGTGAAGGACATTGCAAAATTCTCTCTTTTGGATATGATCTAGGAGACTAATGATTATATTCATGAAGCTCCCTAGGTGCTTGTCTCGAAGCTTAGAATTTTTGTTTAGGTGTTGAATAATTATGAGAGAATCAGACCAGATTCTAATAGTGGAGACTTCTAGGGATCTGGCCAGATTAATTTTTGAAGCAATCCATGTAATTCTTCTAGGGATCTGGCCAGATTAATTTTTGAAGCAATCCATGTAATTCTGCTTGGTTATTTGTCATTGGTCACTGTTTTCTCGTTCCTTCCATTCCTAAAGAACCTGGTCCGTTAGTCTGAGTTTACACCTTACATCACTAGAGTGATTTAAACTTATGCCTTTTCTTGTTGGCTCAGCAAGTTGGGCCAACCATTTTTGTTCCATTGAGTCTAAATTTGAATTTGGAGGGCCAGATCTTTGCCTTACAAACCATGCTCCCATGGTCAAGGCCATTATGGCAGTCATCCGAGTAGATTACTGAAGATTTTATATGCCAGCAGATGAATTTGGCAGAGAACTTCCCATTATAGTATTTAGTCCAAGAAGATATAAAACCCAAGGTGTCCGGTAGGCCTAGACCATCTCAGAGTATGAGCAATGAAAAAATAAATGGGACATTGATTCCTCTTGTTGTTTCCTGGAGCAGGGTCATTGAAGGCTTTTCTTGATTTATTAGAGATTTGACTTCTGCCATTCATTTCTCCAATCTGATTTATTAGAGATTTGACTAATGTCATTCATTTCTACAAAATCTGATATATTAGAGATTTGACTAATGTCATTCATTTCTCCAATCTGAGATATTAGAGATATGACTAATGTTAAAAATATGACAACAAATTGTAAATAATGTAATTTTGGGCAAATTACTTATTGACAATGAATTGGTTGAGTAACAAAATGAGGTTATAATAACGAAATAGGCTCAAGATAAATTGGATGGCTCGAGAGACTTGTATGTATGGAGAATCATTTTGATTAATAAGAGTTTCCAATCCCTTGCCCCGTGGAGGTTTTCTTGACCATGTAAATTATGTGTTTCTTTATGTGAATTTGTTTCTCCCGTTTGTCATTTACTTATGATGTATTTCTTTCTTGTTTAATATTTTCGCGCAATAAGTGGTATCAAAGCCTAAAAAAGTTGAGATTTCTTTACTGTGAGAGAACTGCATTTGTGTGGTTACCACCGTGAGAGAGGGAGGCCGAGAGCTGTTGGAGACATGCACCGTTTGCCGTCCCATTGCCGACTTGTTTGGAGACTGCTCGCCGCTGATCGTGGGAGGAGTCTGCGTGGTGTCCATTCGTAGAGATTCGGAGAAGCTCCACCGTGAGATTTGTAACCGCTGTCGTTGAGAGAAAGATTTGTGACCGCCGCCGTCGAGAGAGCCATTCGCTGACAGAGTCCGGGGTTTGCTCGACGGAGAAAGGTCATCTGCTGGAAGTAGAAGGGAGGTCGTCGACAGAGAGCCGTTGCCATCCACCTGCCATGAGTCCGCCATACTGTCAAGAAGAATTTGCCTGCTAGATTGTCAAGAAGAGAGAATCCGCGACGACCAAGAAGAGAGAATCCAAAATTTTTTGGGAGAAGTTATATATTGTCGAAGGACATGGGGTTTGCTCGAGTTCGAGAAAGAACTTTCCTTCATCGCTGTGCAAAGGAAAGCTTGTCGGAGAGCGGAGAATAGCGCTGTGCAAAGCCTTGTAACTTTGTTTAAAACTGCGAGAGATTGATAAGGAGGCCGTGAGGAGTAGCCGTAGCCATCGAGTGGTTAAAGAAGTCATTGCCCAGTATCAAATCCGTTGGAGATCGCTGCCATTGAACCTGTTTTGCATTACTAAGAAAACAGGTATTTTTTTTTCTTGAAAACTTGCTATGGGAAGAAATCGTGATTTTTCTTTTGTTGTGGGAAGAAATCATAAGAAATTTTTTTGTGCTCCGAAAATATATATATATATTTTTTGAAAAAAAATTGAAATTGTATTTTTTATTTCTAGTAGAAGAAAGAAAAATCTGAAACTCTTGAAACCTTAGCAGAAGAGGGGAAACCCTAGAGGGGAAAACCTATTTCTAGTAGAATAAAGAAAAATCTGAAACTCTTGAAACCCTAACGGAAGAGGGGAATAATTTTCTTTTTTAGACCCTAGTTGGAAATTAAAGAAAGAAGGGAAAACTAGGAGGAAGAAATGACAAAAATGACAAATGCAAAGTTCGAGGTGGATAAATTCACCGAGAAAAACAATTTTGCTTTGTGGAAACTAAAGGTTAGGGATTTGTTGGTGCAACAAGAGTTGCACAAAGCATTAGACGGGGTAAATAAAAAACCGGCAAGCATGACAGATTTGGACTGGGACGATTTGGATGCTTGAACTCTAAGTACCATTCGGTTATGTTTGACAGATGAAGTTCTCTTCAATATTGTTGGAGAGAGTACCACTAAAGGGTTGTGGAAAAAATTGGAAATCTTGTATAAGACAAAATTTTTGACAAATATAATCTATTTAAAAAGACGATTGTACAGTGTTCAGATGAAAGAGGGTACAAAAATTGCAGAACACTTAAATGTTTTTAGTACGCTTATTTTCCAGTGGTTAGATATGGAAGTAAAAATGGAGGAAGAAGACAAGGCAATAACCTTGTTGTGTTCTCTGCCTGAGTCATGGGATCACTTCGTAAACTCAATCAGTGTGAGCACTGCCGATTCATTAAAACTTGAATCGGTCGTGGGTGCTCTCTTATCTGAAGAGGTACGAAGGAAATGTAGCATTGAGACATATGCACCTGAAGCCATGGTAGCCAGAGGTCGGTCAAAGGAAAGGGGGGAGAAAGCAAGAGGTTCTTCCAGATTGAAGTCAAAGGGCGGTAAGAAGTGTAAAGCCAAGTGCTGATACTGCAATAAACTCGGACACCTCAGGAAAGATTGTTGGAAACGGAAGGAGTCGGAAAACCATAATAAGGAAGCAAATCAGGTTGATTTAGGTATGGTTGATGAGGTTTTAATTGTTGAAGCTCTCCTTAGTCTGTAATGTCATCTCAAGATGCTGAAAATTCGCTATTAGACTCTGGTGCTTCTCATTATATGAGTCTGCACCGAAGTTGGTTTACTTCATATGAAACTGTAAATGGTAGTTCTGTATTCATGGGAAATAATGCATCTTGTCAGACTGTTGGGATTGGTAATGTAAAAATTAAAATGTATGATGATACAGTGAAAACATTATCTGATGTTAGGCATGTACATGATCTAAAGAAAAACTTGATTTTTTTGGGAGTTTTGGATTCGAATGGTTATAAATTTACAGGTCAGAATAGAGTGCTGAAAGTTTCAAAATGAGCCTTGGTTGTGATGAAGGCTGAAAAGGTCAGAAATCTGTACAGCCTCAAAGGAAGCACTCAAGTTAGTGAAGCAGCGATCGTATCAGAGAAAGCAGAAGAAGGTTCTCGTCTATGGCATCAACGGTTGGGTCACATGAGCGAGAAAGGTCTTCATGAACTAATGAACTACAAGTTGCTTCCTGATTTGAAATCCTTGCAGTTGGATTTTTGTAAATATTGCGTGTTTGGTAAACAATGTAAATAAAGGTTCAAGATTGGAAATCATAATAGTAAACAGATTTTAGACTACATTCATTTTGATATGTGGGGACCATCTCTTACTGTGTCTTATGGAGGTGCATTATATTTTTTAACGTTTATTGATGATTTCGCCCGAAAATTTTGGGTATATATGTTGAAAAAGAAAGTTGATGTATTTAATGTTTTTAAACAATTTAAAACAATGGTGGAAAAGAAAACAGGCAAATCAATTAAATGTTTAAGAATTGACAATGGCGGTGAATTTACTTCTTTAGAATTTGAACAATTTTGTAAGGATGAAGGGATTGTTAGACATAAAACTGCTGTGTATACCCTTCAGCGAAATAGCGTTGCTAAATGGATGAATTGAACTCTTATGGAAAGAGCCAGAAGCATGATCAGTAATGCTAATTTGCAAAAGGAGTTGTGGGTAGAAGCAGTGTCCACTGCTTGTTATTTAGTTAACATATCACCTTCAGTTGCAATAAACTGTAAAATTTCTGAAGAAGTTTGGTCGGGTCAGTCTTGTGATTATTCACATTTGAAGATTTTTGGTTGTGATTCAATTGGAGACTAAACCTTTTTCAAAAAGTTGAAAGGAAGGAGAGACTTCTGATGAAAAAGGTGGAGAAGCAAAGGAAATTGGAGAAATTCCAGAACCAATTCAACAACCAGTGACTCTACGAAGGTCTACAAGGGAAAGAAAAACACCTAAAAGGTATGAAGATTCTGCTTCATCGTTTGCATTGATCACTGAAGATGGGGAACCTTCTTGTTATCAAGAAGCAGTGGATGATGCAGATAGCAAGATATGGAAAAAGGTTTGGAAGAAGAAATGAACTCCTTAGCCAAGAACAATACCTGCGATCTTGTAGAACTTCCTGAAGGAAGAAGTGTTGTTGGGTGCAAACGGGTCTTCAAGTTGAAAAGGAAAGTTGATAGAAGTATTGAGAGTTATAAGGCGAGATTGGTTGCAAAAGGGTATTCTCAGATTGAAGGTATTGATTTTCATGAGATTTTTTCACCAGTAGTTAAACTTGTTTCTATTTGTACTGTGTTAGCACTAACTGCGTTACTTGACCTTGAGTTAGAATAGTTAGATGTTAAAACAACCTTTCTCCATGGTGATTTGAATGAAGAGATATATATGGATCAGCGAGAAGGTTTTGTACAAGGTCTCAATAGAAGATTAGTTTGCAAGCTCAGGGAATCATTGTATGGCCTAAGGCAGTCGCCTAGGCAATGGTACAAGAAATTTGATTCATTCATGGTGAGCCAAAATTTTGTCAGAAGTGAATATGATCATTGTGTATACTTCAAAAGCTTCAATGACATATTCATTATTTTGGTGTTGTATGTTGATGATATGCTTATTGCAAGCAAAAGCATGGAAGAGATCAATAGGTTAAAGGCCCAGCTCTCTAGGACGTTTGATATGAAGGATCTTGGAGCAACAAAACATATTTTAAGCATGGATATATACAAAGACAAGAAGAATGGTAAGCTTTGGTTATCACAATGGAAGTATGTGGAGAAAGTACTTGAAAAGTTCGGTATGAAAAATGTGAAACTTGTTAATGTTCCATTAGCTTCACATTTTAAGCTTTCTTCGGATTAAGTCTTAAAACTAATGAAGAAAATAAGTATATGTTTCGCGTACCATATGCAAATGTGGTAGGCAACTTAATGTATGCGATGGTATCTACAAGACCTGACATTTCACATGCAGTTGGAGTTGTCAGCAGGTTCATGGCAAATCTAGGAGAAGAACATTGGAGAGCAATGAAATGGGTGCTTCGATATTTGAGAGGCACGAGTGACCATTGCATCAGCGTTGATGGTCATGAAGGTTCAGTGCGCGGATATGTGGATGCTGATTATGCAGGTGATTTGGACAAAAGGAGATCTACTACAGGTTATGTGTTTACTCTTGCAAGTGGAGCAGTTAGTTGGATGTCAAAGTTTCAAGAGACAGTTTCTTTGTCCACCACTGAAGCAGAGTATATCGCTGCTTCAGATGCCTGTAAAGAGTGAATTTGGTTAAAAGGTTTGCTTGATGAGATTGGAAGGACGTAGGAGAAAGTGAATGTGTTTTTGATAGTGAGAGCACTATTCATTTGGCTAGAAATCCAGCCTATCACAGCAAGACCAAGCACATCGATGTAAGGTATCACTTTGTGAGACATGTAATCGAACGGGGCAAAGTAGTTCTCAAGAAGGTCCACACAGGAAAATCATGCAGATATATTCACGAAGCTAGTTACAGTAGAGACGCTGAGATGGTGTCTCGCTTCTCTCGGCTTGCAGAAAAGATGATGAATGGGCATGGGCAAGGGATTAGGGAAATTGTTGTCAAGGTGGAGTTTGTTAAAAATATGACAACAAATTGTAAATATTGTAATTTTGGGCAAATTACTTATTGATCGTTAATTGGTTGAGTAACGAAATGAAATTAGAATAACGAAATAGGCTCAAGATAAATTGGATGGCCCGAGAAGCTTGTATGTACAGAGAATCATTTTGATTAATAAGAGTTTTCAATCTCTTGCCCCGTGGAGATTTCCTTGACACTCTGTCAAGATTTTGCCATGTAAATTCTGTGTGTTTCTTTATGTGAATTTGTTTCTCTTGTTTGTCATTCAGTTACGATGTATTTCTTTCTCGTTTAATATTTTCGCACAGTAACTAATGCCATTAAGCCATTAAGGATTTCAGTAATACCATTCATTTCTCCAATCCGATATATTAGAGATTTGACTTCTGCCATTCTTTTCAACAATCCTAAACCCCTTTAGTTCCAGGAAAGAATCTTCATTGTTTATTGCATGCATGGGTTGACCCCCTAGGATGGGGCAACGCTATTCCCTTTCTCATTGGATATGATTGCTTGTAGATGGGCATTTAAAATGCCTTGAGTGCCCATTTTCTATTCTTTCTCAGTTTTCTCCTTTCTTATTTCTTCGCTGGTTTTCTTTCCCCTTTTGTGTTGCCTCTCTATTTATCTCTCTTTTTCGGCTTCTGAGTTTTCATCGTTTTTTATTTCTCTCTTTTTTTTCGGCTTCTGTCTTTTCATCCGATGAACTGGCGAAATTTGAATCTGCTTTGTGCATTAACAAGTGATAGGTTTTATTCTAGAAAGCAATCAAATTGTTGTTCTAAAAGCGATTAAAAAGATTTTTGTAAATCTGGCGAGTGTGTACATCAGTTAGAGTTAATCCTCATGCAATCTTAACATCTAATGCAGCCTTACGTAATATTGAATGAATGCAAGACTGAAGCAAGGTAAATGTTTTTATTAGTTTTATCTCTTAGGCAAGCACTCGATCTGTAGAGGAAGATTGAAACAAATGAGAGTGCAAGACTGAAGCAAGGTAAATGTTATTATTATTTTTATTTTTTAAGCAAACACTTGATCTGTAAAGGAAGATTGAAACAAATGAATAAAAAGGCAGAGCATATTAAGTAAAATGAGACCTAGCATGAATCTAAAGACACTAAACAAAACAGACTATGGAACATGAATTCACATTGAAAAACTAGACTAATATAGCTCATACGTCTGCAGGGGCCCCTCCTAATATAGTTCATGCCTTTGAGATGATAATGGACTTTTACATATATATATCCTAATATAGCTCATACCTTTGAGATGATATATATATATATATATTGAGATGATAATGAACTTTTATTTTTTTAGTATATTTATAAAGCTTTGATGACTTTTAACTCAAAGTAGACATGAAGTGATATGAAAAACAAGTGGGAAAATGAGTGAAGGATAAGGGAAAACTGTAAAAAGAGTACTAAAATTAATTCTAACCACTTCTACCTCAAAGGATTTAGCCATTTCACCATCTTGTTTGGCCACTTACCAAATGACATTCAACTTTTTTCAGAAATTAGCAATAGTTAAAAAATGTTGTGTTTTTGTTACCCTTAAAAAAACTTATATGTACCCTCTTCCTTTTCAAGGAGGTGTTGCATTTGGTTCATTAAATCCTTTAGGCAACGGCCATTTTTATGGATAAAACCTTAACAATGTTATCTTTATAAAGGTTATTGATCTTAAGCTCAATCTCCTTAAGAGCTACTTGAGAATGCCATTTGAAATTCACCACCCATTTTTAGAACTCTACTCTTTGAAGATTTTCATGAATTATTGCATAAAAGAAGAGCTTGGATCATACTGGAGATGAATTTAGATATAGTGTTTTAGGTTCCTATAGTCTTCATCTAATTATATATGATTAAATTTTAGAGGAGCACAACTAGAGGGTGGAGTAGAGATGAATCCAGATATAGTTTTTTAGGTTCCTATAGTCTTCATCTAACTAGATATGATTAAATTTTAGAGGAGCACAACTAGAGGGTGTAGTAGTTGGTTGCACAACTTGCAAAATCTAATATCGGATGCATTGAACTACCAACAAGGGTTGATGGTTAGGGGACTACATGGAGGCTATATGGAGAAATCACCATGGATGGAAAGATAGTCAAAATTGTGGTGTGTGGATGAGATGTTGAAGGTGGTGGATGAGTATCCTCGAAACCTTAATTTTCTTCTTTATCTTATTTTTCACAAGTTTCTTA
Source organism: Pinus albicaulis (assembly GCA_034641835.2). NCBI lineage: Eukaryota > Viridiplantae > Streptophyta > Pinopsida > Pinales > Pinaceae > Pinus > Pinus albicaulis. Next base: position 1,265,754,077 of record CM076580.1, on the reverse strand, counting down.
AACTCTTTGAATTTGTCAAAGACATCAAATTTCCTGAGGAAATATACCCATCTATTCTTTAAGAAGTCATTTATAAATGAGATATAGGACATCGATTCACCTAGTGATGGAACCGACATAGGTCCAAGCACATCACTGTGCACCAATTGTAATATTCCCTTTGACCTTAGAAAACCATAGGAGAATCTTACCTAATTTTGATTCACTTATAAATGGGACATACCTTTTACATAAAACTACTATGCAGTACTCGAAGGCCCTTCTCTTCGATATGTTGTAGTCTTGATGCCACAACATAGTATTTTCTCCGAAATATATAGGAGTTTTCCTTCTTTTGGGATAGAAATAAAATTTTGGAATACAGGAAATGATAGATTCTTCTTCATCAAGAACATACGTGGCATATGAAGAGTCGTGCTATATGGTTGCGGGAAGGTGACAATTTTTCCAACATGAGAAAAAAAAGCAATGCTATATGGGATATCAAGAATGAACATGGTCAATTGGTTCACATGATTGAGGAAATCCAAGGGGCAATTGGTTATACATTTTGAAGCACTATTCCAGAAATGTCAGGGTTCTTATGTGGTGGATCATCATTTAATTCAAACTCTTTTTTTTGGTTATTTCTCTTAGATATAGTACATCAATTTACCTAGTGATGGAATTGACATAGGTCAAAACACATCACTGTGCACCAATTGTAATATTCCCTTTGATCTCAAAAAACCATAGGAGAATCTTACCTAATTTTGATTCACTTTCACTTATAAATGGGACATACCTTTTGCATAAAATTACTATGCAGTACTCGAAGGCCCTTCTCTTCGATATGTTGTAGTCTTTGATGCCATAACATAGTATTTTCTCCAAAATATATAGGAGTTTTCCTTCTTTTGCTTCACTTCTAGGAACAATGGAACCATTGCACCATCCTATTGCACCATCTATGGAACTTGTACAGAGTTCCAATTAAAACTTCCTTCAACAATACAATTTCTCCTTTAACCATCCTATAGATATCATTTCCAAACATTGTTTTTACACCTACATTTCTCATCTTATAGAAATAAATTTTCTAGCTAATGCTACTATGTACAAAACTTATGAATCACTTCACTGCACACTAGGATTCTTATAACCAAGGATGCACACTTATAACCACTTGACGCTAATCCAGGATTAGCGTGAAGTGTGTAGGCTTATGAACGACTTGTTTAATTTTCATTTTATGTCACAGACGGATTTGGAGTGTATTTTGTTATGTCACTGGGTTAGTTTCTTGGCCCTTCACCACTTGTACAGGGTTTAACCCAATCGGGGTATGTTGACCCCAAATTTTCGGGTGTGCAAGATAAAAGGGTTGTTGGTTGAATTATCTTTCTATGGATTATTAGAGTATTCCTTTTCGCTGTCACTTGTGTCACAATACTGGACATTTACTTCACAACTGCCCCAAAAGATTTACGCGAAAGAATGCACGATAACAATGCATGCATCGACACACTCCACTTTCGGTCGACCTTGCACTTGATTCATCTCCTCTGAGTTGTCTTTCTTTAGACTGGAAAGTTGTTGCGGTCCACTCTGGGACTTTCCGGTGGTACGACTGCAATGTGGGATCCTCGTCGGGCTAAGTTCTTGGCATATAAGTATTTGTTGGAATATTGCTTTAGAGATATATTCAGGGTTTTCCTTCTAGAGTACATCTCCTTAACATTTATGCTACCCTCACCCTCTGCCCCACTTGGTATAACGGAAGACGGGGGGATGACTACATTGCAAAACAACTTGATCGATGCTTGGTACAGGAAAGCTTGCTTGAACAAATGGGTATTGTCAAATCTTGGGTGGTAGAGTTAATGATAACAAATCACCGACTGATTGTTTTATAGTGGAATTTTGAAATACCTCTTCATGGTATCCATTTTAAATTTAATCGGACTTGGCTCGGTGATCCAAATTTTATCAAAATTTTATAACACTGGTGACTGATTTATGGAAATCATGCATTCGGAATACAAACACCTCCCCGATGGTTCACATTTTTTTCAACATGAAAAATACTCTGGTTTATATAATGTACTAGGACAAATACAAAAGATGTTCCAATTCTTTATAAACATTACATTCATTTGTTTCAGAGATGTGAGGCATGCCTCCATGTAAACCATTAAAAAATTGAGCCTTCCCATACTTGTTATCATCATTTACAATCCATCCTCTCAAAAGTTTAATCTATTCAGATGATAATAATAAAAAACAGAGAAATAGTGTCATATGTAAGCAAAAAGAAAACAACAATCCTCGAGCCTCGCTTCCCTTTGTAAGGGATACAACTTGTCAATTTATCCAAAAAATGTGTTGCACTGTCCCAATGTTATATGAAATTAACCTTGCCCGATGCTCCTGGTCCATTTGAGTTGAATAATTCGTAATGCATTTCACCAAAAGTTCCATACAGTCCTCTTTTTGGTAGGCGATCCGATTCATTGTTTTTTTCCTTGTAGATATGACAAAAAGATATGGAAGTGAAAGTCCTTTTTAAAGCGTAAATTCTCTCAAGCCAGTGAGATAAAAAACCTGGGTTTAGTGAAGTTTTCATATTCATATGGTCAATAAGGACTTTAGAGTCCCCATATACCCATATCTTTTCCATGTATAACTAATAGGAAAACCACAAAAGTCCCCACAAAGCCAAACACTCCGCCCTCACATTCATACCTGTCCCCCCACTCCAATAAATTTTATAGTGGCAAGTAGGTGAAATCATTAGCCAAGCACCACAACCACAAATTGAATTTTGTGATGCCCCATCAAAATAGCCAGCAGGATAGTGTACTTCATATGGATGAAGTCTTTTAGATAAATCACTAGGTGGCTTCTGTTTGATTTTTAGATAATCCCAGGAACTGTGTCTCTGCATACAAGTTCTTACAGCCGAACAAGGTTGCCCCTCAAATAGCTTTCTGTTTCGAGTGCACCAAATATACCAATGGAAAAGAATGGGGATAACTTTGAAATTTTTACCTTTTTGGATCCACCACCTGACGCTTTCCTCCGTTGTCCTATATTCAGGAATTAGTATCTGTAATTGGGCGCATAATAAGGCAAGAGTCTCCCTTGCAAAAGTACATAGATAAAAAAAGGTGTATGTTATGTTTAGTATCTTCTCTGCATAATACACACAACCCCAGGTCCTGCCAACCTCTTCTTTGCAAATTGCTCCATGTTAAATTCTTATCTCTCCACACTAACCATATGAAGTTGACCATCTTCACTTGAACTTTAACCTTCCACATGACCTTAAACCAACAATCTAGTTCTTAATTCAGCTAACTGTTTATTAAATCAATGTATACTTCCTTTGATTTCAAACCTCCCTGAGTTGATATACCTCCCCAATATATTATGTCACCCATGTTTTCCTTTCTTAGTCTTAAAGCTCTTAATGAATCAGTGAACCTGTTCCATTCCATTTCTCTCCTCCCACTTAATCCCATTGTTGTGAATGACTTCCATCTCGGGGCATCATTTTCCCATGTTTCAATAATCTGGTACATATATAAATATCCCCTTTGATTTAACACTGTAAGAGTCTCATCGCATAAATTATGTAGGTGGTCTATCCCCAGTAATTGGTTGCTACCAAGAAGGATTTTGTTACCGTTCCCGAATAGCCACTTCATATTTCCATATATTAAAGACCATGTTTTGCCAAAACCCTTCCATATGTTTGATTTGTTCTTCCCATCCACCCAACCTGAGATGAAAAGATCCTCCACGTCCTCTTGTCCAAGATATTTATGCTTAATTATCTCATTCCATATGCCTTTCATATGTAAACATCTCCAAAGGGATTTGATAATGAGAGATTTTCCAAATACATCAAGGTCAAGTATTCCCCATCCCCTTTTTTCTTTTGGAATTGCAATAAATTCCCACCTTGTTAAGTGTATTGATCTTTTGTCTCCCCCCGTTCCAAATGAAACTAGCCATTGTCTTTTTAATTTAATTCAAGATCTTTTTGGGATAATATACATGTGAGCCCAATAAACTGTGTATTGTTTTTGGAAAACAGCCTGAGTCAAAATCAGTCTTCCTCCCCTTGATAACCATTTTGCTGACCATACATTTAACTTTTTCTGATATTTGCTTATGGTTCACATGTCCACTATTTTACAGAGTTTAAAATCCCATGTCTGGATTTGAGAACGTGAAAAGAGAAAGAAGATGTCGGTGGAACTTAATGACATCATATTTGGAACTCAGTCTGCACTCACAGAACGTTTGGGATAGAAATAAAAATTTGGAATACAGGAAACGACAGATACTCCTTCATCAAGAACAAACGTGGGTGACAAGAATACCAAATACTTTCACAAATTTTCCAACATGAGAAAAAATGACAATGGTATATGGGAGGTCAAGAATGAACACGGTCAACTGGTTCACATCCAAGGGGAGACGATCAAACATTTTGAAGCACTATTCCATAAACGTCAGGATTCTTATGTGGTGGACCAATTATGGGGTTTAACGGAATTTTTGCAAATGTTTAAAGATAAGGCCAATGCTCATATCATGCGTTCGGTCTCACCAGAGGAAATTTTTTGGGTGATGTGGTCTTTTGCGAAAGACAATTCCGAGACCCGATGGGTGGACGATTGATTTTTTTTCACATTTTTCTAATTTGCTGATGTGGAAGAATCACACAATTGGAGATATATACATGACAGTATACATTCTACTTTTATTGCATTAATCTCGAAAGCTTCGATGAAAAACACTTCCCAAAATTTCAACCCATATCTCTGTGTAATACTACATACAAAATCATATCGAAAATTATAGCAGAGCACATGAACCTTGTTTTCTCTAGGCACATCACTCGGGAACAATATGGTTTTTTACACAATAGGCTTATTCATGATGCTGTTTCTACCACCCAGGAGATAATAATAATATTCACACTAAGAAGTTGGAGGCCATGGTGATGAAAATAGACCTCCAGAAAGCTTATGACTGCATTTACTAGGCTTTCTTGCGATTCATTTTTACAAAAATTGGAATATGAATTTCATCCATTGTATGGATAATGGGATGTGTATCAAATGCACATTTTGTAGCACTGATAAATGGGAAGTCGTTTCGATTTTTCAAAGCTAGCAGAGGCCTGCGACAGGGCTGTGCACTGTCCCCATTATTATTTATTCTTGTTATGGAATTTCTTAGTTTAAAGATCAACTGTGCTGTAGTGGAGGGACAATTCAGGGGTATCAAGATGATGTAGGATAGATATGCATCATCACATAATTTCTTTGTTGATGACATATTAATTTTTGGCATGCTACAAACTCCATAGTGGTTATATCTACGAGACATAGATTGGTTCGGCTCTGCGTCTAGAATGATTGCTAACGGGGGGAAATCCCAAATATTATTTTCCTTTGGTGATTTGGGTCTGATTATAAAGTTGAGTGATGCTTTCAATTTTGGTTACAACCCTCTGTTGGACGGATTCACCTACCTTGGGTTCTAATTGAAGCCTAATAATTACACAGTGGTGGGCAGGAGTTGGCTGATTGATAAGTACCGACAAAAAAATTAACCTTTGGACCCTTCGTTGGCTTACCATGGGTCGAAGATACATTTTGGCACAAGCCGTATTACAACAACTGGCGGTATACTGGGCTCATCTTTATAGTCTTCCGATGGCTATTGTAAAACATATATGATCTATTATGACTCAATTCATATGGGCAGGCCAGATGGACGTGGGGAAATATCATTTGTTTAGCTGGGAAAACATAACTACTCCAAAATATTTGGGGGATGGGGATTACTGGATATCGACATATTTGGCCAGGCGCTATTGATGAAATCTCTGTGGCGGGGACTCAATATTATTGGTACATGGATGCACACTATTAAATTCAAATATTTGCAGGGCAAGTCCGTCGAGGAGTGGTACCGTTTGGGTACTTTGGGAATGCAACAGGGCTCACACATTTGGATTAGTTTCAAGAAGATAGGGGGGTTTTTTCCCAAAAGAATGTCTTGGTCTTTTAGTGGAGGCAAAAAAATCATTATCAACCTGGATGCCACGCTGTATTACAATGAGCGGGAACTTAATATATGGTATACATGCCGGTGGTATTTTCTACATTCGATAGGTTATTAAACATGGGTATGATGGATTGCCGGTCTAGATGGCTGCTGTTGATATGGGACTTCAGGGAGACATAGCTTGGGAGTGGGATTCTTTCTGCAACTATTTGCAGAGTGCGGGTCTACACCATATAGAGAGTGGCAATATTTTGACCTGGGGTGGCACTTTGCTGGGAAACACAGTACAATTTGCTGAAACATACAAGTATATCTTCCCCATCATCCAGGGCCTGATGATACTTAGCTAGTTCTTTAAGGTATGGAAGTTGCATGCTATGGTGAATTAAAAACCTAACTTGGGATAACCTCTGTAAACGTGGCTATATTGGTCCAGGCTGAGGTACTCGCATTATGGGGTTTATTATGGTTTTCAAAATATATCTACATGCTCTATCTGTTTTTGGAGATTCGCAGGTCATCATCAAACATATGAAATCTAACTCTGCATTTTCCCCTCTTTTATCACATTGGATGCAAAGGGTCTACATTTTTAGGGACTATTTTAGTCATATTACTTTTCATCATATCTTTCGGGAGAAAATGATGAGGTTGATCGACTCTCCAAGATGGTTCTTGGTGAGGTATTTGGAGATATGCATTCCATGCTTTAGGAGGCTGGCAATATACGTGCATAGGGCACATTTCAAATTCACTGATGCTTACTGGATCAGTTAGCAGGAATATTATTTTTTGAATGATCTTACTCTCTTTTTGATCTTTTATGTCACATAGGTTGTTTACATACAATGCTGGTTTATGGTTATCAATTGACTGGTCGTAATTTTATAGCGGCTGGGTGACTGATTGACAATATATATCTATGATAAAGCTGCGTTTTTCTTCTGTTTGGTAAACTTCTCCCACATGTTTGTATGTTTTGGCCCACCATTTCTACAATTTTGGGGTGGACTTTGTTGGATTTTCATTGGCGATCCTGTATTTTCAGATATATTTCACTACCTGCTCTACCTATTCATGAAAAATGATTTTAAATATGCTCTGATACATAATATAAACCAAATCGTTTATTTCCTTTGAAAAATATGCAAAACACTAGGGGTTGTTTTAGTCATTCCACCCATGAGCATCAATATGAAATTTCATCATCATAGGATTTTGGTTTTGGAGTCATCTCTTAAGAAAAAATCATCATGATCAAATATTTCATACTCAAAGTGACCACTCCCTATGAGGAATCATATGAACGGATGCACTTGAGTCAACTAGCCATGCCTCGTGATCTATGTGTGTACAAGAAGAAGCCAAGTAAACATCCCCTTCTTAATCTCAAGAGGTTTTTAGATTATCTTCAAATCCCTCCCCTTTCTTAGAATTTTAGATCTACAATCTTTCTTGTAATGCCCTTGTTTTCCACATCTCCAACTTACCTTTATGAACTTTCCTAGGAGCTTATATCTTCCTCTTGATTTAGATCTCTTAATCAATGAATTATTTTTACTTCTATTATGGGAGCGTCCTCTTCCAAATGCAACAACTTCTTCATAGATTTCCATGTTTTTCCATCTAATCTCCTTCAGTAATAAAGATGAGATTATTTCTTCAAAATTTAAAGTAGTTGCATTACTACCTATGGAAACAACCAAACTATCCCATGAAACTACTACACAAAGGACACTTTTAAGACATTTTTTTTAAGATAAAACTTTATATTTAAGAGAATGACAACTTAAAACAATGACAATTAAGGCGAAAATCATTTAAGACACTTAACAATTAAGACAAAATCATATCAATTTAAGACAATATCTAACACCTGAAAATTTGACTCTAAGACAATATTATCTAACACCTAAAAATTTGACTCTGACAATGTGCCCTAAGTCTGCGAACTTGCGAGCTACTATTGTGTCATGCCTATATCGAGACCGTTATTTCACTTACCATACGTTATCTTATATAAATACAATGATTTGTTGGGCTCTTTGTTTTGTGGGGGTATCTAACTTTGAGGAATGCAACAACTTTTCCTTGCATGATTTCTCAGACATCAATTCCTCTTTTGTCCCTTCGATCTCCAGTGATATGATTAGGGGCAACTTGTCGGTCGTTGCATTCAGGAAGTTTGCACAGAGATTCTATGAGTCGATAGGGGATACTTATATTTTTATTTTTTTTATTTTTGAAAATAGCAATTCAAACCACATGAAATTTAATCATATCAATTTTTTCCCTTTATATTATATTTTTTCTTTTTTCATTAATCCTTTTTAATTAAATATAAACTTAGAATATGTTAATTATATTAAATTTTTAATTAATTATAAAATTAAAATATAACATTTTGAAAAGTTAAAATATTTTTATCTCATTTTTAAGTATCTAATTTAATGTATTTTTATTTGAAAATTATATTAAAATTACATAAAAGTAATAAATTAAATATTATTTGATTTCAAACAATTACAATATACATACCACATTCTAAAAATATAATAAATAAATAGAGAAAATTTATTATTTTTTGGATGGCTTAACTCACGGGGATTTGAACTTTGAATCTCATGCTTTTAAATAATACTTCATAACAAGGTGATTGTCAATTGTGTTACACACCATGAGCTAAAATTATTTATAAAAAAATAGATACAATATCACTATAAAAATAAATAAAATTTCTCTCTCTCTCTCTCTCTCTCTCTCTATATATATATATATATATATATATATTTCAAAACTATACATAAATAATCCAAAAAAATTAAAATACAAATTTATCAATATATGCATTTTAAACCTTCATTTTTTCTTTCTAAATGAAAAGTCAGAAATCCGATTCTTTCATGTTTTATCGTCACATCTCAATTCTCTTTTCACTATTGAAAAAATATATCAAAAAGATAAATAACAATAATTTAATGATTTCCCAGATAATATTTTAGTATTTAATTTTTTTCTTATTGTAAAAAAATTTCTACACACACACACACACACATATATACACAAAATGAAGTTTAGTATTTTTTGATATTAATTTATTGTTAGGTTTTAAGATTTTGGTAAAGATTTTCATCTAAGGAATTAGAAAACCATGAATACATTATCAAGAAATTAGGTAATAATAGTAATTGATATCATTTCAAACTAGGGAATAACGACCATGTGATTTATATTCCTCACTTAATAGAAATATATAAAATAAATTATGAAGGAGGTTGAAAGAGTACCTCTAGCATAAAATTTAATTTAACCTAAAAATCCATTGTCATGCCCTTATAGTCACCCACATCAGAGGCTGACTTAGCGCACTCAGATGACCCATCACTATAGGTTTGTGGTGCATCATGACTCATTTCATCTCATCGATTTTCTCAATTTGAAACTACATAATTCCATACTACATCTCACTTTTTATATTGCCCGATTATTAAAATTCATGAGTTTAACACTTATTGAAGTATGTAGATAATCATTCCATACAATTATGATATGAATGAAAGTAATATTATAGAATCAACAACCCAACTGGCCTAACAATGGTCACTGGTATTCAAATGTGTTACAACCAAGCGAAATCGAGTCTTGTATAGAAATTTAAAAATTATAAGAGCACACAATTCATACAAACCTGTCCCCAAATTTCCTATTTGATTTACTGTCATCAATGGTAACTTTGTCATAGATCAAAATCATTTCACTTGATAGAAATAGTAAGTACTCTCATATGCATGCAATGTATGAAAAGGTAAGTTAAGTGAAGGAAAGCAAGTTAAGTTTAATATTATAATTCAAGTGAGTTAGAGTTAAAAATTTGATGCCATGTCAAAAAAAGCCAAGTTAAGGAAAATAAAAATGTCGATTTATGTTAAAGTGAAGTTAGAAAAGTTTAGTTAAAGCCTCAAGTCATAGTTTGCATGAGGAAAAGAAAGTTAGAGTTTGCATGGTTCCATATTTAGAAAATTTAGTGCTTATTTAATCATGGTTGGGTCATTGTAATGTGAAGTAAGAAGAGATAATAACAACAACTCAGTGGATGTATATGAGAGAATAATTAATGAAAAAAACTTCTTTATTTAACCAAAAGCTTGTGTACTTATTTATCTTGTGTTTGCATGTTTATCTCTACCTATAAATAGTAAGTGGTACCAGAGCAAGGTTTAGTAAGCTTTCAAAGAACCAAAGGAATTAAGAATGTCATGAGCTACTTCCACTAAGAGCCTTGGCTATTGTGAGTAGCATGCAAATCGAAGTTTGCATCCATTGGTCCATAAGTAGAAATTAGAGCTCGTTGAGAGTTTGTAAACCCAAATAATAAAATATTAGGGTGAGTAGCCTACAAAGCCACCACCATATCAAGAGGAAAGATCCACCGCCAATGACCAAAGAAGGAGTCTCCACCGTAAGCTGTAGCCATGCGCCTCCATAATAAACTACGTAGAAGATCTTCACAAAGTTTCTAGTAGTTGTTGAGAGCCACCATTAGTTTTAAATATAATAAAGTGTATGTGACATTAATTTCTAGAAGGCTGACACAATAAGGAAAGGATATAAGACAAAAGAAAGACTACCTTCATGGGTCGCAAAGCAAGACTGAAGCAAACCGAGAAATGAAGCTGAAATGAAGAGCTAAATTATTTCAAAGAGCTCATAGAGGTTATCACCAGAGTCAAGACATCTAAAAGAAAAGTAGATGAAGTAGAAAAATTCGAGGATGAGTGGATCGGGGTAGATCTGGTAACACTTCCAAAATTTACTGGTAAAAAAATTAATTTTTGGGAACTGTAAAAATGAAAACTTTTCTTCGATGTAAAGAGTTGATGGAGTATCGATATAATAACCCATATGATGAATTATGTGATGCCTTAGTATTGGATCTTATAAAACATGCATTGGATGAGAAGTCCTTTTGCAAGGTAGAAAAAGCTACATCTTCCATGGAAGCATGAAAGACCATGGAAGTAGAATTTGGTATAAAGGAAAGTGATACAAAACAACAAATTATGTTAAATTCTATTGAAGAATCAATATAAAGAAAACTGCAGGTTTGAGAGTAAATGAGAAAGACTCTAGGAGGAAAACAAAGCTTGGAGAATTCCACTGAAATGTGGTTGATGGTCATAAAGATTATAAAAGTGAAACCCATCATGCATACATGCATATAGATGAAGAAGAAACATAAAATATTGCAGAGTGAGAAGTCAAAGCCTCTATGTGTGAAGTAGAGCAAGAGCATATAGATTCTCGAAAACCCCGTGACTGTAACATGGATGGTGAAGATGATGGTAGATACCATTGTGACGAGACAAATGTGGATGATGACTGCAAAGTGATTTGTGAATTGGTGAATCTAATAATAGACCTTGTTGATGATGGTGAAGCTTCCAATAAAGAAGGGAATAACATGTGTGATATAGGTGGTATGATTGTAGTTGATGATGACGTATTTGCATCATAGTTTGAGGCATTTAAATTTGAGAATAAAAAAGACATTTTTTCATATGAAGTAATGGTTTGTAGAGACGTAAGTGCATCTCTCATTAATCTAACAACAAATGATGAATTTGGTGAAGTTTAAATTGTTAATGAGCACATGCATTCTCATATATCTCACCACAGAGTGGATGAAAATTATTTTGATGAAATTTGGGGTCTCTTTTTTTAAGCAATGATTGATTATGGAAATATGGAAAGTGCCATGTTTGATGAAGAATTGAAGGTTTAAGCTACCATTGTAGCAACAATTTATGAAGCAATAGTTCTAATTTCTCATGAAGCAATGTGAGATCTAACAACAAATGACGATTAAGAAGAGGATAAAGTGATTCATGATTTTTTCATGAGAATATCCACTAACAACATAACAGTGGAATATGGCCTCAATGAAGTTGAAAAAGCAGAGAAGAAATAATAAGTAGATAAATCTCTCGCTGCAGAGCATAATGAAGATGATTTTAACATTCATTTTAAGTGTGCAAGCAGATAGGAAAATATTCTAGTTGCAATTATAGGTGAAAGATAATATGAAGAAAAATATGTGGGAAAGGGCACGGAAGTTTATGAAGACGAAGAAGAAAGCATTGAAACAAAATTTCAAGAATATGGTCAAGAAGAGATCAAATTATACTATCAATAAATATGGTAGAAAGAATATTAGGAATATGAAGCAGAAGAAGCATGTAAAAGTTCATAGTTTGAAGATGAATAGTTGTGGTAGTAGTGCATGAGTGAACAAATATTTCAAGAGGAATCTATAGAAGATAGGCTCTGAAAGCCTAAATTGTTTCTTAGAACAAATATAAAATAATTCAAAGAAAAATTGCAATAGCAACAAGTGAAGAAATATGGAGCTTACATCAAGAAAGCGCAACTAAAAATGAAGCAGTTTCAAGGGTATAGAATATGGAAGAAATGAAAAAGAAAAAATTGCATTGTAAAATGTTTTTTGAGTCAATTTTTTATTGCAAGCATAGCATGCATAGTCGAGTCACGATTAAGTTAAGTTTGAGTCATATGGTCGTAATTAACGGGGACTTTTAGAAATGGTAATTACTCCCATATGCATGTAATGCATGAAGAGTAGAGTTAAGTTAAGGAAAGCAATACAAGTATAATATTGGAAGTCAAGTGAGCAAGATTTAAAAGGTTAATTCTTTGTCTAGAAAATCCGAGTCAAGAAAAACAGAAATGTTGAGTTAAGTTAAAGGAAAATTAGAAAATTTTAGTTAAAATGTGAAGTATTAGTTTGCATGATTCTATATTTAAAAATTTTGGTGTTTATATACATGTGGTTGCGCAATTGTAATGTGAAGCAAGAAGAGAGAATAGTCGTAGCTCAATGGATGTATATGGGAGAATAATTAATGAATAGAAGTTCCTAATTCAAGTAGAATCTTGTGTATTTATTTGTCTTGTGTTTGCATGCTTATATTTGGATATGAATAACAAGAACTTATCTCCCTACACTTTGTCATTTAAGAAAATTGTGTCATGACGTGTGTAATGACTCACCCAATCATGCTAGACATTGGGTGATTGCACACTATCTAAACCCATAAAAAATTACGCATTTCCCCTGCAACTCCTTCACCAACTCTTCATTTCAAATTACCACTTACAATCCAAATAATACTTGGTCAAATGATTGTTTCCTTAGCCAACTCTCTTGTCGTATTTACAAGAAATCGTTCCAAATTGAAGAAGGTTGCATCCTTCCATTTCAAATGGGTCATTTTTCCGTATTACATACTTTTACCAAATTATAGTTTGGCCCAACCCGTCTCAATAGACATCTATTCTCCTTTGTGCTCCCCTGATGCATGCGACATCCCGCCATGTCCACTCTAGCCGATTCAAACCATTCTAATGGGTGCCTCTCTACATGCTTGCATGCTACCCTCATCCGTTCATCCCATGTGCTACGCATTACCCTTATCTTCAGACTAGACTTGTTCAATAATCTTGTGCGAGCCCCTTGATGCTTCACATGCCATAAAAAGGAAAATAAATGTCTAAGGATTATACTTGTTATCATTACATCATATGTTTATTTCTCTCATTTACCTAATTTTTTCAGAAGAAAAAATGGGACTTTCATTTGTTAAATGATAAAGTTTTACATTGATATGATTTTTAATCACCGTAGCATGATACTTAGAACACAAAAACATGTATTATAGGAAAAATACCGGTAGGATAGACCTGTTAAGAATCAATAGGCTAGAAAATGTGCCTCAACCACACATAAACACTCACAGGAAAGACATATTGTCCTATGTAGTTAGAAATAATGCTCCACAGAAAAATAAATATATGGTCCAAATATAACACAAGGCGATACAAAAAGTGTAGTCCAAACATAGAGAACAATCCACAAAATAAATAGTTCCACTGGTAAGGATAAGAAAAAAGAAAAAATCCTAGGAAGTAACCCTGCATAATTAGAAAATCATCAATATCAGATCACAAAATTATCCTGTGCCTGCCCCATGCCATCAAAAACCATTCAAAGACCATGAAGCCAAGAAGGAGAGCCAGGCCATGCTTAGAAAGGGCATCAACCACAAAGTTTTTCGCCCTGTAAACATGTTGAAATGCGACTTATGAAAAGTAGTCCTTACGGTCTTGTATTTGCTGCATCCAGTTGCAAAGGGAGGGAACCTTCAGAGAATTTCTCCCCTAAATCCAATGGATCAAAGTTAGACAGTCACCAAAAATAAAAAAGTTTTCCATTCACATCGAAGATGTACATTACAAAGCTCCCCATAAAGCAATCAATTCCGCTTTGCAGTTATCCCCGTTGCCACCATGCCAATTAAAAATATATTGAGTTGTGTAGTCAACAAAGATGGAAACACCACAACCGCATTTTCCACCTGAGGCAACCCCGTCGAAATAAAATATGGGGAAGATGTATTCCAACTCAACCAGAGAGATAGACCAAGAAAAACCCTTGTGAATCCAAGGACAGGTTTCCTAGAAGTACACTACAATTCCCAGGGCCAAGATCTACACCAGGGGCTACTTATCTTAAAAAATAAGTCCATTCGTAGATCTCCATATGCCCCACATGACATATAGAGGGATCATCCTATAGGCCTTAGCATGATGTACCCAAGAGGAGAAGCATTATGTAATAGAGGTGAAATATCTAGGAACGATGACCCCAAGTAGATAAGAGACCTCCTCCCAAATAGCCACTGCAAAGGGACATTTTATAAAAAGGTGTGTGTAGTCCTCCGTATCCATCCCACATAGGGAGCATATGCCAGGGCCCATGAAACCCTACTTAATCATCAGATCCCAAGTCAAAATACGATTATGAATGGCCAACCATGAGAAACACTTAATATTTAATGGTGTGTCCCACTTCCACAATTGTGTAGTAACCTCAGAAAATGGAAGAATTTGTGAGTTGGATGTAACATGGGCATATAATTAATTGACAACAATAGACTTCATTGACAACAATTTACCTAATATTATTATTCTAATTGTCTTTCCTCTCAGTACAGGTTTGTAAATACGAATCAAATTGTATTTTTCATTAACATAGAATATGAATATATACAAAGAGAGGGAGACTATTGGGTTTCATCTCCCAATGTATCCTCATATTCCTTTAATTTATGCTATTTAAAACATTTACATAAGTTTTACTAATACGAAAGATTAGGTGTCCACATTCCCCCTTTTAATTCGAAGGGATGTTGGCGAGTCTAAACATCATCCTTAATCTTTCAAACTTTTCCCTTCCAAGCGCTTTGGTGAATATGTCTGCAATCTGCTCATTTTTGGAACAATGTCGTAGGTGGATTGTTTTGGCCTCACCTGATGTTGAATCATATGGTATTTTGTATTGGTGTGCTTTGTTCAATTGTAAAAATTTAGGTCCTTGGCCAAATTTATTGCAGAAGTGTTATCAATTAAAAGAGAAGTTGAAAGTACTTGTTTCTCTTGCAAATCTTCTAAAATTTTCCCGATCCACACAATTTCCTTTGTTGCTTTAACTGCAGCCACATATTCTACCTCATTTGTGGAATCTGATGGAATTGATTGTTCGCATGAACTCTAGGAGACAAATAGTGGAGATGCATCATTGCCTGGAAATAGCCGTTGAAAACTAGCTGTTAAGAACTAGCCATTAGAAAATTAGTATTTATGTTTGCCTGAAAATTTCAAGTATATGCAGTTAGTAAACAACAAATTTACCCCTCTATATGTCAATATATATATTTTTTAAAATATCGGTATGGAGGTAAGACAATTCTCTACAATTCTTGTTTTTATGTCAAAGCATAATTTGCAATAAAAATATGAGTTTAGTGGAGTTGAAGTTGAAAAACATAGAAAATTACAATTTTCAACGTCAAAAAAGGGCAAAAAGTGTTTCCCAACTTCACATTTTCACCCTAATTAGTTAAAAATTAATTACAAATAGGTTAATAAATTATTAAGAACTTAAAATAAATTGTTTAGATAAATATAAATCAATAATTTAAATAAAATAATAAGAAACAAAACTACCTAAGAAGGATTAGGGTGGACAATTTTATTTTTAATAAATAAATAAATAAAATAACCAAATAAGTAAATAAATAAGTAAAATTAATTAATTCAATAAAGTTTTAAAAACGGGGGTTTATAAATTATTAAACTAAATATAACAGGTAATAGGGAGGGGTAATTTTTTTTTGATTTAATAAAATAAATATATAATTAATTAAATATTCCGATAAAATAAATTAATTAAATAGTAAATAATAAAAATATAAAAATAATAAATAAACAAAGATACCTTAGGGAGGGGAAAAAATTATTAAAAATAAATAAAATAAAAAATTAATTAATTAAAATAAAGTAAAATAAAATAAATAAAATAATAAAATAAAATAAAATAAAATAAAAATAAAAATAAACCAACAAATTAATTAAAATAAAATAGAATAAAATAAAACATAAAAACTAAAAAAAAAAAATTACCTGGCAAGAGCCGGGGTCCAACTCTTACTTAATTTCCAACCATCATCACGGTTGAGATTCTTAGCATGTCGTTCAATTTCGATCGCCTCACTTAATTTCCTATGGTGGAAGTGATCAACCTTAGCAATGACTTTTGAGTCTTCAATACAAGCATGGTGGCAGGATTTTTCCACATGTTCAGCAAGAGCTGAGGTACGGGACCGATTATGTCTAAAATCTGCAGCATGCTCCCGGATTCTCTGCCTAATGGATCAACCTGTTTCTCCTATATAGGGAGTTCCACAAGAACAAGCTATCATGTAAACCCCTTTCATGTCCTTAGGGTCGATAGGGTCTTTAACAGACCTAAGAGAATTTCTAATAGTGCAGAGAGGTTTGAAAGAAGCAGAGATATTATTTCTCTTAAGGACATGGGCAATTTTGTCCGTTGTCCCCTGGATAAATGGGAGATGGACCTTGGAAATAGGATCCACCCGAGTATATTTTCCTCTCAATCCTTTATACGCCTTCTGAAAGACTTTAAGACCTTGAGATCTACTGTAACCATTATTTTCAAAAACATCAAGAAGATGGGATTTCTCTGATTCCAAGGAGTTGTCGTTAGAGATTTTAAGAGCACGAGTCGCAAGAGTACACAGGACACCAAATTTATGAGCAGGAAAATGATGGGACCCAACATGAAGATATTGTTCCGTGTGAGTCTTCTTGTGAAAAACCCGGTGAGAAATGGAGCCATCCTCATTCCTTGAGAGAAGGATATCAAGGAAAGGGAGGAAACCATTAACCTACACTTCCATCGTGAACTTTGATGGAATCATATAGCGAGTTCAGGTGCCCAAGGAACATATCTAATTTCTCCCGACCATGGGGCCAGATGACACAAGTATCATCCATGAACCTATTCCACTTCCTAGGGCAGAATTTAGTAGAGGCCAGGGATTTAGATTCAAAATCCTCCATAAATAAGTTAGCAACAACGGGGGAAAGAGGGGACCCCATTGCAACACCACAGTTTTTCTCATAAAACTCACCTTGAAAACTGAAGAAAGCCGAGGTGAGGCAGAGGCTAACCAATTTAGAGGTGTTCTCATCACATCAACGGATTCTTGGAAGGGGATCTTGGTGAATAAGGTCACAACAACAAAGCTAACTAAAAGCTCACCAGACTGCAGCTTGAAGTTCTTACACTCCTTGATAAAGGAAGCCGAGTTCTTCACAAAGGAATCGGTTTGAACTACAAGAGGTTTGAGCTTCTGGGCCAATAATTTAGCCAGATGATAAGAGGGACCACCTATTGTGTTAACAATAGGTCTTAAGGGGGCCCCTAGCTTATGAATCTTTGGGAGACCATAGATCCGAGGGGTAAGGGGATTGTTTTCAATAAGCTTCCTAGCGAGAGGATTAAGAGAAGAATCAAATTTAATGGAAAGGGAAACATCCTTACACACTGATTTAAGGGGATTCTTTTCAAGCTTAAAATAACAACCACTATTGAATAGATGGTCAATCATCTTGCTGACATAGTCAGATTTATCCATAATGACAATGGTCCCACCCTTGTCTGCCTTAAGGATGACAATGTCAGGGTTTTCCCTTAGGGCTTTGAGGGCGAGAAATTCAGGCTTATTCTCTCTCCTAATTTGAGATAGAAAAGTGTCCAACAAATACCAAGTCAACCCTCCAAAATTTGTTCACAAATTGTATTTCAACTGTCCACAATGAACTTGATCAAAGTCTTGTTCAAAGTCAACAAGAAAATGAAACACACACACTAGTGTGGGATCACAGGTCCTAGCGATACATTAGTGTGGAAGCCAATTTATTTAATAAATTGGAAATGTGTCTAATTTAATTTTCCCTTAATTAAATTGGACAATAAATTGTAATCTTATCTCAAAATCACTTGTAATAGTTAACTGAGTGTGATAGACTCAGTTAGCTCATGGAATTCGAGTTTAGGGTGGTTGGTGAGGCATGCAAAGTGATTCTATTTGTTTTAGAGTCCAAGTTTCAATTAGTGTATTAGTTTTAATGCATGAGAAATCAATTAACTCAGTTAAGTGAGTTAAAGTTAGTTTAACTAGTTGTAACTGATTGTTGCACTAGTGAGAGGTCAAGTGAATTAAATCAGATTTAATTCACATGCAGTGATTTTTCAAGTGACTGATGATTTACTATTAATATCTGCATGCATGTCAGTTCCGATGAAGACCCAATTGAGACAAAGGTTAAAGGGAAGTTAACTATCAATTGTATTATTAGCAAACTGCCTAGATGCAGTTAACACACCATAGGATTTCCCATGATGTTTGCGTAGTCAAGGAAGGCTAAAATTCCTAAATAATAGGGATTGCATTCCACATGAATTGCGCAAGGTAGGCAGGCTGAGCAGAGGTTGGAAATTGGCTAAGTGTTGGTTGATTTTGTCCGGAGAAGTGTGAGACAGTTATTGGAGTGAAACAAACTCTTGTGAGAAGAGTGCATTGTAATTGTTTCATGATTCCTTGGTTGAATATACAATAGAAGATAGAGGGGTTTTGAGCAGCAAGCTTTCCCCAGGAAAAATATCTGTGTTGTGCGATTTATTTGCTTCTTTCTTTTACTTGGCATGATTGTGCGATCGTGTTTAATTTTTGCAAATTAATTGTTAGAAGGATTCAATATCTTGCTTTAGAACATTGCATGATCGTATTGAATCCATTGATATATATAATGCTTGTATAATTTCTACAAGTCTTGACTTAGATTTGTACTAGGGCCAAATTTAGGCCTTCTTTACTGTCCCAAAAGCTTGGTCTTTACTACATAATAAACTCCAATTTCAACTCTGAATGAGCTCAGATATTAGCACAGAAAATGCTTGAACTCCATCCTCATAATGGGCCCAGACTTCATCACAAAACATGCTTTGAATTTATCTTAGATAAGCTCAAACTTCACAAATTCCATAGAGATAACGTTCCACTGGAGCCTTGTTCAAGTCTTGACCTAGTCACCATAGGGTTTCGAGGCAAGCTATAAAATGAGAAGAGATATAATTTGTTGTGGGTGGAGAGAGACAAGATATTACCTCTAAGTCACACAAAAGCTATTCTTCTTGGTTAAACACCTCAACCTCTATGATGGCACCATCTATAGGGATACCCATGATGTAACAACCTTGGCTAAAAATCCAATCTTGGTTAAAAATCCATGTAATAAAATTAATAAGGGAAAGATAAGACCAAGGTCATGGGACAGGTATTCTAAGAAGAATGTTGGGAAAAACACCCTAGTGGGTGTTCATTTCGTTATTATGGCTAAGGGAAATTGGCAAAGGAAATGACAAAGGAATTTGAAAAGGAAAGAGGAATTAATTGGCATTTTATTTATGAAAATAAAGGAAATTAAGAAAAAAGGAAGATGAAAGGTCACAAAATTGCATGAGGAGGAAATTGAAGGAAAAATTAAGGAAAATGAAGAAAATATGGGCCTAATCGATAAAAAGGATTATGAGGATCATTTCATGTACTTTTGACAGTTTAGTTCTGAATCTCTCTCTATTCTCTCTCTCATACTCTTGTACACATAGAGCATTATTAGAGAACTCTAGCATTGGAGAAAGGAAAGAAAAAATATAGCAAGGAAGAGTTGGATCAAGTGGCTACAACGGGATTACTTGCAAGTATCGAGTTGCAGTGTATGATTTTATTGATATTTTTGTCATGCATTGTACATGGATGTGTGTATTTGGTTCTCTTGCTTTCATTGGCATAAGTTTTTCTAGGTGTGAGTTGTTTCCTGTCATTGACATGAGTTGTTTCCTAGATATATTTATTGCATCATCCAAGTCTTTATCTGAATTATTTTTTTGTTGAAAGCTATATGATAACTGAGAGAAAGAAAATCCAAGAAAATTTAGTTTTTTTAATAATGTACTTCGTATATGGTAGTTTTCTTGAAATCTATTTAAAGGTGGCATTTAACTGTATGTTTTCTCGTGCTAGCAGGCTAACTAGGAGATGGATGAGGTCTATGCACAACAAACATTAGTTCCTTATTTTGAGGTAATATTTGGTCAATATGTACTATACTTGCGAAAATATTATATCTAGTTCATTCTTCAACAATATATGTTTAATAGTTTAGCAATTATTTCTAGAGAACTTTTAAATATTGGTTGGAGCTTGAAATATTTAGTTTCTATTAATTATTATATGAGTTTAAATAAGTCCAAACCCAAATGTGAAAAATCTTATTGTGGCTTTTTATTCAAAATTGTAAATTGCAAAATATGCACCGTTGTTAAAAATTTTCATTGAAGACATTTTATTGATTCAATATATATTTCCGCGGAAGAATGTGAAATGCATGGAGGAACAACTGCTTGTAACTCCATCCAAAACTCCTCATATGTTCTACAAGACGCTAACAACTTCTGATACAAGTACCCATGGCGATTTTTTAGTTCCTTGAAGGGATGTAGAGGACCACTTTCCACCCTTGGTAAGTTTTGATATAGGTTTTTCTAATGTAACTGTCACACTCTGCAAATATGGTATCATACTATAAATCCATGCCAATGGTATATGGTTTGTTGTCTGCAAAGGATTCATAGAAAATAAGATTGTTTTGAAGGTTTTCGGTCCATCTAAAGATGTAACTATTCTATAAAATGACAAAATGTAGGATTATAGTCAACAAAGGCCTTCTCAAGAGCTTGTTGCAAAGGATTTGCATGGAAGATATTGGAGATTCTAACATACATTCAGGGGTATGCAAATAGCCATTGTAGTTCACATGTTGCTATTTTGTGTTTGGGACTTTTTGACAGAGTAAGTTGGTGTCCCATTTTAGTTATCCCGGTTAGTGCAACTCTGAATTTTTCTCAAGGAATAAATGTCATTGTGTATGAGCCTTTACAACAAAGTAAATTGGTGAGCCCCTTACTCTTCCCTATTAGTGCAAATCTAAAATGCTCTAAGAGACCAAATATCAAAGGCTAAAATCTTTCCCTTCCAATGCCTTGTTTACACGTTTGTGCTTATTTTGAATATGAGAAGGCCTAATTCCCCTTCTCAAAGTCATTATATGTGACAGAACTAAGGGGTGAATCAATTGATGGTTATTTCTCTATGAAATTATTGTGACCAAAATGTAACAAGATCCAAGTTTCTGATGTTTATTTGAGATTTTTTTTGTGATGGATTAGTTTCCACACATTTTTTTTTCCAAGAAAAAAACACTGATTATATTATAGGTAAACAAATAGTACATATAAAAGATTAGAGATAAAATATCTTGAATTTGTCAAATTTATTTTTTATGTAACCAATGAGAATTAGAATGTTGAATCATTGATGAAAATCGAGAATTTCCTGTTATACATGGGATATTTTTGCAGGTCAGCCTCGCAAGCATTTTCTTACTACACAATGGAGTGCCTTTGTCAGTTACAAAAATATTGTTGCTGGAGATGCTATAATTTTCTATGGTACACTCCAATCTTCTAGGAATTCATTATTCATGTTGAAAGACCTATTGTTACTTGTCACTAGGGCCACCTCACATAACATGCTTTTGTATTCCAACATTGCACCTTTTTGTCACGAACATGGATGAAAATGGAGAATTGAGGTTGGGAATGTGAAGAGCTTCCCAATAACAAAGAAGTGTACCTTATTTAGTTCTCTCTATCCATGGCATACATGCTAGTTTCTATAGCTTATGTAATTTCCACAAAAAATATGTTCCACATTTTCTACAATCCAAGATATAGTTACTAATCAAATTATGTTCTTCAACTTGTGGAAGATAAGTAGAATACTAGGTCTACACTTTGTGGTTTGTAGAATTGATAAAAAGTAGGTATTGTGCAGGGAACGGTCTATTTGGGATTGATTGACTATTTTATTCTTGGTATGATAATATGATCATGCTTAGTGGACCTATGTGAGTCTTTTTTTTTTCCTGTGTTTTTTTCATTTATGATGTAAATTAGATCATAACAAGAATTTGGCGAGCTCTTGCCTACAATGCTTGTAGTTTTGGCATTATTATGTAATGATATTTAGTGTAATTTTTAAACTTTCCCTACTGCACAAAGATCATTAATTTGACACTCAAATTACCCCTTTTGGATTTTAACTTATTTTAATTAATATTATATTTTTATTTTTCCGTCTCTCACAACACAAGGTTTTTATTTTTATTTTTTGGTCTCTCTCACAATATAACACTTTTATCGCTTTTATTAATGATGAAATGGCGTAGTTTGATTGAGTGAAATATTGTAGTTTGCAACCCGATCTTGCCATTTCTTCTACCAATTGTTAAAATTTAAAAATTCAAACATATTAAAACAAGAAAAAATCACCTATCTCTAGGCACAAGTGCACTTTTATTAATGATGAAATGGCGTAATTTGATATAGTGAAATATTGTAGTTTGCAGCATGATCTTTCCATTTCTTCTACCAATTGTTAAAATTTAAAAAATCCAACATATTAAAACGGGAAAAAATCACCTACCTCTAGGCACAAGTGTCACTGTGGTTAGAGTAGAAGTTAAAATGAGGTTCAAGGGTTGTTGTTATAAAGGCTCCATCAAAGTTTAATGATGATGGACCAACCTCTAGGCACAAGTGTCATTGTGGTTAGAGTAGAAGTTAAAATGAGGTAGAAGGGTTGTTGTTATAATTTTTAGAAAGGTCCATCAAAGTTTAATGATGATGGTTGATGTCCAAATGACATTAAATGAAAAAGTTCTTTGTGACCTATTAAAAGTTTTTCTAAAAAATACAAAAAGCTCAATCAAGACTGAACTCTTAGTTGAGATATAAATATCGATCAAGGGTTTAGTTAACCCTAATGAAGGGCTTGTTTAAGGAATTATTAATTCCAACAAAATATCTCGAGTTAAGCACTCAATCAAGGTCTTGAAAGCTCCACTAATGCTTGAAAAAATATCTCAATTGAGAATTTGCATGGATTATATTTTCATGCATAAAATAAGATTAATTGATTTCCCTATAATTATGATCACACACATCCTCTTAGTAGTATATAATAATATTATAGAGTTAAAAAAAATCTTTGAGAACTCTAAGCTGCTTGTCAAATCTAAAGGGGTTCCTTTCTAAATTAACAATTGTCTCCATAAAGACGAAGAATAGTGATGTTTATTCTAGTGAAAGTAGTATCAACACAACCATCATTCTTAAGACATATTTCAACTAGCTTGTGAATTTTTATTATTATTATCGAAATTAACAAAATAATAAAGAATATTGATAATAGTAATGAACTAGTCTAATATTCATTAATAACTATAAAAAAAAAATATAACATTTAGCTTTCTTAAATTTTCAACCAAAACTGTCTTCATTTCCAAAATAATTATGTATAAATTAATTTAAAAAAAACCAATCATAATATCTTATAATATGAATTATTTGTTACATTTATTAGAAAAAAAAAAATTATCCTTAATTTTTTATGGCCTTTTTAATTAGTAAATTAAAAAGCTTATATATATTAAAAATAAATATAAACTTATAATTTTGAATATTTCTATGTAATAAAATTCTATGTTTTTAACATTTCTCTTTATTAAAATTCTTGTTCCAAACTCTATTCACTTTAAACAAAATAAAATACAATTTAGGTTTTAAAACATTTTTCATTATAAAAAAAATTTAGAATAAGTATCCACACAAGCGAATATTCCTATTATTATTATTATTAAAATTTACTTCTAAAATATTTAACTTTAAATTATTTTACCCTGAAATTATTTTTTATTTAATAATAGCTTCGAATGGATTCTCATGATGATTCTAGGAAATAAGGGTTATTAACACTTGTCGCTTGAACCTTTGAATCTTAGGATGACTACCACCTTGAACATGAAATATGTTAGCTAATTGATAGTTTCATAAATAGGGGTTATAATAAATGATCAGTTGAGAAGAAATTTGAAAAAAACGAAAAGTATTCTTAGAGCTTACAAAATGATAAAACTCCTAAAAACTCAAAGTTAAATATATTTAATAGATTTACCATATATTTAAGGTAACTTTGAAAATGTTATTAAGATCATTGATAAGTAGTGAATTATCGTGATCCCACCATTTATTCCTATTTATGTTTGGAGAAGGTTCTTGATCCCACCATTTATGATAATGACTGAGGTTAACTGGTATTCCTTTTATTCTAGTTCAGAAGAAATTTAGGGTTATAACACTGTTCTGTGACATATTTCCATGCCATTAATGGGTGCGCAGTTAGGGATTTTCCCATTCCACAGTTTCCTCGAGTGCCATTGTGCCACTATACAAACATGGTATATGGGATGAATATCGAGCCCAAACTAAGGAGTGCCTAGCTCATCGGTCATACAAAAATCCATCATTTCAAAAAACCCTCATTTGTGAATTCAATCACTTGTTAGGAAACAAAATCAGAGGCATTGGCTTATAAATTCCCCTTTTGAAGGCCCTTGTGATATTCTATTTTCGAGTGCACTCATGTGGCATTCTTGGCAAGAGAAAGGAACAAATCTTTCACCCAAATAGTTTGTCACGGGACAACTCTCCGATTTGCCATTATTATTTTAGCTGGGAAGAGTTGGGAGTAAACATATATTACTCAATCTCAAAATGTAGGACCTTGTTCAAAGTAAAGATAATAAAAATCTCCGAGATTTGGATGAGATAATCACTTATTTCTCATTCTCCCGAATATGAATGGGGACGTCATTTGGAAATACTAAAACCCACTAGTTAGAGTAGAATCAGGGTGCACCCTTTAGAAAGTCACAAGTTTTATCAGTTAGAGGTTTTTTGAGAAAAATATTGATGGTGCCCTGTAACGCCTTGAACATATATGTTTGTGAAGACCAAGCTTTAAACAACGATGACTCATGGCTCATATCATAGGAGAACAAATGTTTTGGCTCATGCCTCCATAATATATATGCCAGACAACCTGATTTCCCAAATACCAATGCACGAGACTCATTCATCGGTTAGGGATTTTCCTTACTAATATATAAGTAAGGAAACAACTACTGATATCGCTGTCATTCGCCAACATTCACCATCACCCAATGGGAAGCAAGGCTCATAGGTATGGTGGGAAGTGATCAATTTTTAGGCTTATATATTGTAGTTAATTGGATGCCGACCTTTGTTCTTACATTTATTTCTCATTTCCATGTTTGTTTCGGGTTTCCTCTTGCTACAAAGTGCAGGGCTGGGTGTACATAGGATAAAATATTGTGCCTTCCCCTTTGGTTCAGATCTCAAGGGCTCGGTTTCTATCGGTGATTTAATTTCCTGCCTTTACAATCGATTGAAGTAATATATACAAGCCAATGTAAAGATTTGATATGCACTGAGATATTTCTAGGGTTGAGAAGTTTAGGGATAAAATGATATCATGTTGGTGTATATTTTTTAGATTTCATTTTTTCCCTCATCTTTTCTCCTTTGTCTTTTCAACCAATTTTATCTTACTGGATCCCTCATGAAAACCCTTTTTTTCTGGAACTTATACTAGTTTTGGAACAAATATTTCCTTGGGCGTGTGCCATTAAAATGTTGGGTATATTTTAGTGCATCCAAGTGATGTTGTCCATATCCAAGGTTTTTAGATGTGTCTTTATGAAGATCATATTCAATTGACAAGTAACATAAAATATTTCACTCTATCCAGATTTAATGAACATGTTGCATAAGCCTTAAATCTACTCCCAAAATTTTAGGCCCTTCTTCTATTAGATCAACTAGGTTTGGATTGGTTTTCCTTCAAATTTTCTTTCCTCTCAGGTTATGATCCAAGAAAAGTTGGTGGTATTTTCCTCTTATTTGAATGGAGGATTTACCATTCAATATGTAGGTGGTTTTGTGCTGTAGATGCACAACATGTATGTCCTTTTCTCCTCCAATATATTTAAGCTCAAGCATCATATTTGCAATGTTCATTACAAACCTCCAATTTATTACAAAGAAAATTTAACTTGTCTATATATCATTGGGCTTCTCACCTATTAAATTTTCAAAGATGAAACAAATGCTTCAACAATTTTTTTTATACCCCATGGGAAAAAAACTTGTTATTTTTTTGTTTTACATTATTCACCATATTGGATGGAATGATAATACATAACATTAAGATACCAAAAATCGAATTTCCACCATATGAAATATTAATCAACCCCCTAAGGTACTGCAATCATGACACATAAGAAGTAGCTACATATACCAAAATGGGGATAGATAGAAAGGACAATTTATTGATCATTTCTTCCATGATGTAACAAGATAAAAGTTCTCCCAATTAGAAGAGAAACATTTGAAGTTACTATAATACTATACACAGACGAAAATGCTCCCAAAACTCTAATATTGTTAAAAATCCATTCTTTCCCAAATGCATATGCACCGAGTTGGACTTTTCATCTCAATCAAACTCTTCCATGTACTGTATCTATATAAAAATATATATAGATTGACTTTCCATCTTCTATTACCATTTCCAAACTCTCTCCATTTTCCACATATAGGTCTCCATATGCTTCCTTCCTACCATCCAAAGAAACCAATATATTAAATAGAAATTTTCTTCTTTCCCTAGTTGTCAAACCTTTTTCTTGTATTGGAAATATAGTCCTCTCATATACATGGACATCGATGGTATCATGTTGAGATTCAAATGTCACATTTGATCCATTTACAACTATTATGAAGTCTGATACATTAAACAAAATGTACCAATTTCCCTTTAGAAATAATCATCCATGGTTACTACTCGTTGCATTAAAAAGGATGAGACTAAAACCCCTTTACCCAATAGGAACTGGGTGCTAGTTCCCAATGTATTATTTTTCTCAGGTAGTGCGAAGAAAAGAGGCATGGAAATGGGAGACCCATCAATGTGAGCTTAAGAATACAATGTGTATATATACGGAATGAGATTGTATCTAAGACCTAACACCTTATTTGTAGACGCTATGAATGATTCCCATAGGTAAAGCTAGTATTGGTTTCTTTTGCTCCTGTTTGAATGATCTATGGAAAATGGATAAAAGGAACCTAGTTGAATCCATCTATTGAAAATCTCTTCATTTGTGTCTTGTAAATATCCACAAATATCAAAACCTACCAATAGTATTCCAAAAAATAAAAAACTCATCATTTTAGGTATGGAGTACGACAGATCATTCCATGTTGCAATATTGTCTCTTGTATAATGCACAACATAGGCACCTGACCCAATAGAGGTAGAACAAAAAAGTATGAATAATATATTATGTAGTATTGATTTCAATGCCTTATTCACCACAACAACTTCTGATAACCCATAGAGATTATGAGCATTTTACTCCAAGACACCATGCGTGTCTTCTTGCCCTTCCATTTTTTCTAGAAATTCTCTATAATCGAGCTTCCATTTGAGTTGATGAGGAAACAATCTCAACAATGTTCCTTGAGATAAGAAGTTACTTTGTTGAAACCACATATAGCATATTTAATCACTCTGGAATGGTTATTGAGGATCCATTTTTTTTTAAATTGTGAATGGCATGTATTTCCTTTGTTTCAAAATGTGAATCCAATTTACACTTCTATCTTCTCATATACCTCAACAACCCGGTCCCTTGGTCCTTTCTCAATTTTAAAGAATTGGGCATGCCATATTTCTTTGTCCTTCTCCCACCCAACTACAAGGAGATGTCCAAAAACTATTTTCAGTGTAGTAATTTCATTATTTAAGGCTTTATACAATGAAATCATTGGATATGTGTCATCTTTCCCCTTTCTATAAGTTTATGATCTCCTAGGCCAAGGGGTAAACTTGATGCAGAGGAATGTCCTGTTGTTATGTTGTGCTGACAAGGGGGTTTGTAATTTTGGGACAAAATTGATAATTTCTTCCTCATGGGTGTGACTGCGATTCTGTGGTGTAACATGTACCAAACCTATAACTTTTGATAGGTGGCTCATTGAAGTTTGGGGATTCAGCTTCAGGTTTCTTAGGGTCCAACCTTTTATCATGCCCCCTTCTATGATTTTTCTATATTTTTCTAACTGAGAGATTTATGTGATGTGATTAAGATTTTTTGGCTGTAGCATGTACCAAAACTTTAAATTTTGATAGGTGGATTATTGAAGTTTTGGGGTTCAACTTAGATTTTATTAGGGGCCAACCTTTTGGAATTCCCCCTTTTATTATTTTTGTATATTTTTTTTTAACTGAGAGCTTTATGGGATGTTGTCATACTTCTTTTCCAGTTCTCCAATTTGGATAATATGTAGCCTTCCTTTTAGTGGCGCCACTGCTTCGTTGGATTCAAAGTTACAAAAACCATGGGAGCGTTTGGAGTTGGAAGAAGAATCCTCTACGGCTGTGACACTTGTCCCAAAATGGTAGATGCCAATGACACTACACTGTGAAATACTAGCAAGTGCAAATGCCTAGCTTCCACAGTTGCATATGGTTCTATTTGTATTGGTTTGATAAAATATTTTCTGCAACCACAAGTTTCTACTCTTCAACAATGAAGTATACGCATGAATCTCTGACCCCCAAGAATCACAGTGCATTACATTCATTAATGTGATTTAAGATTATTATTTTTCTTTGATGGATCATATGGTATATACCCTATTTGTTTCAAAATATTTTCATCACCTATCACTTATTTTAATATATTTACAGTAGTGTGAGGCCTGTACATGAAAATTCCACGTCCAATAATGCTGAAAATGGATCTCTGCCCAATTCAGTACCCCATGTAAAATCAAGAACTTTATTATTATTTATCATTTAAATTTTTTTTGGGTAGTCTTTTTAGAAAGTTAACTAGGCATAATTTTCATCTACCTTTTTATACACTTCTAATAGTTGTATTAATGCCTTTAATTCTTTAACATTGTTGTACATCATTTCTTCTTTGAATTATTTAATGCATTAAAATTAGTGGACATGATAGTGCACCTTCATAACTGTAGTACGATCTGCTGAAGGGGGGGATGTTGTGCCATTGTATGGAATTCTGCTATATTTTTCTCTGCTGGTGGAAAGAAGGTATTGTCCCTGGAGCTTTGTCTGAGGTACACATTGGTAAAATAACACACTGGACTAAAACTACATAATCACCACTCATTTATGAAGCATAAATGTACTTTGGTTTCAATGAAAATCTAGCTAAGAATTGTGTGTATAATATTTTGTGCATGTTGCACTCTAAAATTTAGGGCTTCCATTTAAACTTTAGATGGTAATTGACTTAACTTGAGCTTTTTTGAATTTCTAAAAAGCAGATCCCAAGGGAAAGTATGTGTGTTGAGGCGCTAAATCCCCTTTGTAGATAGAGGCGATCCCACTAGCCCTAGGGTGGGTCTAGCAACAATCAAATCACGCAAAGACGTTGGTTCCTAGTTACAAGAAAGACAAATATCGCGATAAGTGACCTACCTCAGATCCCACGCTATTGTTGTCGAAGAAGAAGTGAAGCTCTTCGTCCTTTGCTTGACAGATCACAGTCCTTCTGTTTGATTTGTCCGGACACCTGTACACACATAAAGAAATGATGACATACAACGTGATAGCTAAAGCGTGTAACTATATATCAGTCAGAGAGGATATAATTCATTGCATTTCATAAAAGAGTGAACACATGAATGGAACCAAAATCAAAGTCGCTTAAATTAATGATGAAAAAAATGGAGATGACAACCAAATGCTTTGATGCTATGATCTTCCTTCGGCGGGGCTTGCAGCTGAGCGCGTCTCAACAAAGCCTGTCAAGAATTTGGACAAAGCTCTCTCTCATGGGGTTCTTCTCGGCTCTGCTTTCAATGGTTGCCCGACTATAGTTTTCCTCCTACAAGTTCAACTAGCTTGCTAATGGAAAGGGCAAGCTTTTATAGATGGAGGAAGGGAAGTTGGGATCCCTATAATCATGGGATAGGTCCTATCTCTTAGGAAGGTTCCATGAGAGGTGGAAAACCACTTTCTATACATGGAGATCTGGAGCCAAACCACTCAACTTCCTTTGATGATTCATTCTGGAGTTTGTTAGAACCAAACTTCCACCATTTATTTTAAAAAAACATTCCTTAAAGGGCTTGGTGTGAGTGAGACACAAGGACAGTGCGCCAATTGGCATGCCCTCTAGTGTGGATTTCCCCCATTGGCACGAGGGATGAACTGACTAGTCGCGCTAAGGCTAAAACACCTGTTTTTAGGGTTTTCCAGAGGAAATGTTCTTCAGGAGAATGTTTATCCTTAGGAAAGAGGATGTTATGAAGGTGTTTTCAGGACATGTTACTGCTCACAGGTCACGAGAATAGTCCTCCACTGTGCGGGACGAGGGATTGTAGGGACGGTGACAAAATACAGTGTAACAGATGCCCCTTAAAGCATGAGGTCCGAGAGAGAGGGAGGGGTGAAATTCTTTATGAGAACGCGCCCAACTGAAAACACTGCCATCAGAAAACCTGCAAAGACAAATACAACTAATATCTCAGATACATGATATGTGGTATGGGCGCAGCCATCCATAATAGAGTGTACAAAAATTGGGATCCAAGGTATGGACGCAACCATCCAATAAATAAGGATCAACAAGTAGACTCAGGTATGGTCGCAGCCATCCAATCGAATGAGTCATGTAATACATGATAATAATCCACAAATAATCCACAGCCTGGATGTATATCAGACAAAATCCAAGGTCTTGCGCTCCATCTCGACCTGAATAGAGTACAGGTTCAAGCATGCGAATATGTGAGCTGAAGTCAAACATGCAATAACATCATCTAATTACCAGCCAATAATGAAAGCCATTAACAGATGCAAGAGAAACCACCAATAATGACAATGGCCCTCGAGTTACATGAGGTACAATCCACGGAATGTGAACAGTGAGCTGGCATCAAACACTTGCAAAATCATCTGATCGAAGGCCAATAATGAAAAAATTGCGTTGAATGCGAAGAACCTGCCATTGAGGCATGTAGGCTCCAAGGTACCTGAAGGGAGTCTCTAGAACGACTTCCTAGATAATGAGCTGAAGTCGACAAGAAGTGACCTTGATGAAGGTGGGCCATAATGTTTCCCACATCATCGACATGAGACAGAGGGACATAATGTTTGTGAATCAAGATCGAAAGAGAATCAGAGGGAGGTTGAAAACTGCAGAGGCCAACTTCTCTTGAACATATGGGTGGCACGACATTGGATTTGGCAGTATTTGACATCAAAGGATTTGAGGTCATGGTGACGTGGCAAAGAACATATGAGCGGTCAAAAGAGATTACCCAAACCCATGGAGCCAAGCAGATAACGAGATGAGATGTCCCCATCCCGACACGAATGCAGACAAGTGCCATGTTCAAGAGCGACATAATGCCGACACGACTATAATACTGGTTCCATTTTCCCCCACCATTTCTGGCGAGTACCCCAATTATTTTTGAAAACAAGCTTGAATGGGATAGCATGTGCTTGAGATATAAGTTTGTCCTTTGAACAAATCCACCCTAGTACATTTAACGAGCCCTAGGAAGGAGGAACTCGAGTAACATCATTACGACGGAGTTCGATGTCATCAGGTTTTAACGAGTCTGACAAAGGAAGAACTCAACGTCTTTTCATGTTTAGAGAGTTTGAAAAAACAACGAAAAAGAAAACTCTAGCAGTCCCTTTTCGTAGATAGTCCCACACATCCTAAAAGGTAGAAAAATATGTCTGAGAGAACCTCCTAGTCGCGATAGGCTAGGGTATTCCTTTTTCGTAAATAATCTATCCCAACCCGAAAAAGGGGTAAACGTATACTGGGTAAATATCATTTCGCAGCCAATTTAATGAGCTCAAAACGACAAGCGACTCGACGATCTTTTCAATTTTAGAGAGTCAGAAAAGCACTGAAAGGTGAATCCAATAGTGAATTTTTTGTGTTTTTATCGAGTCCAAAAAAGTATAAAATACAACTCGTGTCGTCGTCCTAGTTGCGTGAAAACCTATCGCTGCACAAAAAGCAAGTGTAAAACCCATTTTTCGACAAAACATAATGAAATATTGGAAAAAAAAGTCTCAAAACCGAAATTTGATTTCAAAGAGTTATAAATTTGACCAAATAGTAAAAACATATTTAATTTTTACTTTTTACCTCTTGTATAGAGAGATAGTGAGTTATTTTCTTGCGATCTTGCGGTGACGATTGTGGACGATCCAATGCATCATTCCGAATCCCGTCTTTTCCAGGTAAGATTTGCTTCCATTAGCTATGTTTTAAGCCATATTTCATAGCTTTCCATTGTGATTTGACATCCCTTAGGGGAGGATTTGAAAATTTACGGCTTCCGAGGTTGGCGCGAGTATGAGGCATGGACCTATGCCAATTGAGATCTTTTTGCAAAGGGGGCGCGCCAGCTGGCGCGACTGTCATCAAAGTAGCCGTGCCAACCGTGCAACCTCATATTCTGCTCAAATTTCACAAAAAATGAACCAATCAATCGAATTTTTGAATGCCCAAGGGATCTTATGATGTGCTTATGACCAATTTGATGCAGTTATAAAGCTACAATGGTGATTGAATGGAAAGAAACAGAGCACAGTGAAGAAGACGAATTGGCAATGGAGAAAGAGCAATGCATGGATGCTCTTCGGAATTTCGGATTAAAGAAATTATTCTTAACACCATGTCTCAGGGCCCAGCCCAAATTGTTACAATATTTCATAAGTATCTGGGATGAGAATGAAGAGAAGTTTAAGCTTTGAGATCAAGTGCTTGAACTTGAAGTTTCCGATGTCTACTTCATTACTGGATTGTCTCGCAGAGGTACAGTTCTGATTATGACAGGTACCGGGCCTTCTGGCGAGAAGATGTTGATGGTTATGGAAAGAGTGTGCCCAGGGGCACAAACAGGATCAGGTAGTGGCAAAGTTGACATTCACACTGTTCTCGATCTAGCACTCAGAGTGGTGCTACATACTATTACGCGGGCCGTGGGGTCGCAGGCACTGCACGAGGCTAATAAAACATAGCTCCTCCTGGCGTCAGAATGTATGAACCCAAAAATATTTGATTAGGCCACAGCCGTAACCTTGAATATCAAATGGAAATTGACTAAATGTAAAAAGGCAAAACTGAAGCAGTTTGGGTACGGGTCAATCTTGGTATCGTTCTTCCTAGAACGACTGCCTATCTTCCAGGGCCAGGGGGCGATAGTCCCAGATCCACCTTTGAGAGAGCCACGGATGGCTCGATGGGCGACGCTGATGCGCAAGGCAGGGGGCGACCAACAGATGTCATGGTGGCCCGAGTTCTTCAGATGGCTCCGACGAAAGCTGATCGTCATAGAGGACTGGCCCTATGCTGGTACTAATTTCACAAGAGACCCAGACCTTCCACTCCTAGAAGGAGAGGACTGGCATGAAGAGCTAGGTAAGAATCTTTTTGATTTTGTGGATTTTATGATTTTTTTTCATACATGCATGTTCTAACAGTTAATCCTATATGTATGTAGATGTCAGCCCAGAGAGGCCTTCCGGAATGTCACCGGTGGTGAGGAGGACCCCTCTTGCCTATGACCCTCAAGGTGAGGGGGGCGAGGGAAACGAGCTGGTTCAGAACTTAGAGGGAACTTCCCATGGGATTCTTGATTATGCTCGCCTAGCTAATGTCCCTATGGCTTATCAGAGGCACACCGTAGGGGTGCCGATTCACCTCCATCTCTTACTGAGACCATTGGTGCGGGTGGTAACATGCTACCATGAGCACCATGCCGATTAGTTGCCTAGATTTTTTGTATGCACATTTTTGAGAGACATGTTGTCTCTGGATGTAATTAAAACAAACATGTATATTTTTTGGATTTTATATGATGCACACGCTGCAAATATTCGACATCTATATATATATATATATTTCTGCATGGATCTTTTTCACATATGATGATTTTTTTACAAGTTGCATAAATGTCTATCTAATACCATGTTGGCTACTGCATCTATAAGTGTATTAATTCATCTTGGTATATGCTGATATGTGATGTAATCAAAATTTCTCTCAAGTAAACGAATACGTAGATACAGTCTTAAAATGCATGGGTTTC
Source organism: Pinus albicaulis (assembly GCA_034641835.2). Lineage (NCBI taxonomy): Eukaryota > Viridiplantae > Streptophyta > Pinopsida > Pinales > Pinaceae > Pinus > Pinus albicaulis. Next base: position 1,265,719,363 of record CM076580.1, on the reverse strand, counting down.
TAACTGAATAATGACCATTGAGCTGTAAAACCACCAGCTGTGAATCTAGGTGTACAAGTAACGTGCGAATACCGAGGTTAATAGCCTTGTTTAATAATTCCAAAATGACACTATACTCCACGACGTTATTCGTATCAGGCCCTAGACAAATGCCTTGTAAATTAATCAACTCACTAGCAGGATTGTAAATTATCCAGGCTGCCGAAGACAGGTTCCTGGTATTGCGGGAGGCACCATCCGCGAAACCGACATAAGGAGTAATAGAAATCTGCACAATTAGGAAGACCCAATCAACAGAAAAACGTTTACAAAAGCACACCACACCACACATGCACAAAAATGAAGAAATCACCTATGTACACACACTACACAAGAATGATTCAAGTGTAATACTTCTTCAGGTACAACCCATTTCTGGGCTATGCCAAAGGAAGACCTTCATAATCGATCAGCTCATAGGTCTCGTTTTTCAATACATGTTTAACGATATAGGGCCCATGCCACATAGGCTGGAATTTTCCTGCCCCAAGCTTATTGTGTGCTTGATCATACAAGAGGACAAGGTCCCCTTCGATAAAAGAGCGTGGAGAAATCGTTTCATCGAAATGAGCTTTAACCCGCTTTTTCTGTGCCTCGATAACCAAAGTAGCCAAGCGGCGAGTTTCGTCCAATATTTCGAGATACAGAAGACGTTCTACCTCTGGGGAAGTGTCGGGCAGTAATTCCACAACCAACTTCAATGCAGGGATCTCACATTCAACCGGAAGAGTAACTTCTAGGCCATACACCAAATGTAAAGGTGTGAATCCGGTCGCGCTCTTCACTGATGTTCAGTAGGCCCAAAGAGCTGAGAACAATTGGAGATGCCAATTTGATTTGTGTATACCAATTTTTCATTGAAGCATCGTGACAAGCACCTTCTTCACGGCTTCAACCTAGCCATTTTACTGAGGGTAGTATGGCGTCAAGCTGTCATAACGCAAACCCAACTTCGATGTCAGCTCCGCTATCATGTAGTATCGAAAACGAGTGCCATGATCAGTGATGATGGCTTGAGGAATGCTGAACCGTGTAATCACGTGGTTGAAAATGAATTGAGCAGCTGTATTACCATCTGCGGCCAATGTAGGCATCGCTTCGGCCCACTTGGTGAAGTAGTCTACAACAACGATGATATAAGCATGCCCCCCAGCCGAGTGAGGGTTACATATCATAAAATAAATGCCCCATTTGGTAAAAGGGCCTATGGTAATGACAAGATGTAAAGGGAGGGGTGGCGCACGTATCTTGCATTGAAAGATCTGGCACCCATGATACTTCCACACTGCAACAATACAATATTTAAATATAGACGGCCATAAATAGCCCGCACGCAGAATCTTCTGGGCGGTAGCATAACCACAGGTGCCACTGTGACAGTCATTTAGGACTTTCTCAGCCTCCTCTAAGGTCAAACATCGGCGGAGCATAGAATCGACTCCGATACGATATAAGGTATCTCTGACAATGCGATATGGTTGCGATTGATGTTGGACGCGACGTTGAGCATCCTTCGTCAACTCGGACCGGAAGGTGGATGTCTGAAGGTACACGATGATATCACCGTACCATGGATCGAGAGTGCTGATTAGAAAGAAAGTTTCATCCGGGATATGATCCTCGGGTTGAGACGGAACAGAGTCAGTAGGGAGAGAGAAAATGAGATCAGCAAAACCCAGTGACTTCATCGATTTGGCAGTGGTGAACTCCAAATCGAACCCTTGAAGGATCAAAATTCATTTCGAGTACTTTCCCCCCAGCAATTATCGAGATAAAATGTAATTCATGGGTTTGTAATCAGAAATCACGGTTACCATGCGTAACAGGATGTAATGGTGAAACCGTTGAACGGACTGGACTGCGGCCAGTGCTAACTTCTCGATGTAGGAATAACGCGTTTCAGTGTCGAGGAGATTTCGAGACAGGTAATAAACCACATGTTCGTTACCGACATCGTCATCCTGTACCAGAACCATGGAAATTGTGCTAAAGGCGGAAACCAAATAGAGGGTAAAGTCACGATGATAGTTGGGAGGACGTATTAATGGAGCATTGATGAGCAACATCTTAAGGTTGTCGAAATATTGTTGAGCAATCTCGTCCCAATGGAAGGGAACGTCCTGCTTTAGAAGCCACGTAAACCCTTTGGCCACCTCTGCATAGTTCGATATAAAGCGACATAAGAAATTCGCTTTCCCCTAAATCCTCTGAAGTTGATGCAATGAGGAGGGGGAGGGGAGATTAACAACAGCCTCGACCTTGAGAGGGTCAAGGCGAATTCCATCTTTGGAGACAATGAATCCCAAAATACGACTAGAGTCAACACAGAAGACGCACTTGTGAGGATTAAGGCTGATGTTGTAACGTCTGCAATGGAGAAAAATCTGGTGGAGATGTTCGGGGTGGTCTTCGCACAGAGCTGAATGAGCCGGCAGGTCATCTATATATGGCTGAACAATATGGCGTATGTCATGAAAGGCGTAGGACATGGCATGCTGGAAGGTGGATCCAGCGTTTTTCAAGCTGAACGGGAGCTTCTTATAGGTGAATGTGCCCCACGGACATATGAAGGTGGTCTTATGTTGATCAGATGGTAAAATATTAATTTAATTATAACCCGAAAAGCCGTCCATAAGGGAATAGATCTCACTCCCTACACAATCATCAATTATTTGATCTATAAAGGGGGTGGGGTAGTTGTCCTTAGGGCAAGCCCGATTGATATATCTATAGTCAACACAGACTCAAATTGTGCCCTGCTTCTTATCCATAGGGACAATATTGGAAACCCACTATGTCAGAGGGATCAGATATATGAAGCCCGCTTTAAGAAGTTTTTCAACTTCAGCCTTTATGGCAGCAGCTTTTCGAGGATGCACTGGACACAGACGTTGGTGCACAGGCTTTGCACTGGGGCAGGTGGGAATTTCATGCACAATGATACTTGGATCGATCCCAGGCATCTCTTCATAAGACCACACAAAAACATCTCGGAATTCGCGGAAAATGCTAGTTTATACTTGTCATCGGGAGAACAAGTGACTCCCACATGGATGTTCTCGACGATCCCTGGTTTGAAAAAGATGTTGATAGGCATCGTTTGGGTGATATGACTCAGATTTCCTTCCAAAAATAATTAATGAGTCAATATCGGCGTTTGGAGAGGCAGAGAGGGAACCTGAGATACAAAATGCTCGAGACAATTAGACATTGCCCCCAGGCCAGGCATGAACGAGGAACCATGATGTCCATCGCTCCACGGCAAATCTTCGAGAGATATCGTCTCCACGATAGCTTTTTCAGACGGAAAAATTTCTCTCAAAGGATCGGGCGAATTTGCATCGCCGAGCCAAGGGGATTGGGAATAAACGTCAAGATCCATGCTAAAAGGAGCATTACCAGTAGGAGGAGAATCTGATGCGACAACGGTCTCGCAATAATTGATTTCAACTGGGGTCAGAGGCATCGATTCTCCAAAAGAGGCAACCTGTTCAGGAGAAGGGATGATCCATGGGTCGTCTGACCTAGAGACCATATTGACTTGAACAATGTTCGGTGGTGGAAAGGGAAAAATACCCATGAGAACGGGGTCCTTGAAAAGACCAGGTCCTACACTGTCAGGGGGATTAGGGATTTGATCCACGTATGGTATGTTTTTCTCAGAGGATGAGGTGAAGAAAGACAACTGATCGACAGTAATAATCTTGCCCTCATGTGGAAATTTCAAAAGCCGAAAGAGAGTGGATGGAATGCATAGCATGGCGTGGGTCCAACTGCGAAAAAGTATAATATTATAGTTGAGTTTGGCATCAACCACTTCCACTTCGACATTGACTGTCTTACCTTGTAATGTAATCGGTAGGCTCGTGAGAACACCCAAGGGTTTCGATTCCCTACCATCGAATGCCTCAAGGGCATTGGGAGATGAAGTGAGGGCTAGAGAGCCAATGGCCTTCCAGAAGGTGGATGAAATAACACAGGTAGAGGCACCTTCATCCACAACGGCTCTATGAATGTTGAGGCCGTTGGTACCAACTTGTATGACAAGCGCGATCTGATGCGGAAGTCGGGGGAAAAAATTCTCTAGATCGAAGGAGAGAAGGCTGGAATCGGCAGGATCAATTCCGCCGATCACAGATAACAAAGCTTTCCGTTGAGACGAGCAAATCTAAAGAACTTCCAACACGGACATCGCGGAAGGCGCCTGTGCCAAATCCTTAACAATGTTGTAATGCTAAGCAGCACGGGCGTTTGGATTACAGGAAGATTTTCGGAGAACACCTTTGGAAGGTGGCCGTACAATAGGTTTAGTTCTGGGCTTTTCAATTTCAAGAGGACCAGAGGTAGGTGGGGTAGGAGGGCTATCAACGAATTCCTTTCCAGTTGCCTGACATGGTCCAGCATAATCCTTCAATCGAGTGGCAATGGAAACATGTGCATCACCATTCATCATGAAAACCTGAGACCCAAACGGTTCAGAAGGTGAAGGCTGCTCGACCATCTGGGTTTGATGAGATGGAAACGGTTCCTTGAGAACTGCTGGAGTTCCCTTAGAGCCCTTAAGAAGTTTACTAACCTTGGATCGTCGAGGAAAATATTTGGTATAGTGGTATTCATCACATATTAGGCAAAGGTACTTCGGTTTACGTTGCGAACCATCCTCAGCACGTGGTTTGGATGATTCTAGTTTTGGGGCATCAGATTTGGCTTTTCCTTTGCCCTTCTTCTTCCCTTTGGAAGTCTTGTTCACAGGATTAGCTTGAACGACATTGACCTCCTGGTCTTACCAGAATCTGGGTAAGCGGGAGGAGCAGAATTATTGGAAGAATTCGCTTTCTGCTTCCCATTGGAAGACTTACGAGAAGTCTGAGAGACGAAACCAATAACACCGTCTATTGATGGAGTAGGCGATGCTTTAAAGGTCCCTGGCCGAGGGGCATCATTCAAGATGTCATATAACATGTTGGACCGAGAGTACACTAAATCGAGGTACTGGGCACGAGCAATGGCTTGTTCCTCGGTTACACACGCCCCCATAGCAATGTCTTGTGCAATATTGTTGACAAAGGAGGTAGTGAACCAGTGAGTTAGAAGCTGATCAGGAATTTCAAACTTGATCAGATGACGACAACGTCTCCACTTGTGAATGTGATATGAAATATGAGTGGCTTTGTATTTTTTTAGAGATGTCAGGAGATGCGTCTCTGCTTCATAACGAACCGGTAACTGGAAATGTGTCAGGAACGCCATGTCTAGAGTATTGAAATCATGAAAAATTCCACGAGGCAGCTCTATATACCATTTAGCGGCAACACCAGTAAGAGTGCGCTGGAAAAGACGTAGATGAATCGAGTCATCTATCCAAGAGTTCGAAGAACACCATAAGTGGTATGTCATGATATGTGCTTGGGGATCTTCACCAGATTTACCCTCAAACTTAGGACAGTCACCAGGCACTTTCGTCGGAACTGGAGGTCAATATGGATTATGAAGAATCAGATCATTGGTCAATTTGGATACGTCTGGTAACTACAACGTGGCGAGAAAAGGTAACTAAGGATTAAAAGGCATGCCAGGTCCTCGATAAGGACCTATACCTGTACTCCATCCTGGTTGAGCATAACTCTGCCCCCATTGGTTCTGTCTTGGAGGATTCTGACCATAGGGGGTATAAGCCAGATAATGAGGTTGATATGGCAGCTGATAACCAGGATACGGGGGTTGATAACCAGGGTACTGATTCTGATTATACGTGGGCCCTGTTTGAGCAGTATATGGGTTCTTTTGCAGAATATAGGTATAGCCTGACTGTTGAGAGTAATAACCAAAACCTTGGGGCGGGTTATAAACCAGTCGAGACTGACCTTGAAGGTAATAGCCGCCTTGGGGTTGAACGGGCTGCTGATAAATGGGACCCTGCTAAGCTTGATAAGTTGGGTGCACAGGTGGATTCAACTGTGGCATAGAATAGATCGATTGCTGAGCAGGGTTAACAGGTTGTGCAGTTTGTCCTGGTTGAACAGGTTGACCTGGCTGTGCAGGTTGCCCTGGTTGAACAGGGTGACCTGGCTGAACAGGTTGTCCTGGTTGAACAGGTTGACCTGGTTGATGAAGAAAACTAGGTTGCCTCGGCTGAGTAGGTTGGCCTGATGGCGGGAGAGGGCCAGGTTGTGCCTAATGACCAGGTTGACCCGTGACGGGACCATAAGATGGCCCTAGTTGTGCAACATTTTTACCAATTGGAAAATGAGGTTGCTGAGGTTGCACCAAAGGTTGAGAGGGATGGGTTTGCCCCCCAGGACCGTATGGTGGTCTCGGTTGATACCCCGGTTGCCCTAGTTGGACCACAAGGTGAGGCTGCATAGGTTGACCTTGAGGTTTGTAAGATTGCCCTTGCGGACTGTAAAACAATCCCTGCTGGGCCGAAGGTTGTCCCTGTAAGGGTTGTCCTTGTGGGCCAAAATCATATCCTTGCTGAAACAAAGGTTGTCCTTGTAAGTGTTTCCCTTGTTGATTAGAAGGTTGCCTAGCCTGGGCAGATAGAAAACTGTTAATGTACTGATAAGCCTCAGGAGCAGGAAAATGAAGGTGGTTTCCCTGCTCATCGTATTGATATGGAAATACGTAATTTGGGGCACCATACGGTCCATAATGGGAAAAGTAAGGATGATTAAGGTCTTGAGAGGACGGAGCAACCTTGGAGTTCGACGACTGTAAAGACAACCGATACTCCTCAGGAGAAATATTCTCAGGAATGGCAAAAGCTATGTAAATGTCTTCAGGAACTGACGAGGTCCTAGTTGACTGAGTAGTGACAACAGGCGTAGATGCAGCCACGTAGACATTAGGTCTAACAGGTGCTGATGTGATGAAAGGATATGCCGTGAGAGGTGTCGATGGTGACATCCCTAACAAGGGAATAGTCGGCCTCATGGACAGAGTCGATATTCGCATAGAGGCAACAACGGCCGTGACCTGACTTAAAGACCCATATCCAGTTGGGAGCGTAGCACCAGGTGAAGACATAATAGAAGGTTCGGGGATGTTTTCGGGAAAAATCTGGTAATCTTCACCAAAATCAGGAATTCCCTCACTAGGAGAAGGACTAGATGAGTCCATATCTGACCCTGCCGTAAGATCTTGTAAAAGATGATGGGGACTAGGAGGTATGACAACAACCAAAAAGGGTGATCCCGATGTAAGAGGAGGGAAGTGTTCCCCTACTCCAAATCCAAACCATGCATTGTACAAGGGCCAATTGAAGTCAACTGGTCCTCCAAAGGGAAGTTCTGATATAACCGGTCCCCCGTCGGGAAACTCGGATACTACGGGCTGCTGATATTCAACAGAGGACTGGGAAACCTCTGATGAATCGTCTGTGTAAGGACTACCAGTAGATGAAACTGATGGTTCCACCACTGTGACTATAGCAAAAGGGAGGAAGAGATCACAAAACAAAGACGCTCGGGAAAAAACCAAGGCAAACAAAAACAGGCTGAAAAAATCAATCTCTAAATGGGCGTGTGATCGTAGGTGATTAATTTTACCACATTGAAACTGGAAAATTTTACTGTTTCATGTTTTAAGAGTCTAGAAACAAGTAAAATATGACTCTATCACTTTCAGTTTGGAAACAAGCGTAAAAGGACAAGCGCTTGATGATCTTTTCAAATTTAATGAGTTAGTAAAGATCAAAATGACTGCTCTGGTAATCTAGGTAAATGGGTGTACCATATATCTGTTAACTACCATATGCACGTTGGTAAAAATGAAATAAAAATCAACCAAGGACTTGACGTACTTGTAGGTAATCTCCCCGAATGCTGTGTTCGGTGTATCACGGGTAAAAGGTGGCAGACTCGGCTTCCTACATATAAAGGATTGCAACCTAATGGGGTCTCCCTTTATATACGTGATGGTATGGGGAGCACAAGTCCGTACTAGCACTGTCTGTAACCAGATGGTGAGCGACAGTTGCTAGGCTTAAAGACGCCGGAACACGTCTCTACCTTAGACTACTAGATATTCCGTTAATGTTTCAATGTTGCCTTAGGTTAATTCAGTAAATTTTAAAGTTGATCTTCAATTTACGTTTCAATTTCAGGCCCTATCGAATGTTGGATCTCATAAAACCTCTAAATGCACACTACATGCCACAAAATATCACTTTGTTCAATGAAGAGCTATCTACGGGAGAGTTGAGAGCTTTTCAAATAACAACAAAATGAGCACAAAAACATCCACTACTATCTCTAATGCAAGCTAATGAAAGTAGAAAACTTCTCTTTAGAGTTATATAACACTAATAATGCAAAAGAGCTTTCAATTTTCATGATGCCAAACCAAATGCAAAAGATCTTGTTTTTGTATTTTTTCAACATATAAGAGAAAATGCACTAAAGGAATGAAAAAACTAATGAAAACATCAATTTTAGGAATGACAAGGAGAGAGATAAAACAAAAAATTTCACTCAATCCAAACACATACAATCAAGACTCAAACTTATGGCGAAATCCTTCAGAGCAAAGAAGAATCTCAAAAAATACTCACAAAACGTGTAATCTAGGCTTGAAGCAACACAAAGCGAAATTGAATGAAAGAGAAAACAATCACTCAACTAACACAATGATACAATGGAATCTAGTAGAATGAACGCAAAGGAGCGAAAATGAAGTCGACCGGGAAAGCAAGGACCCAAAACTCCCACGAGAGGCTCAGCACACTGAAGCACCTAGAAGCCCTAGGGATAGAATGAAAAACTGATAGTAAAGGGCAAACAACCAGAGGAAGAGGGACATACACATTCAAAAATGACTCCAAGGCACTCAATCAACCTAAAAAATGACACCAGGACCAAAAATCAAGCTCAGAGAGTCCAAAAACAAGCAAACCCTAACACCAAACAGAGTTGGCGCGCTTGTTTGGCTGTAATTTGCGCCAAAAAAGCATTGGCGTGGGGGCCTAACTAGAAACAAGCGCCAGTTGGCGCAACTGTCAGGAGCTAAACCGCGCCAATCGAGTTCACTATGGAAAAAAGATAAAAAAGGACAAACAGAGAATGGATCTGGTCTTCTGGGGGTTGAACAGGGGTTTCACACCAAGGGAGGTGAACCAGAAGAGGAAATAAATCAATCAAAAACCAAAAAAACAACCCAAACAGAAAGAGGAATAACTCCCACTGATCCCCAGTGGAGTCGCCAAATTGTTGAGGCGGTAAATTCCTTCTTCGGACAGAGGCGATCCCACTAGCCCTAGGGTGGGTCTAGCAACAATAAAATCACACAAAGACGTTGGTTCCTAGTTACAAGAAAGACAAAGATCGCGATAAGTGACCTACCTTAGATCCCACGCTGTTGTTGTCGAAGAAGAAGCGAAGCTTTTCGTCCTTTTCCTGACAGATCACAATCCTTCTGTTTGATTTGTTCGGACACCTGTACACACACAAAGAAATGACGACGTACAACGTGATAGCTAAAGTGTGTAAATATGTATCAGTCAGAGAGGATATAATTCATTGCATTTCATAAAAGAGTGAACACATGAATGGAACCAAAATCAGAGTCGCTTATGTTAATGATGACAAAAAGGGAGATCACAACCAAATTCTCTGATGCTATGATCTTCCTTCGGTGGGGCTTGCAGTGGAGCGCGTCTCAACGAAGTCTGTCGGGAATTTGGACAAAGCTCTCTCTCACAGGGTTCTTCTCGGCTCTGCTTTCAATGGTTTCCCGGCTATAGTTTTCCTCCTACAAGTTCAGCTAGCTTGCTAATGGAAAGGGAAAGCTTTTATAGATGGAGGAAGGGAAGTTAGGATCCCTATAATCATGGGATAGGCCCTATCTCTTAGGAAGGTTCGATGAGAGGTGGAAAACCACTTCCTATACATGGAGATCCGGAGCCAAACCACTCAACTTACTTTGATGATTCATTCTGGAGTTTTTTCGAACCAAAATTTCGCCATTTATTTAAAAAAACATTCCTTAAAGGGCTTGGCGCGAGTGAGACACATGGACAGTGCGTCGATTGGCGCGCCCTCTAGTGTGGATTTCCCCCATTGGCGTGAGGGATGAACTGACTAGTTGCACCAAGGCTAAAGCACCTATTTTTAGGGTTTTCCAGAGGAAATGTTCTTCAGGATAATATTTATCCTTAGGCAAGAGGATGTTATGAAGGTTTTTTCAGGACATGTTATTGCTCACAGGTCACGGGAATAGTCCTCCAATGTGCAGGACGAGGGATTGCAGGGACAATGACAAAATACCGTGTAACAATGTGGCTTTGGAAAAATATGGGAAAAATTTGATAAAGATAGATAGGCAAGGTAAACTTGATCCTGTCATTCAAAGTGATGATGAAATCTATAGATGCATTCTGATTCTTTCAACATGGACAAAAAATAACACTGTATTGATTGGAGAACTAGGTGTTGGAAAAACTACAATTTTAGAAGGGTAATGACCATTCAAAGGTTTTTTAATTGATGTTAAAGAGGATTAATTATGATTTATAAGTCCATCTATAATGAATTTGATTGAAATTCAATATTATCCAATATGCACGATTGATTTCTAATTGAACAAATCATTATGAAAATTGTATTTATTAGTTCTCATTTATGTTGCAAGGACATGTTCCAAAGGCACTAAAGAATCGAAAGGTAATGATTCACAATACTTATTATAAATTTATGCCTTATGTTTTGGCATTAGTTAATAATGTAACATTTAATATCTCTCTTTCTATATGACCACAACTGCAATTTATGGTTTGCATATCTACAATATACACCTATTAATAACAAAGTAAACATTAAAATTAGTAACTAAACTATTAAATTAATCTCAATTTTATTAGGACTACTATATGTGTTATATATGTGATATAAGCTTAATTGATGTGATATATGTATTTAACTGGAAATCTGAAATTGTAAATTACAAATCACAAACAAAGCTTAGCATGGCGTTTTCCTACAAATACCGACACACATGCAGGTATACCATGTGCACACATTATGTTGGGATACGTCCTCTTTAATGAAAATATCATGAAAAATGAAATAGAGATCAAAACCATTTTATCCTTCAGTTGATATTTTCTTTGCAACGATGAATGTAGCCTTGTAAGTATATATTCACTATACTTCGTTTATGTCTAGGAGATATATCACTATAATTCATTTCACATATTCCTAGGTTGCTTGGGAGATAGATATTGAAGTATTCTAGTTTAGTGATCAATACTTGTTGGATTCACTTGAATATTAGGCTATAATTTTCCATGACATTACTTATCATTGGGTTGAAATTAGTGTAGCCATCTGTTTCAAGGCCCACTTTTCCTAGTTTGGTTTATCTCACTTTTAAAAATTTTATGGAGGAAAAATATCTTAATAGATTTTATCCAATGTAAGCTAATTTTGTGTTTTCAGAAACAACTTTCTAAAATTGTTTTGTTTCTCATCATTATGCTCGTTTTTGCCACTCATTGGTCTCTATATTGCAATGCGAATATTCAATAAGTTTCACATATTTACAACCTTATGGAGTATGTTATCGCTAATAAATTGACCTACAAAACAAATGCATGGAAATGCACATGGACTTTATTGGTTCTTTACTTTGATGTCCATAGATTGTGATGCATAAAGTTTGTGTGTTTCTATTCTCTTCATGCATAATGTTTTTGATTTATCAACCTGCATATTTGATTGTGCCCTTCTTGAGGGTTCAGAAAATGGAAAACTTGGAAAGGGATAAAGAGGATTAAAGCCATCAGAGAAGTTCTGGGTAATGAGCAATCAAACATGGATATTATTCGAGATCTCCAACTTACAAAAAATGACATCATGAGGATGTAAACATAATCTTTGACACCCTTAGATTTCATAACAAAGACAAGTTTAATATTAAATGAACAACACCAGTGGGTGGAGCTTGAGTTTCCATTACTACCAACCGTGTTTCTTCAAGAAATCTGATGGAGCTCACCAAGGGATCCCTATCAATGAAAAATAAATTATTCCATATGGGCATAGACAAGATACATTGGGGAACAAAGCAAGAGTTCCATTATCTCTAAAATAGGCTCCCCCAATGAATGCACTAGTGCCTCTTAAAGGGTCTTAGTTGATGGATAAACATAAATTCAATACAATTGAAATAATTGAAGATTTAGACTTCGACAATTTTGGTTGTTCCCCTACAACAACTGAATCAAATATTTCAAAATAATTCAATGTTCCTTTCATTATAAGAATGGTGGAGGTTTTCTAACCCACGAGATAGAAGATGAGTGGTGGCTTGTGGGTTGCACTGAAATAATTTGTTTTTCAACTTGTAAGGGTAAGAGACTTAATCAGGGAGCTGTTGTCACATTCTCCTTTTCCATGCCTTACAATTCTATCAACAAATGTTGGGGAATATGAAGAGATGATGCTACATCTTCAAGGAATGTGAGATTCTCCAAAAAATAGTATGGTGAGGTGAGCTAATTTTTATTGAGGGCTTCATAAATTGACATTTCTTACATTGTAGTCCCTTGATAACAAGAATTATTTCATACGGGGGGATATGTTTTTGAATCGAATTTACTTTCTAATAATGGTATCATTGGTAGTTTTTAATTATATTTTGGGTTTTGGATGAAAATTTAAGGTAGGAAGCCTTCCAGCATATTGCAATCAATGTTTAATACCATTGGTTAATTTGAATAAAGTGAAAATACAAGGTTGTTGTATAGTTTCACTTGAAATCCTTGGTTTGATGGACAACATACTAGTGGTCTCTCTCTCCCCCTCCATAAATGCTAGTACACCTTCATAACTGTAGTACAAACTGTTGAAGGGGGGGATGTTGTACCATTGTATGATATTCTTCTATATGTTTCTCTGTTGGTGGAAAGAAGGTATTGTACCTGGAGCATTGTCCGAGATACACACTATTAAACTAACACACTAGGCTAAAGCCACATAATCATTACTCATCTATGAAGCATAAATGTACTTTGGTTTCAATGACCATCTAGCTGAGAATTGTGTGTAGATTCTTTTGCGCATGTTGCACTCTAAAATTTAGGGATTTAATTTAACCTTTAGATGATAATTGAAATAATGTGAGATTTGTTGAATTTCTTAAAAATGGATCCCAAGGGAAAGTATGAGGCTTTGGAAAAATATGGGAAATATTTGACAGAGATTGCTAGGAAAGGTAAACTTGATCCTGTCGTTGGAAGAGTTGATGAAATTTGTAGCTACATTCTGATTCTTTCAAGATGGAGAAAAAATAACATTGCATTGATTGGAGAACTAGGTGTTGGCAAGACCGCAATTTCATAAGGGTAATGACCATTCAAAGGTTTTCTAATTGATGTTCAAGAGGATGATTTATGATTTATAATTCCATCTATAATAAATTTTATTTCAATCCAATATTATCAAATATGCATAATTGATTGCTAATTGAACAAAGCATTATGACAACTGTATTTTCCATTTCTAATTTATGTACTTTCAACATGCTTGCTCAAAGAATAGTGCAAGATTTTCCACAAGAACTAATGACTCTAAAGGTAATGATCCACTATACTTGTTATCAGTTTATGCCTTATGCTTTGATATTAGTTAATAGTGTAATGTGGCATATCTCTCTTTATATATGACCAAAATTGCAACTTAGGGTTTGCATCTGTAATATACACATGTTAATAACAAGGTAAACATTAGAATCAACAAGTAAACTATTAAACTAAACTCATTTTTATTGGAGCTGTACATGTGTTATATATTGTGATATAAACTTGATTGATGTGATATATGTGTTCAATTTAACGAAAAATCTGAAATTATAATTACAAATCACAATTAAAGCCTAGTAAGGTCGTTTGCCTACATATAGCAGCACACATGCAGGTACACCATGTGCACAACTTATGTTTGGATAAGTCCTCTCTAATGAAGCTACCATGCAATATCAAGTAGAAATCAAAACCATTCTATCCTTCAGTTGGTGTTTTCTTTGCAACGATGGATGTAGGCCCCTAAGTATCTATTTTATATACTTATTTTCTATCTGGACTTTGGGAGATAGATCACTATACTTTGTTTCACACATTCCTAGGTTGTACGTGAGATAGATCTTGAAGTATTATAGTTTAGTGACCGATACTTGTTGGATTCACTTGAATATTAGGCTGTAATTTTCCCTAACATTACTTATCACTGGGTTGAAACTAGTGTAGCCATTTTTTTCAAGGCCCACTTTTCCTAGTTTGGTTTATCTCACTTTTAAAAATGTTCTTGAGGGAAAATATCTTAATAGATTTTACCTAGTGTAAGATAATTATGTGTTTTTAGAAGCAACTTTCTAAAATTGTTTTGTTTCTCATCATTATGATCGTTTTGGTCGCTCATTGTTTTCTCTATTAAAATGTGCATATTCAATAAGTTGTACATATTCATGTTGAAGTTTTAAAAAAAAAAAATGATGGAGAAAATCAATTTAGGAACCTTAATTTTTGTTGCCATAGTTTATCATCTGTTTTATATGAATTTTCTTTCTGAAAGTCACTAGTAACACTAAAGCGTTAAATTGTGTAAACATGCAGTGCAAGAGATTGAAATTGAGAAAGAAAATTGGGACTTGGAGACATTATAGTTTGATGAGCTTTCTCTCTCTCTCTCTCTCCTGTTTTCAACTTCAACTGCTAGGGAATACAAATTTTTCTCTAGTGACAAGAAGTTATATTTTTACCATGTTTATTGGAGTTCCCTTTAAGAAACATAACCTGATGTTGGGGGCCACATGTAGAAATTAATTGTAGATTCAAACTACTATTTGTAATTTACTAAAACAATAGAATTGAATCTACTCTACCAATTGCGGAAACAATTAAACGATCGAAAAATCATGAAGCATACAAGAGAAAGAGTTCAATCACACATTACATAATTATTTCTAGGGAAAATCCAGAACTAAAAACCCCTCCTATCTATATATTGAATTATTCAGAAAAATAAAGAAGATTACAATGCTTTTCTCAAGCCTGAGCAACCTATGCACTATCACAATCTATCTCATTTCTTCACAAGCTAATCCTGGTCAGTACTTAACCAAATATAAGCCTGTCCAAGTCCCTATTTCCTTGCGCCGTTTCCTTGAGAATTAGCCCCTATTAATCAGGGAAATTTCTCTTCCATAACTACATAGTCCATCATAGGCTTTCCTTTGACTGTATGCACCACTTGTACAATTTGGATGATTATACAACTGATAGTACACTTCCCTTGAAATCCAATATCAATTGGGTAAATCGTAGATCACACATGCATGAGTTATTTATGGATGATTTATTGGTTAGCTGGTTGATCACAAAGTACGCACCCCACTACTTGACCTCCTGATAGTTCCTCCAACTGTTGGAACTAATTTAATTGACTTTAACTCAGTTTTAATGAATTAATTAATTACAACTCAAAATAAACTCAACCCGGGCTTCTTAAAATTATGAGACATGCTACATGAATCAAGTTAGGCCCTCAAATCGAATTAAATGAACCAAATAAATCAAAATAACCTAGTCAACTCATTCAAGTTGTCTTGTGATGTGGAATTACAATAAAATTAAACTAGGATCTTTCTTGGTGCCATTTTCAACACTCCCTCTCAACAAGAAAGGGATTATAAGATACCCTAATCCTACCTCTATGGTACTCGAATTTGCCTCTTGAAAATGCATTAGTAAAGATATTTGCATCATGTTCCTCCGTAGGAATTTAATCTAGCAACATGATTCACCTATGCACACAATCTATGAGATGGATACCAAATGTCGAAATTCTTGGACCGATCATGAAAAACTGGATTCACAGAGGGTTTGATACAACTATGATTGTCATAGTAAATCACTGTAGGATCCATCTGCTAGCCAAATAACCTAACATGGATCTTCCTCATCTAGATAGCCTCACAAGATACTTGACCATAAACCATGTACTCTGCTTCCGCTGAACTGAGTGCAATTGATCTCTGGTTCCTACTATACCAAGAAACTGCTGCTGATGTGCTCTTCCTGTTTGATGGACTCCCTGCCCAATCTGCATCTATGAAGCCTTGCAACTTCACTCCCTCTGTCGGTTTGTACCAAAGACCAAACTGAGTGGTGATTTTTAGGTTTCTCAACACATGTTTAGCTGCCTTCCAATAGAGTTTATTTGGATTAACCATTGCTTGACGAAGTTGGTTAACTGCATAAAAAATGTCTGGTCACGTGCTCACCAAATACATAAGTGAACTCACAAGATTCCTATAAATGGTATCCTCTACCACTTCGCTTGAAGTAACATATTCATTCCTCCAATTCCCTGCTAGAGGAGTCTCCATGGGTTTGATGCTCTCCATGTGAAACTTCTTTAGTATATTGTTGGCATACTTTCCCTGAGAGACAAAAAATTCCATATCTTCTTGCCAAATTTCCAAACCAAGGAAATAATGCATGAGCCCCATGTATTTCATCTCAAATTATCTTTCCAAACCCTCTTTGCAATATTTTATCATCTTCTCATCACCCGTTAGAATTAAATCATCGACATATAATACTATAATCAACAATTTTACTTCAACAACAACGTGGTAAAGGTTTGCATCTTCTTCACATTTAGTGAACCCCAACCTGGTGAAATAAATTTCGATCTTGGTGTACCAAGCACATGGTGCTTGTTTCAATCCATGTAGTGCTCACTTGAGTCTACACACATGTGACTCTCTGTCGAAGATCTCAAATCCTTCTGGATGCTCTATGTATGACTATTCATCAATCACTCCATTGAGGAAATATGTCTTCACATCCATCAAATGTATCTTCCATCCCATCTACATTGAAAGTGCTATAATTGATCTGATTGAAGGGTACCTTGCTACTAGATCAAAGGTATCCTCACAATCAATTCCTTCCACTTTAGAGAACCCCTTGGCCAAAATATGGCCTTGTGTTTCTTGACACTCCCATCTGTTGCTTTCTTCACCTTGTAGATCCACCTGGAACCTACCACTAACTTGTATTATGGCCTTGGGATAAATTCCCAAGCACTAATCCTGATAATGGAATCATATTACTGTACCATGGAATCAACCCATACTGGTTGATGCACTTCTTCCTCGAATGAGAATGGCTCAGTCTCTACACTCTTGCTCATCAGATCCATGTAGCCAGTGTACTGATCTGGTGACCTTCTCTGCCTGTGCTGTAATGTGGGTGCTCCCAAATTATCTCTAGCATCATGCATTAATATTTAAACCTCTTTGATATGCTTCTTTCCATCTCTGGATGTATCTGCATGAGTGGTACTTCCACTCTCCGCTCCTCTGCTTGTGGCTGCTCCACAACATCTCGAGTTTCTTCCTTCGGAGCTAAAAGCTCCTCATCTGCATGAAACTGAAGCTCCATCTCAAGGGAACATATCGTGGCATTATATTCATTGAACTTTACATCTCTACGAACAACTGTAATCCTCTGAGATGGAAGGTACACCCGAGATTTGTGAGGTTTATCGGTGTACCCTAAAAATATGCCCAACTTTGCTGTCAGTTCTAGATTTTTCCTTGCATCCTTGGAAACATGATAGTAAACTAATGAATCAAAGGTCCTGAAGTCTACTACGTCTAGTTTCTTAACTGAAAAAATCTTCTTCTGGTGTACTCATCCAAAGAATCCAATTAGGACTCCTATTCTGCACATATACTGTTGTGTTGCATGCTTATGCCCATAAGTGAAACGATAGGCCATGATAATGAAACATCGCCCGTGAAACTCCAACAAAACTCCTGTGCTTCCTCTTAGCAACCCCATTCTATTGTGGGTTATGGGGTGCTATTAACTCCCTTCAAATTCCTTCTGATGCACATAATTTCTTGAACTCATTAAACACGTATTCTCCACCGTTATCACTCCTATCAACATTCACTTTACTGCTAGTGTCTTTCTCAACAATTGATTTAAATTCAAAAATTTTTGAGAATGTATGGTATTTCTTCTACATGAATAATATCGAGAACTTACGTGAGAAATCATCTACAAATATAACATAACACCTGTGCTTGGAAATTGAGGCTATCTAGAAAGGTCCACACACACCTGAATGAACTCTTTCAAGGACCGCTTGTATTTGATGTACTTCCCTAATGTACACCCTTTGCATGTATCACAGTTCTTTAATGCACTCTTGGTAAGTCTTGTAGAAATCTATTGCATGATATTAAAAGCTCCATGGTGCAAATGGAAAAGTCGCCTATGCCATAATTCACTGATGCATCGGTTTTGCACCTTCTTTGCTTTCATGCTCAAAGAAACATAGTCTTCTACATCCAATTTGTAGAGGTTATTCACTCGAACCCCGATCTTCTTCACTTTTCCCGTGGCTATGAGAAGAAGGAAGGCCTTTCATTTGCTAAATATCATATCGTAGCCACTATCTTCCAACATAGAAACTGAAGCTAAATTCTTCTTCAGACCTGGAAAAAACATGACATATTTTAATGTGAGAGGAGAACCAAATTCCTTCTGAAAAATAATAGTACCGATACCAGTCGCGCTATACCTTCCATCATATCCCATCTCAATGTGCATCTGTAGGTTCTTCTCCTCCAAGTCACTGAAAAATTATTTTTTCTTGTCATATGGAATGAGGCTCCACTACCCAGATACGACACAATACCCATCACTGATGTCACCATGCATGCAATGAGGGTGAAATCCAACTTGAATTGTGAATATAGAGCTTCACATGTCGCTCCTCCTGAGGGATTCTTTCCGATATTCTTGCGCACACACATCATGGCATAGTGTCCCAACTCATGACATTAGAAACATTTAATCTTCGACAAGTCATTATTCTTGCCTGCCTAACTGGAATCTCCTTTGGATTGGAATTTATTCCATTTCAATTTCTTTGCCTTTACAACCAAGGCACAATTCTCCTCATCATCATGCTTGAATGAGGTTCCATCCCTGGTGTTCTACCTGGTATCTTCTTGAATCAAGTCAAACCAAAAACTCTCCCACTTTGGTAGCTTCTCCCTCCCATTTATCAAGTACTGGTAGCTCTGCCAACTCTTGGGAAGGCCTAGAAGTGCTAGGATGACCAGATCATCTTCAACAACTATAAACCAACACTCCCAAGCTCATCCTGACATTGGGTGAACTTGCTCAAGTAATGTGGTATTGTGTCGCCCTTTTTCATCTTGATTTTATGAAGCTTTTCCTTCAATGCCAGCTTCCTGTGGTCATTTCTATTCTAAAAAAATTCTATCAAGATTTGACACATTACATATGGAGTCTCTTTCTAGTGGAGGTTCAAGAAAATATGGTCTCAAACTCCTTCCAATAGGATCCTCCTCGATTTTGCAACACACTTCTTCCACTCTTCTAGATACTAAGAATCATATGTAGGAGTTTTAGGAATATTAACATCTACGAATTCCTTCAAATCGTTATCTTCCAACACTGCCTCCATCCTGTCCTTCCAAGAAAGATAATTCGAACTACCCTCAAAGGAATATTCTAGTCTCAATCCGTATAAGGCCATGCTGCTAGCCATGAAAATTTTGTTCTGCAAATTCGATCCTACAAAGACAAATTCATATTCTTCTCTTCTATACTGATTTCAGCTTTGATGCCATCTAGAAATTCCTTGTAGATTCAAACTGATAAATGTAATTTACTAAACAATAGACTTGAATAAACTCTACCACTCGTGGAAATAATTAAATGATCGCAAAATAAAGAAGCATTCAAGAGAAAGAAATCAATAACATATTATAGAATGATTTTTAGGGGAAAGAAAAAACTAAAAACCCTTCCTATCTGTATATTGAATTAGTTAAAAAAATAAAGAAGATTACAATGCTTTTCTCAAGCCCGAGCAACCTCTCCATTATCACAATCTATTTCACTGCTTCACAAGGTAGTTCTGGTCAATACTTAACGAAATACAAGCCTGCCCAAGTCCCTATTTCCTTGTGTTGTTTCCTTTTGAATTATCCCCTATTAATTAGGGAAATTCCTAATCCATAACTATGCAATCCATCATAGGAATTCCTCTAACTGCATGCACAACCTGTATAATTTGAATGACTATAAAACTGATAGTACACTTCCCTTGAACTCCAACCTCAACTAGGTAACTCGTAGATCACACATGCATGAGTTATTTATGGCTGTTTATTAGTTAACTGGTTGATCAAATAGTACACACCCGACTACTTGTCCGCCCACTAGTTCCTCCAAAAGTTGGGACTAGTTTAACTTACTTTAACTTAGTTTTACTGAATTAATTAATTACAACTCAAAATAAACTCAATTAGGGATCTTAAAAAGTAGGAAACTCTACATGACTCAAGTTAGGTCCTCAACTCGAATTAACTGAACCAAATAAGTCAAAATAACTTAGTTAACTTGTTCAAGTTGTCTTGTGACGTGAAATTACAATTTTATCCTAATTTAATTCAAGGGAAAATTAAATTAGGATATTTGTTGGTGCCATTTTCAACACCACACAACATGACATGGACATCGGTGGGATCAAATGCAAGTTTAAGGGGCATCTGTTTTACTACCATATTTCCTAGTATTCGCAACCAAGCTCATCCTACTTTTGGCTTGCTGTTTGGCTGTGACAAAACATAGTGGTGAATAGGGAAAAAACCCTTATGGAAAATAAAATACTTTGTCCAACAAAATTATATCCCTATTCCCATTGGCTCCATGTTTGGATTTTGATGATGTCAGTTGACAAGTTGTCTGACTATTCTATGGAAACACAATTTCCATAGTTATACCATCAAAAAAATGTCACCAAATCCCGAACCACATGCGAAGTTCACCTATTATAATAATAATTTGTGAACACTCTTTGACACTTATATTATTACTAACATGAATTGTTCCAATTGTAAATGTGGGAAATATTAGCTGAATATGCTTGGTGAGTGTGAATGATAGTTAAAACGAGTGGCTAATGTGTGCAAAAATAACATAGATGACATCCAAATTATAGAGGTATGAGCGCTATGAGAAGAGTATTGGAATCTCTATTGTGACAAAGATGATTATTTGCTTCACATATCATGAAAAACACATGCACATATTCTCTACCATCTAAGTTGAATTTTGAGTACCAATGGATCTATTCTAAACATCCAAATGGATAAACAGGATGTAAATCATAATTTTATATTATCAATGAACAATAGGCCCAGGGAAATCATTTATTAAATTAATTTATATTATGGCTTTCTATTTGAAAATGCCCTTATTTTCCCCCCTTGGCTTTCAATATTTATTTATAAGGAAAACCTCTTGGGATCCCTCCTCTTCCATGGAATATCTAGAAGGAGGGTGTCTCAACCACCAACTACATAGTGATTGGTAACCTCGATGGAATCTATTGAATTTTAACATGTGACCTATATTTGTCATGCTACTACCATGCCTTGGATAGATGGTTCAAATTATTGAACTAATTCTTGGGGATTTGGGATTTGTGTGTACATTATAGAGTTGAAGACATGCCATTACAAAATTTTATTTGGGATTTTACAAACATCCTCATCACGACATTGTGTGTACGACCAAATATTTCATTATGAAATACTTTCTTGTAGTTTATGTCATTTTGAAAGTTTATTTAGGATTTTGGTTGTCAATGGAATTAATTATTTTTGAACATTTGGATATCATCTACATATATTTCATGTATTTTTAAATACTTCAATTAGAGTTATTTTTTTAACCTAATATTTTGATTTTTCTCTCTTGTTTTAGCCATTTGATGTTGGCTTCTTCTTGGTTGTTTAGTTTCCTTGCAACAATTTTTTTCATGCATTGAGACTACATCCACCAATATAGACCATAGTAGCAAGTTCATTTCTGACCATAGTAACAAAAATCACTTGTTTAATTTGGACCAATCTAAAACTTTGTGCATCAAAGAAATTGATTTTTTTTCACTTGTGTGTGAGCCAAATTTGTTGCCTGTGAGTCTGACTTGCCAGCAGTGAGTTTGAATTGCAAGCACTTGTTAGCCTAAACTTTGACTTGAAAGTAAGTCCTAAGTTTTTATTTTTAATTGTTTGGTGAGATTGACTCTTGAGTCTAATGAAGTACATGCTTGTTTCACGCCATTAAAAAAATCAAACAAAAAAAACCCATTCTGCTTAGATTTTTGGTAGGATATTTTGCATGTTGTTTTTAGTGTTTTTTTCTAGTGTCTTGCAAACCTATGAAACAGGAGGAAATTAGCGATTTTTTAAGAAAATACATAAATAAACTAGTGGCATATTCACAGTTTACACAAGATTTATTGTGGAAACCAAAAATGGGAAAATCGACCAAACAACCACATACTTCACAATAAAATTTATATATATATATCACAACTCTGCTTAATCCTAATACATTAAGCGTGATATTTCCCTTGGCATTCTTGAGTTCAAGTTGATCTACTAGTCCTTAGCCTTGTTGATATTTTTGCCCAGCCAATTTTTGGATCATTTTGTCTGGAAAAGCATGTTGATTCTTGCTTATTTGAATGAACATCATGTACCTAATTTAATTGTTTCACATTTTGTACATATAATAAAGAGTGGTGGTGACAACCATTTTTTTCCAAAATGAAAATGATTGTGCATTTGTTTGATCAAGTTTTCATGGTTAAGATGAAGGTTTTGGCAATATTGTGTTAAGGTTGGAAAATTATTCATATTCTTACTCATGAGAGTCCCTCAATAAATCTCATGTCATGTTTCATATTTTACTCTTTGTGTACCACCTTCACATTTTATAATATTTCTAGGAATGAAAGTTGTCCGAGGAACCTCAAACTCACATGATAAGGAGTCCTACATCATCTAGGCAACTGGTAAGTATGGGTTTTGTGTTTTGAATCACATTAAAACTAATTTTGGTTCTACAGATATCATGACATATGAATTATTGTTTATGACTTTTCTAAATGTATATGTAGCCACCTCATGCACATGTCATGGTGTCTTTAAGACGTCAAACCTTTGGACCTCTACTTCCAATGCAAGTATGAAATGTGGCTTGTTGATGTTTTATTTACTTTATATATGTGCCATAAATATTAGTGTTGATTTGGACATTTACATGTAATTTATATTGAATGAGGCATTTGACAAATAAATTTATGACTGAATGCAGTTTAGATGTGGAGCACCACCAAAAGTAGGTCAACAATTTATGCCCCAAAGTATCAAAGACTTTTGGCATGTGGCTCAAGATAAACCACCAACAAACACTATAATTTCTCCATCTTTTCAAACAAAACCTGTACAATATCCTCCACAAATGAAACATTTTCCTCCATGTCCAGGGAAACAACAACAAGCGCCACCTTCATCTTAGGCTCCTTATATGACTCATTTTCAACAACTAAGGTTAATGACAAGTAGTGCTCCTCTATCTCAGCAACCTAAACAATATCAACAACCTCTTAGTATGCTACCTCCACCTAGTTTAGGTGGCATGTTATTGCCTCTGTCATCATCCTATATGGTACCATCTACTTTTATTTGTATAATATTTATTATAGCATTTCAATGCATTTTATTCTGAACGTAGTTTGCATGAAGTATGATTTTTAATATTTTCTGGACTCTCGTATTTTTTGTTCTCTAGCTTGTTCCAACTACCTATGTTCAGTCACATAACTCATAGTGTTAATCCACAATATCAAGCTATTTCTCTACCTCGACACGTTTCAGTGGTGCATTCTATAACTCTTCAATGGGGATCTTCAAATCAAACTAGTGTCCCTGTATCTCAAGGGATGTAAATAGTGAAACAATATATTGTTGGTTTTACTTAAACTCCTGTAATGTTTTGAAGCATGTTAAATGTATTCCAGAGGTTTTATTGTATATACCTTTCGAATAAACTGGGTTTTCTAAATTTGGTAACATGGAGCCTCTATAATTATTGTATTTATTGAATTTGTTGTCATATGAGTGGTAGATTTCTGAACTGACTTGACATTTATTCTGTATTTTAAAGGGACTTGTTGTACAACCTGGTAATTCCAACTTACAAATTTCCTCATTTTGGAAAGAACATACAATCACGAATGGAAGAAGGTATGAGCAATGGTAATTCAAAAGTATATTATTAGTTTTTATATCTCACTATCTAGTCAGAAGTGACAAAACAAGGTTGATCTCATGAGTAACAATATGAGGGATACATGTAATTTTGATCTTGTGGTGCTGCTTATTACTTACATGTTTAATTTTTGTTTAGTTAGTAGTAAATATCTTTAATAGAAATACTACAAGTATTAAAATCATTTATATTATGCAAAAAAAACTTTTGTATCTAATACTTTGCAAGCTTTGTGTAATTACTTGTCCTAGGAATAAATTTAATTTGTACATTCTAAAGCCTACTAATTCTATGTTTTACAATACCTGAACTGAAATGGAACTTTTGAGTGAATTGGAATCTTTTGATCGTGTGTAGATATTATTTTAACAAGAAAACAAGGCAATCTCACTATATGATTGGGTTATTTTTTTAATATATGATACCATTCTTTAAAGATTTAGTATATATAGAGATTCATGACATTTCTGGAATCAATCTCTTCGCTCCATGATAATAATTATGGAGAATAGTTGACTAACTATGTTTCAAGTGGATTTTGTTTGTCCCAAATTTGTTGCTAATGACATAAAAATGGGAGAAGTTTTGTTTTGTTTTTTTCCAGATAATTATGAGGTCCAAAGTTACATGGGTATTACTAAAAGTAGATGGTTGACTGTACACATAATTCTGGATTAATTCACATTAATTCTCAAAGTGAAAAAAATTATAAATCCTCTCATTGATTGCTTTATGAATGAAATTTTTGTACTATGAAACTCTTCCAAGTTTCAATGCTCAAAAGTAGAAATATCCTACTTGGGAACAATTCCTTTTTTCTTTTATTCAGTGAGAAAGTAGAAGACTTATTATTGGGAGAAATTTCATTGTTTTTGTGTTAATAAAATGATTATATTCTTATGTTTAATTATCTTTGTGATGTATTGAATATATTTATCACAGCAAAGCTATTAATAGAGAGGAAAATCCCTGCTGTGGAATTTCTTTGGAGCAATTCCATTGTTTTTATGTTAATCAAATAATTATATTCTTTAGTTGATATATAAAAAATATTTATTACAAAAAAGATATTATTAGAAGGGAAAATCCTTATTATGGGATTTTGTTTCACATGAATATTCATTTCATTCTACTCTGATTATGTTAGGTTTCTAACACTTAATTGTTGTTCAATATTTTTGATGCCACAGGTGTTGGGTCAATTTTTTGGGTAAACTAACACATGTATTTTATTGTCAATCTGGGTTTGTAGAACTTAGAAGCATCTCCAAAATATATGGCTTTCAACTACATTCAAGTTTAGAAGATGAATTATTGAATTTAAAGGAAATGCATATTACAAATATAAAACTTAACTAAATAATTTCTAATTCAATTATGTAATAATAAGAAGAAGAAGCTCCTAACTTAGGAGAACTTGTTTTTCCTTCTCTACAATACTACTTCATGAACAAAAACCAAAAATACTAATGAACAATAGATCAAGATGCATGAAAGAATAATAGAAGAGGCTCCTAACTAAGGAGGTCCTTGCCGTCCTTCATCACAAATTCATTCATCATTAATTCCATTGTTAGAAAACAAGAAATTCAGAAAATCACTTAAAAGCAGGAAAGATGAATTCTAGTTTCTAGTTCTTAATCAGATAGAAGGAATGTTTAACTTAAACACTGGTTTGACCCTTCATATGAATAATAGAAATTAGATTAAGATCAATTAGTAGACATAATAAATCATCATACATCTAATTAATTGATCAAAACTGAAGCAAAACTAGCCAGGAAGTGTACTTAGCTCAGTGCGGGGGCCCTCCACCCTTGTCTCACACACTAAAAGTACTTCTTAGCTATTGGAGCTTATTCAACTCTCATACATAAGAAAACGATAAATTTTGTCTTCAATTAATTTCAGAAAATAAGAATCTCAAAGTCTCTAACTTTTTCCTACTACCTTCTTCTTTTTTCTTGGAGAGAGAACACTCCTATTTATACATGTGAGTTGCTTTGAAAAAGAGATAAGCAACTCATAATTACAAATCCACTTTTCTTTCAACCAATTTCCAAAATTACAAAATATGATCCCTATAAATATTTACACAAACCTTGGATGAGATATCCATATCCTCAATATTATCTCCTCAAATATCTTTGATCCCTTCAAATCTTCACACAAATCTTGGATGAGATATCCATGATCTTCTCTTTGAAATGATCTTGAATAATTATCTCCTCATATCTCTTTGAAATATTCATACACATTACAAGACTCACACAAATTTTGAGTCATCTATGAAAATATATTAATTTCCTAATAATTAATCACAAATTCTCTCAAAATGCACAAAAATAAATAAATTGGAAAATAATGAGGGAGACCCATATTTAATATGGAAAGAGTATGATAAATAGCGAATCGAGAAATATATTATGGATAAATGTGAAGAATAGAAAAAGGAAAATAAGGTGAAAATGGGACATTTTGGAGACCCAAAAACACGTAGATGCATCCACTGCTTGGAAACAATTCACAACTCCAGAGGAGATAAAATGAGTAAATATTATTCTTTGATTAGATCATTGTTTACCCGATTTTTAGGTCAAATTGGTAATTTTTCTATATTTATCTAAAATTTCTAACTTCTGAAAACATTTTTTTACACAGGTACTATTACAACAAGGTCACAAAACAATCCAAGTGGACTATTCCTAATGAATTGAAGGTTTGTACTATTTCTTATTTTTCTTTGAGAAGGTTGGTGCCGTTTTGTTTTTTCAAATTTTAGTAAGTGATTTTAGTAAGTTCTTTTGTGTGATTTATTCAAATCACTCGAGAGAAAAAAAAAAAAAAGTGACTTTAGTTGGAAACCCTGAAGGATCACTGTCCCATTGTCCACGACTACATCACATGTTCCAGTTGTTGTCACATCATCTTCATATAAAGCATCAAAAAATCTATCTACTCCCAACATATTTATATATATTACAATCTTAGCATCAAGATGACCTCCAACAATTTCTGCACAAGTTATGCATGTTTTTCTGAAAAACCTAGTTAAAGTTATGGATTCTTTGACAACAACTATTTTTACATGTACTAGAGCTGTCTCATTTTCCATGGCCACATCTGTTCTCACAAATCCCGCAATATGTGTCATGCAAAAAATCACTAAAACTATAGTACCACTTGCTACCACTGCATCATTGACAACAATTGCTGTGATTCCCACAATTGATGCAATGCCCACAAGTGTAGTGCAAACTGCAGTTGCTACAACAATGTAAGGGTCAACTATATTCTTTGATATCGACTATATTATATCAAATAGATGGAAGGTTTCGTTGATTTCCTCTAATTCATATTTTTCCATTTTTTTGTCATTCATAAGTCAAATAATAGTCAAGAAAAGTATAATTGGGCTGCAGAAACTCATTTGTATAAAAATCCTCCTATTCAATAATAATATCTATTCTTCTAAATCAACTTCTCGCAGCTAAAAACTACTAAAGCATCGACGAGTTCAATGTCTAATTTAGCTGGTATCTCATCAACTGGCCTATCATCCTTGACTCCAACATCCTCATAATAATATCCATGTACCTCCATAAGTTTTCCAAGGTCAAATTTTGGTGCCTTCAAAATTTTAACTTTCCTGATAAATACATTTTGCAGAGAATAAATCGAGGAAGTAGCATTTTGAATCTCCTTTCCAATCACCTCCGGAATAAATTTTTCCACTATCTCTTTCATATCACACGAAGCAGATTCATGTATCATGATCTCTCTCATTTTCCTAGAAATCTGTCTTATTTGACTTGTTTGGGAATAACATGTTCCCTTGACTTGATTGGGCCTCCTATTTGTGAATCCAATGTAGAACATACACAAAAACCATAGTTATATTTTTTCTTAACCATTCCACGCGATATTCAGTCAAAGAATACCAATTGCGAACCAAGGATCTAATCTTATCAGTGGTGAAATCTATTCCGTAGAAATTAGTGAGGACATTCCTTCCCTGAACATCCTCTGCACAAAGCTTGATCTTTATGTAAGATTTATCTTCATGATTCTAAAGATTAGCTAGTGAAACCTCAAACACACAATGCTTAAGCTCTTCAGATGCAGCCTTAGTACCCTGATTCCGTGTAGGAAGGGTCTTTCCAACTTTCCTTGTGTTAAAAGTAGAAGGAGCCTTCACTTCATACCAATCCTTCTTTGAGAAGGGGTCGGCAACATTCTTCTTGCCTCCCTTATTTCCCTTGGATATGCACTTGTTCTTCCCAATGGTCATTGTTGTTCCAGAAGCATCTCACAGAATAATCACAACCTCCCAAATCGATCTCCACCGTCGCTCAAGGGTCAAATACTGATAAAAAAAATGTGGAGCTTTAAGGAAGGAAGAACTGATGAAGCTTCTGCATGGGATTTTGAGGTAAAAATTACATCTGTAAATTAGAACGAGATTGTTGTTTGGTAATATCTTCACTAAAATCATTCTCTCACCCTTTATTATAAATTCATTATTAAGAGGGTTATTTACTTGTTAGGGATGGAAATTCACGCCACTTTCCATAAACATTCATCATAATTCAAAATTCTTAATGGATCCTCATACATTTGACCCTTCCATTTTTGAGGTTAGTGAATGTGATGTTTCAAGAATGTTTGTATTTTGAGGATTAATGTTACACACATATATATGTTTTCTAAGGTTCACAATGGACATCAATGAAAAATTAATGAAAATTTGTTGTTTTTTATTGTCTTGCTTTCAAGATCTAAGGATATATTATTTACTTCAAATGGATTAATATTTATGTATTTGTTGTTGCAGAGACCTCAAAGTGACACATGTTTGTACCCTTTGGAAAGGAGTCCATTCATGCCCTGAGAACGAATTGACAAAGTTGGAGATGCTTATCCTCATCGAGCATCATGTGGCATTCATGCTATATGGTTGTGGCATTTAGCTAACTCTTTTGAGTTTGTTGTTGTTGTTTTTTTTTTGGTAAATTCTATAATCATGCATTTAGGGGCTGCATGATTATAGAATTTACAAATATTATGTCGTTGAGAAATTTTTTAAAATCAATGCTTATATATGCAATTTCAAGGATTTCCATAACTCATCACATAATTATTTAAAGGGTTCCAACTCAGTGGAAGAGCTTCTACCTTATAAGCAGGAGGTTGGTGGTTCGATTCCACTATGCCTTAACATCAATTAATCAATGATATTGTAATTTATTTTTAATTAAATAATTCTATATTTATTTATTTCAATGGTGAGATATTGTCTCTAAAGAGACAAAAATGATATTGTAACATCTTTAAATATATATTTTTATTTGTCTCTAGAGGGACAATAGCTAGGATTAAAGACATATTATCCCTATAAAGACAATATATCTTTAAGTCGAAGTATTGTCTCTAGAGAGAAAAATCAAATTGTCTCCGAAGAGAATAATTCCTGTGTTATATATTGTTTTTATAGAGACAATTTTTTAAGATAATAATTTGAGACACTCACTTAAAGACAATGTTTAAGACAATACACAAGTTTTTTTTTCCTCAAGTTAAGACAATTTACCCAAAAATGTCTCAAATATTGTATTAAAACCCCTCTATGTTACAACAGTGTGAGTCTGGTAGAGAAAATAACAAATAATGCACTTATCTTCATATGATATATTAATATCAACAAATATTAGCTAACTTATCATATTATTGAAGGCATTCATATGCTCTATAATTGAGTATCCATCCTTCAACCTCATGTTATACATCTTCTTCCATAAGAATAATTTGTTCACTAGGGAATTATATTGATACAAATCCCCTAACTTTTCCCACAAAGCCTTCACTGGTATCTTTCCACAAAACATTTAGTAATATTGAATCCAATAGAAAAAATCGTATTGTGCTATTTTCCTTTCAATCCAACATGGTCTAGTCTTCTATTTACATCCCAACAAGTGCAGTACCCAAATCCATAATGGTCCACTTATCTTTGTCTTAATTTTTCACAACTCAAAACTATACCCATTGAAATTCTCAGTATGTAGGTTTTAGCACCATACAATTAATTTTTACAAATAGTATCTTAATTAAAATATAAAATATAAATTGGAGAATACACACATTAGCGTAGAGATTTTATCTTGGAAACTCTATAATGGAAAAACCAACAAGATATTTCGATATACATATATACATAAATAAATACATACATGTGTGTGTGTTGTAAAATATTACGATACAATATATATCCCTTGAAAACCAATAACTACTAATCCATTTTCCACATATTATAATACAATTGTAGTTTCTTAATTGAAATTATAAAACCATGGGAAAATCCACTATGAACCACGAAACTTGCTTATAGCAAAAATCACATGTAAAAAAATTCCAAAAAGAAAGAAAAAAACATATTAAATGTTTTTTTAAGGGTGCTAACTCCAAATCCCAACATAGGGGGGATTTTTCTCCCCTCCAAACTACCTAAACAGGAGGGTATTTCTGCCCTCCTGTGATCCCCCCACTATGCTTACTACAATGTACAACATGTGTTGATAGTCATGCAAAGAATATAACAAATAGAAAAATTATGGTGGTATGTAAATGGTCATATTTGAGAGAGAATAATAAGGAGTCTACTATTAGAGGGGAGGGATGACAAGTGTAACACTCCCCACTTCCAACGCTAAATATTTCTCGTACATGTATTTGGGTAGCTATTGAACAAACAAACTAGTGCATGACAATATATTTTTACGATGTGAATGGAAATACAATGTGAAGAGATAAGAATTTAGTAAAAAAATTTAGTTACCCAACACAATGGGGGCTTATTTAACCAATACAATGGGAGGTTCTTAATTTGTTCAAGTGTGGGTTCTAATTTTATTAATCAAATGAAAATAACATTGGGGAAACGTGGGACATCATTAGAAGAGAACCATATTGTATGAGGACACTTGGATAGTAAGTCATAAAAGAGGAAGGTTTGGACTACAATATTTTTAGAGAGTGCACCATCTTATAGGAGGGGTGTTGATCCCAGGGAGGATCATGCTTGGAGGGTGTTTCGCTTGTATGGAATTATGTCCTTAACTTATTATATATATAGGGGAGGATCGAGTTGTTTTATATTTGTCATCGTTATACTCTATTCATCGTATTGTCTTAGAGAAGTCTTGTATGGAGACATACATTAGGATCATGAGGAATCCCTAGTAGTATGACATTAGTGTGCATGAGAAAACCCTAGAATAAGAAAAGGGGAGAGATAGATATATTATATGTTTCATAGAGAGATTTATTTTGTGTGAATTTTATTTTTTCTCATGTGATGCTAGGGTTTATGCTATGCATGTATACCCTAAATAATAAAATGGAGTTGGTTTGATTCATGATTATGACGATGATGGATCTTCTTGTACTCACAACAAGAAATCCCTATGATTAGCTCCTTTTTTTTTCTTCCAAGGACAAATTTAGTGTGTTTTTCTCCAATGTTTTGAAAAAGTCGATGGCATTTATCAAGATGGTGCAATTATTGGCATTTATTTTTTCGACAAAAACATTTAGGCGTTAATTCAGGAAATAATAGTGCCAGAAATAACGATGAAAATAACCTCGATAATATCAACAAAAATAGTGCCGGTAATATTAACGAAAATAGCGCCATCAATTTCCCCGAGAATAGTGCCAGTGATAGCACCAGGTTTAGCTCCTTTTTTGGTACCCACATTACCTCCTTGGTTAGCTACCTTTTCAGCCCCATAATCAATGCCATATGTGCCTAAATATTTAATTAATTGAGGTGTTGTGGGTTAACTAGTGGATAGAGGCTTTGAGGATTATGAGATTTAGGGATTAAGGGATTAAGGGTGAAGAGCTAAGGGATTTGGTGCTTACAGGTTAGGTAGTTTAATGGTTAATGGCGATGTTGTTTCGAGTTTGGATGGTATGTTGAAGCTTGCTGTTACAAGATTACATTTAAGTTCCTTTACTGATTTGGATTAATTAAGATTCTAGGAGCTATTGTTGTTACATAAACAATTTCTTAAGAATGCGTTACATTTCCTAATCAGATTGGATTTAGGAAATTCATTTATTCATCCAATTAATACATACCTCACCCTACCATAATACTGCATGATTATACCATTATGACACCATTATATTTTACAATTAAACTGATGTAACCGTCACCATTAGTAACAACACTCCACAATTATTATTATTTTTCTTTATTATTCATGCTATTACATCGAAGATCAGTGTAGTCGTTCAAAAAATACTTTTAGTAAGTTCTTTTGTGAGATTTCTTCAAATCACTCGAGAGAAATAAAAAAAGAAGTGACTTTAGTTGGAAACTCTGAAGATCATTGTCCCATTGTCCACGACTACATCACATGTTCCAGTTGTTGTCACATCATATCCATCTAAAGCATCGTAAAATATATCTGCTCCCAACATATTTATATATATTATAGTCTTAGCATCAACATGCCCTCCAATAGGGAAAATTTTAGGGGCGAATTTTAGCCCAAGGGCGAATTTTAAAGGGTTTTTGATTTTGGAGGGGATTTTTTTATTATATAAAACCCTTTTTGTATATTTTTACATAATTAGCCCTATAATTATTTTAAAAATAATTAATTATTACCTGTTAGAACAAAAAAATAAATGCGCATAAACATTAAACCCATTGGATTTGCCTCCCGATTTTCTGGTTTCGAACCGATTTGAATGGCATTCGCCATGATTTACTCTTTAGGAGGGGGATTGGCGTTACATTCGCCCCCATTTTTTACTGGTTGGGGCTTGGAAGGGGCTTGGAAGTTGGAGGTTTTGGGGTTTTCATTATGAAATGTGCCAGTATTATGTGCAGGGAGGCCGAACGAGGGCAACAAGGTTCACGGTTTCAGAAGATCCAACTTTCAAATACGTTGGTACAGATGCATATTCCACGAACATTTACTTCGTGACCTCGGAGCTCACATCCTAGACGATATGATTTAATTCCTTTTTTCGCGGAAATAAAGTGAGCTCTGAAGTAGTCCATCCACAGGGCTATTCGCATCAGATTTTATGTTATGCCGCAGGCCTTGACAGGCTCCCAATCGGTAAACCATTGTTCGTTGACAAAAATATTTTTTTCATGAATTTTTTTGGGATAGGGCACATTCATTTTTTTGAAATTTAAATTTCCCTAACCTTATCTTTGCTAGGATTCTCATAAAAATTGAAGAGGGTTTCGACTTGTCTTCTTCATTAAAGTTGTGAACGAAATTGATTATCAGTTTTATCTTGAATTTCGTTGGATTTTTGGTCTCATATTTTCTTGCAGGCCACATATTTTATTCTGTGGATAAGCCATGATTTGTAGAACCTCTTTCATCTATTCAGGTAAAGGTTTTGATACAAAATAAATTTGTGAACAAATTTAGTTTTGGAGGAATTTCTCAATGCAAATTCATCATAAAATTTCACCCTTTCAAGATCTAGCCCTGTTTATCAACTTCTGAGATCTAGCAGCTTTTATTTGGTTATTTATGGGAGTATTTTCATAGTCATAGGGTTTGAAGAAGGATTTCACTTGTTTTAAAATTTCTGTCTCTAGCCTCTGTTTTGAAAGAAGTTTTAACGTCAACCTCTTCTAAAAATTGCCAAAATTTATTTGGGTATGTTTGCATGATTTTTTAATTACTTCCATCTTGGACGCAAGCCCTTAGGGCATCAATTCGCTGCTTGCTAATCTTGGTCACTGCAGGTTGGAAGAAAGATTTCACTGAAATTTTGAAATGATACTGTAGAAATTTCTTGTTTTCCCACCCCGGTTTTCAGTTTCACCTTATTTCTCATTTTAGTTAAATGCCCTTTCCCATATCCTTACATTCAACAACAGAAAAATAATTTTTGCTGAAAACACAAATTCTGGAAAATTTACAGAATGCTGGAAAATGCAGAAATAAAAATCAGCAAGCTCAAAACAGCGATTCAACACATTTTAACACAGAGATTTTTGGTTAAGGTGACCCTGGAAAAACCCCCTACAAATCTTGGGGAAAACCAGTCTGAAAGCTTCTCTTTTATTTCTGAAAAAACCTTTTTACAGAGAGATGAAATATACAGGAAAATTTCCAGCAAATTAAATATAGAATTATCTTGTTTTCCGTGCTTGCCACCGCCTTGGAAAATGTGCCGGAATAGCAATAAACTCAAAATAGAAAATTTTTACAGCAAGTGACAGTTTAGAAATTCGTGCCCAGAACTTAGCTGAACAACCGTACGGACTGTACGGAATTTTCCAGCAAGTTGCCTTTCTCGAAAACAGTGCTGGATGCCTCGAAAAACGTGCCCAGCCACCTAGAAAATTGAGCCCCCTTGCTGCTGTACTTTTCCTCGAAAAACGTGCTGCCTTTCTCGTTGAAAACCGTGCCTCAGTGCTGCTGTACAGACTGCTGTACAGATGGATCTCTTGGTTTATGTGCTGCTGTACGATCAAGCTGCCTCGGTATCCGTGTAGCCTCTTGCTGCCTTGGAAATCATGCCCTCCTTGCTGCTGTACTGATTTTCTGAGTGTGCCCTCTCCTTCACCTTCTCAAGCTCTCTTCAGAAAATGTCTCCAGCTCTCCTTCTCTTCCTCTCTCAATCTGCTCATGAAAGAATGAATGACCTTTTCCTCCTTTTCCTCCTTTAACCTAACCCTAAGTGACTTTTGGGGAATCCCTAAATCCAATGGCTGAAATAGATTGAGATCTAGGGCTGAGATTAAATGCTCATTTAAATCTCACTTTCTATTTTTTAATTCACCCCACTTTAATAAAGACCC
Source organism: Pinus albicaulis (assembly GCA_034641835.2). NCBI lineage: Eukaryota > Viridiplantae > Streptophyta > Pinopsida > Pinales > Pinaceae > Pinus > Pinus albicaulis. The sequence continues at coordinate 1,265,684,306 of CM076580.1, read as the reverse complement.
ACTTAGTCATTTATTTCCAAAATCACTTTTCCTTTCTAATTTTACATTGACTTTATTAAAGTCACTTTAAAATTAGACTTTAGTAACTTTATCACTTAAAGTCACTTTTTAATTAGATTTGACTTTATAACTTTATAAAGTCACTTTAGGAGAAAAATTAAATTCTTTTGGACACTTTTCCCTAGGCCAAAGATCAAAGCCTTAGGGAACCACCTGTCCTCCGGTAACCAAATTTCAACACTCCCTCTTACCGAGGAAGGTGTTCCTCACCACACCCATCTTGTCTCTGAAGTAGACATGCTTGCCCAGTGGTAAGGCTTTGGTAAGAATATCTGCAACCTGCTCATCAGTGGGAATATACTCAAGCTTCACAGCTCCTTTCTGAACATAGTCTCTGATGAAGTGATATTTGATCCCGATATGCTTTGACCTGTCATGAAATACTGGATTCTCCGTGAATTTAATGCAACTTTGATTATCACGATGCGATAAACAGTGTCAACAAGCGGCCAATAGTAAACAACATCTTGGCTTGGGTGGCCTGCAACAACTGAATAACCATGTATCTGTTCATGAACACAGTGCCTGCGGCTGGCATGGAGGTACAAGCCGCAGCACTGCCCCCGCCGAGCTGACAGCTTAACACTGCAGAAGTGCTCTTTATTAGGCACAACACCTTCGTCCCAATCAGTGATTATAGCTTTGTCAATCTCACTCATCCCCGCGTAGTCAGGACAACAATCTGTTGTCCCACGCAGAATGCGCATAAAATGTGGCGCTGCGGCCACCCGATGAACCTTTTAGGCTCACACATAAGGCGATTCATCGTGTTGACTACCAACAATATACGGGTCTAGTGTTGACCAAATACATCAAGGAACCAATCAGCTGCCTGTACAATGTGGGATCCACCAACTCGGAATCCGAAGCATGAAGCTTCTTCCGGTTGGTGATCATCGGTGTCGACATGGGTCTACAATCCTCCATGTGGAATCTGCCAAGGATGTCCACAATATACTTCCCCTGTCCCAGGAAGAAATGCCCCTCCTCCTGCCATACCTCCAAACCCAAAAAGTAATGCATCAAGCCGATGTCCTTCATCTCAAACTCCGCCGCAAGATCTCTCTTGCAGTGCTCTATGAGTCTCTCTGCACCTGTAATGACTAAGTCATCCACATACAGCACCAGAATGAGAGGCTCCTCACCTATTACAATATAGTAAAGGTTCGGATCTACCTCACTCTTTGTGAAACCCATCTTCTGCAAGTAAGTATCTATCCTGGAGTACCAAGCTCTGGGAGCTTGCTTCAGGCCATAAAGGGCCTTCTTCAGTCTGCACACATGGGACTCCTTCCCATGCACCTCAAAGCCCTGTGGCTGCTCAATGTACACCTCCTCCTGTATGAAGCCATTGAGAAATACGGTCTTCACATCCATCTGGTGGATCTTCCAACCCATCTCTGCTGCTATCGATATAATGGAGCGGATCGAAGTATATCGAGCCACGGGAGCGAAGGTCTCCTCATAATCAACTCCCTCTACTTGGGAGAACCCTCTAGCCACAAACCTCGCTTTGAATTTCTCAATGCTGCCATCTCCAACATGCTTTACCTTGTAAAACCATCTGGAAGTAACCACATATTTTCCCTCAGGCCTCAACACCACCTCCCAAACATCATTCTTCATGATAGAAGAATACTCCTCCTGCATGGCCTCTCTCCAGACCTGCTGGCTAGCTGCCTCCTCATAGCTAGAAGGCTCAGAGTCAAGGATGTTGGTAGCCATTTCCATATAGCTACAAAACCTCTCAGGTGGTCTGCTCTCTCTAACCAGCCTCTTAGGCCCAGCAACAGATGTGGCCTCTCTCAAGGTGTCCTGAAGCCACTTGGGCTTCCTCTTCCCTGAGCACACTTCACCCATTGGAGAATGAAACTCCTCCTCCTCATCATCAGGAGACTGAACTCCTGACTGTTTGTTTGCTTTCCTCCTGCCTGCACCTGAACCTGTAGAAGCTGAGGTACCATGTGAACTGTCCATCAGTGGACTCCCTAGTGAACTGCTCTGCATGCTGCCCGAAGCACCACCCCTCTGACTCTGTGAGCCACTGCTCACTGAAGGACCTGACATCATCATAGATGTACCTCCGGATCCTCCTCATCCCTGCCCACTGGATCCCTGTGACTGACTCAACTGCTGCTGGGGGTCTGGCTGATCCAGATACTCTAACTCCCGTGACCTCCTAAAGGCCCTATCCTCCTTGAACTTCACATCTCGCCTGACAAAAAATTTCCTCTGTGCAGGAATGTAAATTCAAAAGGCCTTTGAGGTCTCACTATAGCCCACAAAGATACCCTTCTCTGCTGTGGGCTCTAGTTTGGTCCTCTTCTCCTTGGGTATGTAGGAGTATGTAATACACCCAAAGATACGAAGATGACCAATATCAGGCTTCTTTCCAGAAAAATCCTCCTCTAGAGTCATGTGCCCCAAGGCATGACACAGACTCCTGTTCTATAAATAAATAGCAGTGTTGCAGGTCTCTGCCCACAAAAACAATGGCAACCCCTGATCATGTAACATGGCTTTGGCAGCCCCTCCGATGGATCTGTTCTTCCTCTCCGTAACCCCGTTTTGTTGGGGGTTGTAAGGAACAGTGAACTCCCTCCTAATGCCTGCCTCCACACAATACTCAACAAAATATCCAAGGGTGTACTCTCCTCCATTTTCCGACCTCAGGGAATTGATCTTCCGACCTGTCTGTGTCTCCACAAGAGCTTTGAACTCCTGAAACTGCTTGAAGACCTCACTCTTGGTCTTCAAGAAATAAATCCAAGTCCTCCTGGAGTGATCATCAATGAATAAAACATAGTACTCATATCCACTCAAGGAAACATGAGACATTTGACCACTCACATCGGAATGAATCAAATCAAGTATCCTAGTCGCTCTGCTGTCACTGCTGGGAAAAGGGGATTTTGCAAACTTGCCCATCGCACATCCTCTGCAAGTATAAAAGTGATCAGTACTGAAATCTGGCACACCTGTAGTGATCTTCCGCAAAGTCCTCAAGGCTCCATGATACATATGCCCCATCCTGCGGTGCCAAATCTCACACAGCTCAGAACTGCTAGCTTTGTTGTCGGTACTACTGCTCAATGCCAAAAGGGGCTGAAATGCAAACTTGTACACCTTTGCATGGCGTACACCTATCATTCTAGCTGAATCAGCTGGAGCGCCCCTGGGATATATCAGCACCTGCCCTCCCCTGAGCAGTATCTCATACCCTCTATCCTCCAAATCTAAGACAGATATGAGGTTCTTCCTCATCCCTGGCACATAAAGAACATATGACACCTTCAAGGGAGGTTTGGGTTCCCTATGAAATGTCAGTGTTCCCACACTGACTGCTCTAACAACTCTGTCATCACCAAGTACTACCTCTATATCAGTTCCAGTCTTTGAAAGCTTTGAGAAGTACTCACGGACTCCTGTCATATGACATGAAGCCCCACTGTCCACGTACCAGATACCTGAAGATGCTCCGCTAGTCGAGGGAAATGCATGCTCCCTCTGAACCTTTGTGGTAGGTAATCCTACACTAGAGGAATCACATGCAATGAACCCAAACTCCTGGTCAAAGCGATCTACCAGGGTCTATCTAGCCTACTATTCCTTCTTTGTCGTATAAGTTCTTGACCTTCTTCTTCTTCGTGGACACCTGGCATAATGCCATCTTGGTGTACTTCACCTTGGAATAGTCCTTCTGTGTGTTACCCTGTTTACCTTTACCTTTGCCTTTGCCCCCACCATTGCTTGTGGAAGCATGCTTCTTCCCTTTTCCTTTCTTGCCTCATGCCAATAGTGCTACATCCTCATCTTGCTCAACTGGCTTGGCTGCCCCAAGCTTACCTTTCCCGATCTCTGTCTGAATGCAATCATCCCAAAACCTCTCCCATGTAAGAAGGGTCTCACGTGCACAAACCCCATAAGCAAAGTTCATCCATGAACTGGGGAGGCCATTCACTGCAATCCGCACCAACTCAGTGGGTGGAATGACCTCTCCAACTGCTGCCAACTCATCTCTCACGTTAGTAATCTTTGTGAGATATCCAGCTGCACTATCAGTCTTACCCACCTTAATGGTCTTCAACTTCTCCTCCAGGACCATTTTCCGGTTCTCATTGGTACTCTGGTAGAGATTGGACAATGCTGTCCACATCTCATGAGCATTTCTCTTTCCTCTCACGTGAGGAATGCAATGGTCTTTGACTCCGTCTAGAATCAGTCTCTTACCCTTGTTGCTATTTTTATTATATGCTGCCAATTGAACATCATCAGTAGGTACAACAACAGGGTTCTGTGTGGTATGCACCATGATGTCCCAGACTTCTGCCTCCTCAAAGATACTCTACATTTTGCAGCATTCTGTAAATTTTCCAGAATTTGTGTTTTCAGCAAAAAATATTTTCCTGTTGTTGAATGTAAGGATATGGGAAAGGGCATTTAAATAAAAGGAGAAATAAGGTGAAAATGAAAACCGGGGTGGGAAAGTCAAGAAATTTCTACAGATACAGGGTTTTTAATTTGTCTTTTTTGAGCCCATAATTCCAATTTGTAAAGAAATTCCTTCGCTGGACTGAGAACAAAGAAATGTTTTCTTATCTCTTTGCAAGTGTGAAGGTTGATATCTTTTGAGCCTTAAATCATCACAAAAAATCACCATAATAATATCCTAAAAGTTTTAAATAAAAATTGTGATAATTTTAGAGCTGGCTGCAAGGGCTAAGTTTTTCTTCTCTTTAGGGCCTTGGGCACTGTTTGATAACTGGTAGCTGATTTAAATTGAAGAATGATTGCTCCCTTTAATGTTGAAAGTCTGATGTAAGCTACAACAATTTTGAAAGTGTTTGAAAAAATTTTCATTGAAAATTCTAAACCTTAAACCTTGAGATTCACCCAAGAAATTTAATTAAAAAATTTGAGTCATAAATTTCTAAGCATATTTTGGTCCAGGCTATGATAAATCTTGAGACTTTCAAAATTTTTCTTGGTGGGCTGGAAGCATATCTATTTTCTGGTGTGAATTCTTACAAAAAAGTCATCATTTGCAAGGGTCTCTTATTTGTTTTTAGGTCATAAGACTGCAAAATCTCACTTAATAATCAAAAGGTTTATGTCAGAGCATATGTCAGATGCCAATGAGTAAAAATATCTTATCACTGACAGTACCATTCACTTGAAATTTTAAGATATTAATATTTATATTTAAAAAAAAAGGGACTATAGCATACTCACGTAGATGATCAAGAGCTGAAGGAGGCAGTAAGACTGCAAATTTTCCCAGAGAAAAACCATCCAAAAAGTTTGACAAAATATATTAGAACTTCCTGAGATTAAGCTGTCTCCAAAACTCTGGTGTGGATTAAAACAAATGCCACACTGTCTATATTAAATGAGAATCACTAAAATTTGTCTCCATTTTCCAACTGGGGCTACAAAATAAACACAAACACTTTCATGTAAGAAATGGTTGTAGGAGTGTCCTTTATCAAGAAATGGTAGATTTCTGTTTTGTTGCAAACCTTGAATTTTGTTGCAATTTTTAATCAAATAAGTGATCAAGAGAAAAATGTTGTCTCGTAATGATATATCAGAGAAAAGGATATGTTACCCACCCCAAGGGTGACCCCTATATGATTCATCATCTTCCAAAGTCGATTTTGGCCAGATTTTGAATCACATAGATAGGCTTTGTGGCAGCAATTGGATGATGACTAGTATACCGAGTTTGGAACTAATTCCAAAGTTGATTGAGGATCCATGTTCTTTAGACTTTGATCACCCTTTGCAGCAAACTTCCATGTAGAGTCTTCTTTCATGGATACTCTCATGAAAGATCTATATCCTAGCAACATCAGGTTCTAAACTAGAGAGGTAATCCCTTTTTACAATCTATGCCCTTTAGGTCCTTCCTTAAGTTTCAACCAAGACCAGTAAACGAGAGTTCATGTAGTTGAACATTCCACAGTTCTAAGTAGTGGTACCCTTGTGGTAGAAAGAATATACCATGAAGAACACTAATCACAAATGATTTGGTAGATATTCATGGGAAACACTAAGATATTTATAAGTCCTACCATTTCATGTCTAATTTTTGTATTAGCAACTACAATCCCCTTTTCTTCCACCTAGTATCTTGTTTCCATAGGGTGCCACCTAACAAAAAGTATCTGAATTCACCCTGCAAAACTTGATTGACCTTTCTCAAGATGATACCAAGTTTCTATGTCCCGTGAGACCCCTTAAGGTATCTTCTAAGCACGATGGAGCATTTTTCCTCAACCTAGCAATACAAGGAGAATTGTTTCTCAATCTAGCAACACACATGAGTATTGTTTCTCAAGGCAGTGACATAGAGGAGCATTGTTTCTTAATACAATGATACAAAGGAGCATTATTTCTCAAGCCAATGACACAAGGGAGGATTTCCCGCTCTAAGAAAGGTCTTATTATGCTTCCAGACCATATTGTTAAAGAATATTTTTGGGTGTTTTTAGTCTCCTCTAGGACCTTAAACATTGATGTATTTTAAGTGTGAGTTGGATTGTGTGCTTATTATGTTGGTTTGTATTTTTTTGCCTTGAATGTTGTGATGGAATCACCACTTCAAGATACTGAGTCTATCATCATAGAACTTGAAATTCCATGGATATGCCACTATTATGTTAACCCTTCTTCACAGGAGTGTCAGGTCTATATGTTGAATATTCTACTTATGTAAAAGTGTTGATAATGAATGTCGAATCATACAAAAATTGAGCTTATCTCATGGGTGTCAAGATAGTCATCACATGAATCTGAATTTTTTCCTTCACACACATTCTAATACTGCCATTATAAGAAATTTTGAGAGAAGGTAAAGATCTTGTCCCAAGAGTTACATTCACCATAGTCACAAAGACACCACACCCATTACATCATGAAGATATTATAGGTGTGCCAAGATTTTTATTGAGAGACCAAATAGGTTTGTCACCTCTAAGTGACAGAATATATGCTTAGACAGTCATTATACACTAAGATATCAAATTAATGTTTAATATATTGCCACATTCATCCTAAAGAACATATGTTTGTTGAGAATGTCATGTAATACGAATTCTATAATATTTTTGAAGTTGTTTGTCAATATGTCAAGGCATATATGTCTAGGTCCATTCATACTTTTCAAACATATACATTAGATCTGTCTCCAAACAACCACTAATATAATCACCATAGGAACCTGAATTTTGTTTACTTGAATGCTGGAAACTAAGGCATCTGAATCCACAAATTTTATCTGTTATTTGAATGTTAGAGGCATGAACTCACATTTACAAAATATAGGATGATATTAATTGTTTTTGAGCATAGGATCTGTATCTAGAAGCAATGAAGTAGAAAATTATGTAGGCACTTACAGGATACTACAACATATTGCTTAAAATAATACTTAAAGGCTCCATTTGATTATATCAAATGAAATTTTTTGGTGTAAGGATTTGATTTACATAAGTCACAATGATAAAACAACGACCAGATCTACCCATTCAACATAAATGATAAAGACACTCAACTACAAGTTTCAAAGCAGTGAATAATTCAGAAATTTTGCCACATTTGAATGGATCTGACTTTTATGTCAAGCGTATGATAAAAGAAGGTAAAATGAGAGAATTTGTAGAGTATGGTGCTTCCAAATTTATATCCCTTCTCCATTAGGTTTAATTTTACATATATGTATTGTTTACAAATTTTCTTTGTACAACTTGGTTATTGCATTTTTTCTTAGGTATTGTCTTGGACAAGTCTTGGTGTCATGGCACTATCTTTATTATGGCTCTCTGGATTTTATTTGTGGTTGATTTCTTTGTAGTCTTGGATTTTCACTTTTCAGAATTGTAATCTTAAACTTTTTACCCTGCAAAACTTGATTGACCTTTCTCAAGAGGATAAAAAGTTTCTATGTCCCTTGAGACCCCTTAAGGTATATTCTAATCACGATGGAGCATTTTTCCTCAACCTACCGATACAAGGAGCATTGTTTCTCAATCTAGCAACACACATGAGTATTTATTCTTAAGGTAGTGACATGGAGAAGCATTGTTTCTTAATACAATGATACAAAGGAGCATTATTTCTCAAGCCAATGACACAGGGGAGGATTTCCCGCTCTAAGAAAGGTCTTCTTATGCTTCCAGACCATATTGTTAAAGAATATTTTTGGGTGTTTTTAGTCTCCTCTAGGACCTTAAACATTGATGTATTTTAAGTGCGAGTTGGATTGTGTGCTTATTATGTTGCTTTGGGTTTTTATGCCTTGAATGTTGTGATGGAATCACCACTTCAAGATACTGAGTCTATCATCATAGAACTTGAAATTCCATGGATATGCCACTATTATGTTAACCCTTCTTCACAGGAGTGTCAGGTCTGCATGTTGAATATTCTACTTATGTAAAAGTGTTGATCATGAATGTCAAATCATATAAAAATTGAGCTTATCTCATGGGTGTCGAGATAGTCATCACATGAATCTGAGTTTTGTCCTTCATACACATTCTAATACTGCCATTATAAGAAAGTTTGAGAGAAGGTAAAGATCTTGTCCCAAGAGTAACATTCACCATAGTCACAAAGACACCACACCCATTATATCATGAAGATATTATAGGTGTGCCAATATTTTTATTGAGAGATCAAATAGGTTTGTCACCTCTAAGTGACAGAATATATGCTTAGACAATCATTATACACTAAGAGATCAAATGAATGTTTAATATATTGCCACATTCATCCTAAAGAACATATGTTTGTTGAGAATGTCATGTAATACGAATTCTATAATATTTTTGAAGTTGTTTGTCAATATGTCAAGACATATATGTCTAGGCCCATTCATACTTTTCAGACATATATATTAGATCTGTCTCCAGACAACCAATGAGATAATCACCATAGGAACCTGAATTTTGTTTACTTGAATGCTGGAAACTGAGGCATATGAATCCACAAATTTAATTTGTTATTTGAATGTCAGAGGCATGAAATCATATTTACAAAATATAGGATGATATTAATTGTTTTTGAGCATAGGATCTGTATCTAGAAGCAATGAAGTAGAAAAGTATGTAGGCACTTACAAGATACTACAAAATATTGCTTGAAATGATACTTAAAGGCTCAATTTGATTATATCAAATGCAATTTGTTGGTTTAAGGATTTGATTTACATAAGTCACAATGATAAAAAAATGACCAAATCTACCCATTCAACATAAATGATAAAGACACTCAATTGCAAGTTTCAAAGCAGTGAAGAATTCAGAAATTTTGCCACATTTTAATGGATCTAACTTTTTTGTCAAGCGTATGATAAAAGAAGGTAAAATGAGAGAATTTGTAGAGTACGACGCTTACAAATTTATATCCTTTCTCCATTAGGTTTGATTTTACATGTATGTATTTTTTTAAAATTTTCTTTGTACAACTTGGTTATTGCATTTTTTCTGAGATATTGTCTTGGACAAGTCTTGGTGTCGTGGCACTATCTTTATTATGGCTCTCTGGTTTTTATTTGTGGTTGATTTCTTTGCAGTCTTGTATTTTCACTTTTCAGAATTGTAATATTAAACATTTCTACATTGGTTCACTTATGTTTTTTCTAAATAAATTAGGTGCTTAGATCAAGGTCCATGCCACTGCTTAAACTAGTAGATCAGTTAGAGTTGATAAGGATTTGATATTATGTTAATGAGGAAACCATGACATTGATTTGTGTATTGACACCTATACCCTCGACCCACATTGTTATGTGGTATGGTATGGGTCTAAGTTTAAATGAGAATTGGATCTCCTCAGAAACCCTGAACAAGTTTGTGTCATTTTCCCTCTTTGACAAAGCCTGCAACTTATTATCATTTAAATATAATAAGTCCAATGTATTGCAACAACTTTGTCATGAAAAGTTTGGCTTCCAGCTAAAGAGATATCTAGGAGAAAAATTCTCCTTTGGGGTCACCCACTTTTGGTGGGTAACACACCTTAACTAGAATTAAAAATATTTTATGCTTTTAAAATTATGTTTGTATATGTAGATTGATAGATCATTTTTTAAAGCCAAAATAATGTGATATTGTACATGCTGTCAATGGAGAGTACATTTCATAGTTGAAAAATGCAATTGTAAGTTTTAGAAGTTGCAATGTAGAATGTACAAGAGAACGAAAAGCTAGAAAGTAAGGTTCTACTTAGTCTAGACTCTATTCATTCATGTAATAGGACCAGAGGAGAAACTATTCTTTCAAAGTTAGGACCAACTAATCAGTCTTAGGACTTCACAGTAAAATTACACCTTCTTTACAACAACTTCATAGTCTATTATGAAAGTATACACATCATTTCATTCTACTTTTAAAGCAGCCAACATAAAATGGCTTGCTGCTCTTGCTCCACTACTAGGTGAATTTTTTTAACAGTTCCAGAGAGACGATACTAGGTGCAGACTGCAACATTGATTTCAAGTCTTGATACCTCTTCATTTGAGTTCTTGGAAAACAAGGAAGCCATTGTTTATCTACAAGGAGCAATGGGAAAACAAGGACTAAAATCCAACAAGAAGATACCTGCCCAATAAGTGGAGAAATATTCAAGGATGGCAGATGCCCAACAACCATTATTTTGGGTTCCTGGAATAGAAGGACAAACCACTGCTTATATGAAAGTACACAATAACGTAATATGATTCAAATAAAAAAATCACATTATTATAAATTGAATGACAAAATAACAGAGCATATACTGAAAACCATGCCTTCACTAGGGTTACCTACAGAGAAGAAAGATAAACAATTTATAGAAGGTTCCACCACTAATACCAACATAAAAGAGGACAAGGCTCATCAGTGTTCCATGAAAAGGTTAGACTAGGGCCTTGACTCTTCTACACACATAAATGTGAAAAGGGCAGGCTAGTCAGCAAGTGATGTGGTCGTAGCGGCCATCTTGGACTTGAGTTGTAATGCCACATGTTATTATCAAGAAATTGTTGTAGAAAAAATTGGATAAAGAGCATGAGTTGTAATGAACATGTTATTATCAAGAAGTTGTAGAAAAAATTGGATAAGGAGTATGAGTTGTAATGCACATGTTATTATCAATAAGTTGTAGAAAAAATTGGTTAAAGAGTATAATGGTGTCGAGGGGGCATTGCACATCTACTCCAACTGTACCACATTTTTCAATGCTTTTGGTGGATTTTCCCTTTGTGGTGGAGGTTGAGCTTTTAGTGGACACCAAAGATTGGGCTGCTTTGTTCTATTTTTTATGAAGTGGCTGGGTCTCCTTTGGAATGTGCTTCCTAAAACTTGGAGAAGACTGCATTGGAAGGGCCGGAGGAATTCTTTGTAAAAGTTGTGACTTTGTTGTTGTTATTGAGATCTAGGAAAGATCTGTAACAACTAGAGTTTACAAGTAAATATGACCTTACCATAAATTTCTTACTCTTCTTCACACCCCTATTCTTTTCTTCTTTCTCCAAAAAACCCCGAAGATTTGTTTCTTTCCCGTTTGAAAATTCCCCTTAGTCTTCTGCCAATCCATTTCTAGTCCATGATGTTATGAATATTCTCTTCTTGTTTTTGTATGCTGAAAGTCTAGGTTTTTAGTTCTGATTAATTCTGCAATATTTTCTTAGGATTGTAGTGGAAGATTGGCTCAGCTATCAAAATCTACAGCTTTGACAGTTAAGTGGAATACATTTGTATATTGGCATGATTTGTGATAGTATGCTTGACCAGGCTGATTGGCTGAACATAGTGTGATTTCCTAGACTTTGTGATCTGGATGAAACCATCCATGAAATTCCTACAGAATTCTTGTAATAGAAGCTTGTCTAAAACTTGGGGAGGAGGAAATGGGTAGATGATGAGTTGTCAAAGAACTAGACACAATATTACAATATTTGTGGAAGAAATAAGCATCTTTCCCTCTCAATAACTACTGTGTTTTTTCTGTGGTTCTATGTGAGTACTCTTTCAACAAACAATGCATTTTGTTGAAGAAGCTATTTGTTTTGTCTTTGATATTAGTGGCTACTAGAGGTGGACTGTTATGATGTTTTGATCAAATGTACTTTCCTTAGGCATTTTGGGGTAGGTAACAGTGTATAAACTACATAAGAAACTAAATTAAATGTGTTGGATTGAGGGAATGTTGTTCTTGGTAATGAATTGAATCACAAATTGGTTGTACTTGTCCCCAGTAGATCTTTCTCAATGATTCGAAACTTGTGCATTTACTCAAACATTATAATGGTACATGGCCTTCATATTGACTTCTATATATATTTTACACAGTAACCATAATATCTCTCTGGATGGGGGCTGGAAAATGTTAATTTTTTACTCCTGATGCGATGCTTCTTTTGTTTTATGTTTAGTCTTCCAGGAGTTAGTAAGTGCATAGGGATAGTTTGGACCCTCTTGTTTTAGGAGGGGGTTCACTTATTAAATCTCAGGCTCTTGATCTCCTAGCGTTGAGAATTTATATGACGGGGGTTCCACTTTTGAACTTCAAGGTGTTGAGACGATAACCTTCTTTTTGTTTTGAAATCCCAAAAAATGCAAAAGGATTTTGTGAGAAAGTTTTCAAAGTTATGAAATCCTTTGAAGCGTCCAAATGCCAAAAGGCTTTCAAGCCTAGATAATTTTGGGTTTTTTAGATTTGGTGAGATAGGTGAGATATTATCCAATGTCTTGAACCTTTGAAGTGAAAAAACCTCAATCTTTAGGACTTGGGAATTTTGGGACTTTAGAAGGGGTACGTCCTTAATAATATATTGAAATTTTGAAGTGGAAAAACTCAATCTTCGGGACTTTGGAATTTTGGGACTTCAGAAGGGTACATCCTCAATGAGGGAAGTGGCTTTCTAGTGTTCCAAGGGGTCAAATAATCAATTTTTGGAGCTTTAGGATTTAGGGAACCTTGAAGATGCATGTAGCAATGATGAAAGGCAACATCCCAACCTTAGCACTGTCTATATATTCTAGAAAGGTAGCATCCCAGCCTTAGCACTGAACTCTAATGTTCAATATCTGGTCAGTATCCTGGATAAGGACTCGGTGGATTCTTATTTTATCATTCTTACAATTCATGTAATTTTTAAATCCGTTCCTTGAGTATATCGATCATCCAATGTCCTCTCTTATCACTATTGAGGGTGCAAGTATCTCAACTTTTAAGCAAGCAATTGAAGCCTTTCTTTCCTCCTTTCTTTGCCCCACATAAATTGAGGGAGGATATATTCTAGCCTGTTACAAACCATGGTATCTAAGATAGTAATACTATTGAGTAGATCCTTGTACATCCAATTTTGAAGCTTCTGCTTTGATTATTCATACAAGCTTTGAAGTTATCAAAACCGTCCTAGAGTTTACAATTAAATATGACCTTATGATAACTGTCTTCCTCTTCCTCATGCCCCTCTTCTTTTCTGCTTTCTCCAAAAAAGTATGAAGAGTTGTTGCTTTCCCATTTGAAAATTCCCCTTAGTCTTCTGCCAATCCATTTCTAGTCCACGATGTTATGAATCTTCTCTTCTTGTAAATGTATGTTGAAAGTCTAGGTTTTTTTAGTTCTCATTAATTCTGCAATATTTTCTCAGGATTGTAGTGGAAGATTGGCTCAGTTGTTAAAATTTCCAGCTTTGAGAGTTCTTTGGAATAAATTTGTATATGGGCATGATTCATGATACTATGCTTGACCAGGCTGATTGGCTGAACATAGGGTGCTTTCCAGACTTTTTGATCTGGATGAAACCATCCATGAATTTCTTGCAGAATTCTTGTAATAGAAGTTTGTCTAACACTTGGGGAGGAGGAAATGGGTAGATGATGAGTTTTCAAAGCACTAGCCACGATATTACAATCTTTGTGGAAGAAATAATCATATTTTCCTCTCAATAACTGTTACATTTTTTCTGTGGTTCTATGTGAGTACCCTTTCAACAAGCAATGCATTTTGTTGAAGAACCTATTTGTTTTATCTTTGATATTAGTGGCTAATAGAGGTGGACTGTTATGATGTTTTGATCAATTATACTTTCCCTTAGGCATTTTCGGGTAGGTAATATTGTATAGACTACATAAGAAACTAAATGAAATGTGTTGGATTGAGGGAATGCCGTTCCTATTAATGAATTGAATCATTGATTGGTTTTACTTCTCCCCAATAGATATTGCTTACTGCTTCGAAACTTGTGCATTTACTCAAACATTATAATGGTACATGGCATTCATATTGAATTTTCTATATATTTTACAAAGTAACCATACTATCTCTCTGGATGGGGGCTAGAAAATGTAAATTTTGTACTCCTGATGCACTGGTTCTTTTGTTTTATGTTCAGTCTTCCAGGAGTTGGTCAGTGCATAGGGATGTTGTGGTTGCTTGAGTGATTCCTTTTCTTTGTTGAAGGTGTGGTGAACATGGTATTGATGCTCTAGGGAGTGAAATCTTCCACTCCCTGTTGGATGAGAAAAATTGATGTGTTGGAAGATTGTAGTGCTTCATGCACGATAGGATTAACTCACAACAGGGAAAAACTATGTTCATTTGCCTCTCAACAGACTGTAAGTCCATGTTTTATGTCTCCAAGAGGGTTTATGTGGTAAAAACAACTGGATGTGTCATTCACATCTAGGTTGTGCTTCTTCTATGTTCTGGAAGCAATGGCAGGGTGGGAAAGGTAGATTGTGGGGACAGGATTTTTGAAATAATTCAATAAGATAAGATAATTTTATTAATGTCCAACAGATGACCATAAATAGGTCAATGGGTCAAAAGGATACAACCAGTACAAGTACAATGTGGGAGTGCAAATTTCAAACACAACTCCTAGAAAATTCAAAAGCTAAATCTAGGATAAAATGAAGTAAATAAGAATACAATAATAGAAAAACCACATAAACATGTATATACTCGGATGATGTAGAAGGTTAAGTGAATAAGTCCAGGGCTAGATGTTGATGAAGTGTTATAAGAATGGTACCCTGTGTGCTATAATGCTTATGGGATTTTTCAAGACAAGGAGCTCTACCGAAAGATCTTGGGAGATGATGAGAAGTTGAATAAGTTTATGAGATGGAGGGTCCAAATTCTGGAGAAGGGCATCAAGCTCCTTGATTTCAATCCTGGTGGTGTCAATGCCATGATTCAGATCACAGATCTTAAGAATATTCCAAAGAGATAATTAAGAGTTGAATCAAACCAAATTCTTGCACTTTTTCAAGATAACTACCCAGAGATAGTAGCAAGAAAGGACTGTAACTGCTCAAAACACAAATGTTTTTTCCTTTTCCATGCTTGCCTAGAACAATCTATCTGAATGACTATAAATTATTAGAAGGATGATGTTAGATGTCCTTGTAGATTTGGTGTTTTGAGAATTTTGGCACACCAAAAATTGGAATTTCTGATGCATCTCTAGATATTTATTACTTGACATGTGGTTGCTAGTTTCAAATGGTGTCAAATTACATATATCTTCAACCCAGATTGAAAAAGGCTAAGAGTTACAATATATATTTTACAGAGAGGTTCCTTTTATATAGGGATCTAATAGAGATCTTTAGGCAAATCTGGTTTTATATATTTTTTATTAAACAATACAGTAGTTTCCCACAAAATATTTGAGTATGGACATTCAATTATTAGTTACTTGTACTGTGAAAATGCAATAGTAATCCTACAAAACCTTATGTATAATGAGTACATGGACATTTTCTTTCCTTTGTCTTTCTCCCTTTCGAAAGGCTTCAAAAAACATGCCCAGATGGGCTACACTACAAGGAATGGTCTTCCTTTGGCTCAAGTGCATGAAGGATATCTACTTCATCAAAATCACTCGAGGCTTCCACTGGGCCTCTGTCTTTCTAAGGTTCCTACCATTTGTGTGTCAGAGCATACCACAACTAGAATGGAAACCTGGTCAATGGTTTAACACTATGTCAATCTTACTAGTGAAATGACTATAAACTATTGTTTCTGGTGCCTATGTCCTCCAATTGCTATTTTATTTTTCCTTATTGATTAAGAGATTCTATGCAATGCTGACAGGTATGAGGAGTTAACACGTATTTATGTTGTGTTTCTGTAAGTGAAAAACACTTCTCTCAAGTTTTCCTTGTATTAGCGCATTTCCAGTTTTGTTTCTTGAATCATAGTTTTTTTAATCTCAGTGGACCTTTGTGACCTTTTAAGTTCAACGTCATCGTCTTTTTCACCCAGAATTACATGGTTTAGAGATGGAGGAGCGTATATAGTCATTTATTTGTATGGTCACAATCTGCCCTCAAGGGTTTTCTTTTTCATGGTCAACGTAATGGTCACTATTTTTGTTTCAAAGGGAAATATCATGGGAAACCCAAGGATGCTTCATCACATTTGAAGATGGTATCCAGATTCCCAAATAAGCTCATTGGCATAGATTAGTGCACCTTACCCAGCGAGATTTAACAAGGCACCTGCTAGTATGGAACTAAACACATTCTCAACAATATGGTGACAACCAGTTGAGATATAGGTACATATTCCATAGAGGTCGTTGAATATGCATTTTGTGGATAGTTTTTTTTGAAGGTTTCAAATGTAGGCATGAAGAGAACAAAGCAATTTTCAAGATAACTCACAAAAGTTGATAAAAAAACCACCCATTCTTCCAAAACATTTCATATTGCCTCCAAATTTATCACCTACATCACCTTTATCTCGCATGGAAGATGTATCCCCACTTCCTGGTGTTACTTTTTACCTCTCGGTGCAAATTCTAGTATTACTTGATTTTCCATGCTTATGTGGAACATGGTCGAGAGAAGGAACTATAAAAACAATGGATTTGCATGAAAGCTTTATAATTTTTTCAAACATGAAATTTGTGATGCGTTTCTAAGTTTCTTCATTATTTTATAGATGATTACACATTAAACCAACTTTACTCCTTGACTAGAATTGCATTCAACATTGTGCACAAGTATGATTTAAATGTATCAATCAAAAGTATGATTTTCTCTATATTTGATAATGCAACTTGAATACATCATACAATACATAGGAGTGCTATGGCTATGAAGTTCAATATGAAATAATCTATTGATTGCTACTATTACTATTATATAAGGGGTACTCTTCCAATGGCCATTTATTAGTTATACGAAGAAGGCTTTGTGGAATTTGTATTTACTATAAGATTATGTATAGATGAGTTACAGACAAGTAAGTAGTATTTGGTAGGAAGTTTGGAGTATGTGTAATTCATAATGATCTTGTTTTCTCTTCATTGATGACTTTTCAATGTGTGAGTTTTGACCTAAGCCATTGCATTATCAATGTGTCAAGGCTAAAAAATCGACCTATATGTCAACTACTTCTTATGATCATTCCTAGGAACATGAATCCTAATTTTTGTAGGTTTAAAATTTATCACAAGCTTGCTCTATTGTGGTCGAATTTGTGGAGGTTATCTCAAAATTTATTTAAGGTACCATGGATCTAAATTTCTTATGAAATTTCAACACTATAACAAACTTTGGTGCAAATTGTTGATAAATTCTCACTTGGTTAGGGTTATAGATGTTAATGAAAATTTTGTGTGCATGCATGAGAGTTGGGTGCAAATGCACAATGTTGTGTAGCATTAGTGTGATAAATATGGAATAGTGCAAAGCATAGTTTTGAAGATTATTCAAAGTTGACTCGTACCTAATCAACTCAGTCAAGTTGATTATTGGTTGAACGATTAATTGTTGGTTCAATGGAAAAAATATCTCGCAGGCCCAAATACCAAAGGGCAAAATGGAGCCCATCATGGGGTTCTCTTTGTAATTCTCCACCACTACTACCCTCCATGCTTCCTCAAACTCCTCTCCAAACTCAATATCAGTGCTAGTAGTAGCATGAGAAACAACACTATGCTTAGCAGAACGAGAACAACATGTTTTCCAAACTGCACGAGAACTACTTCCCTCACGAGTCACCATGTGCCATGCTTGGTCTTGGTGGTTCGCTTCCTTCAACTCCTGGTTCAAATACCATATCTTCATTAGAACCAACACCCCTAACTCCACTAGACAATGATTCACCATTTTGTACTAGTGATTCGCCATGATTTTACAAGATAATATAATCTCATGAGAGATTCGCCAAAAAAATTATATATACATTTAATATTATTAGTAAATCACCTTCCATTTTTCCTATGTATCATGGGGATTCACCCATTTATTATATATATAATTCTAGGGGGGTTCTTAAAATTTTCCCTGCACTCTAATAGTTGCTGCACAAGTTATGCATATTTTACTAAAAAACCAAATTAAAGTTATGGATTCTTTGACACCAACTATTTTTGTATGTACTAGAGCTGTTTCATTTGCCATGGTCAAATTTGTTCTAAAAAATCCCGCAATATGTTGTAGAAATTATACAACATATATGTATATCATGGATTCAAACTGATCTAACAATATATTAAAGCTAGATACTGAATCACTTCTACAAATCACTTGCGAAAATTAAACACAATCACCAATCACATGAAGCAAAGAAAGAATAAAATCAAACCACAACATAGATATGTTTCTGGGGAAAGCTTGTTGCTCAAAACCCCACTATATTATATTGTATATTCAGCATGGATACATGAAACAAATACAATTCCCTCTCCTCACAAGAGTTTCCAGCACTCAACTATTTGTCTCACACTGTCCTTGACAAAAACTGACCAATACTTAGCCAATTTCAACTGTCTCAATAGTTCGCCTTGCTCACGCAATTCACGAGGAATGAAATCCGTAAAGAATAGGAATTTTTTCCTTTCTTAACTGCGCAAGCATCATGGGAAATCCAATGGGTGTTTGGGTGCACAGGTGCAACCCAATAATACTACAACTGATAGTCAACATCCCTTTCACCTAGATCTCAACTGGGTCTCCACTGGTACTGAGATGCATGAAGCTAATAATAGTAAATCTTTAGTTGCATGTGAGATCATTGATTGTGAATTAAATAATATTTAATTCACTTTATCTCTCACTAGTGTATCAAGCAGTTACAACTAGCACAACTGACTTTAAATCACTTAATTGAGTTAAACTATTACAACCTGCATTAACTAATGGACCAATACACTTCGAACTCTGTTACAACTAGAATTACTTTGCATGCCTCACCAACTACCCTCAACTCGAAATTCATGAGTTAACTGAGTTTATCACACTCAGTAAACTATTACAAGTTATTTTTAGATTAGATTAAATTTTATTGTCCATATTAATTAGGGGATAACTAAAATAGACATGCACCAAATTTAGCCCACACTAGTGTAGGTGCTGCTAAGACCTATGGTCGCACACTAGTGTAGGTGCTGCTTGGACCTCCTGGTCCCACACTAGTGTAGGTGATGAAATTTCTTGTTGGAATTCAACACTCCCTCTCAACAAGAAAGGGATTATCCTTCATCCTGATCATGTCTCTATGGTGTTAAAATTTTCTCTTGGTGAGCACCTTCGTCAGAATATCTGCATCCTAATCTTCTGTGGGAATGTACTGAAGTAACGTTATGCGCCTCAACACATAATATCTAAGATGGTGGTTTTATCACTCAAATTTTCCTTGAAGTTGTTGAAAGAGGAAAGGGGTCCGAGGTAACCACAAACCAATCTTTTAGGTACAGAATCTAGCCAATCTGTACCCAGAGAGGGCTCTCTGTGTAAAATTTAGCTTTGTTATAGAAGATATTAGGCTAGTTATAAAGTCCAAGGGTTTTATTTGAATTTGGGTGGTGGAATTCAATAACAGAGGGCAAGATTGAGTAGTTCAGGCCATTGGGATATGGAGTCAAAAAGATGGCTTTACTGGATTAAGTTTATCAACAAAAGATGGTTTCACAGGGCAAGATAATCAAACAAAGAACAATTTTTAGATCTAAAGTGAATGGAATGGATTTAAATGGATGAAAGGCAATTAAGAATCTTTCAACAAATTCATAAGAAGGAAAACTGAGTGATTATTAACAAAGAGAAATTAAGAATTCTTTCTTAAATAATCAAAATGCTTAAACTAGAAAAACATGAGCAGTTAAGAATTCCTTGTTTAAAACCAATTTAGAAGAAAACATTTATAACAATAATGATTGAAATCAGATTACACTTAAGTACCTTCTGATTTACTCCTTTTCATTAATCATTCAGAAATGAAACACAGTGATATAATAAACATATATAAAGACTTTAAACACAAGGAAAAGATGACTTATTGATCCGTATTCTAACACATGAATCCTGTAAAAAGTCTTTCACTTCAATTCATCATGAAACTTAGCCACAAAAAAATTTCTCCAATAGCACTTTATTCCAAATAGTTAATGTTACAGCAAAGTATAAGAATCCACCCTCAATACTCCGATTGAGGGAGTATTTATACAAAAAGTTACAAAGAATATCTCATAACAACTTGAGATATTATCTAGGATGACTCAGAAGTAAAGTACAATAAAATAGAGACATATGGTCTCGTAGATAAGAAAGAATGATAACTGATGTTGTGCTGTTTCCTTCTTTTGAGAATGTGCTGGAGGCAGGCCCTATGCTTTGGCTCATTGCTGTCCTCTTCAGTAACTCTGTGCTGGCTGGTCCATTTAATTGATACTCTTTAACTGCTCTGATACACTTTGACCTTTACTCATCCTTTTATCCTTCTTTATCATGACAAACTGTAGTACATGATAAAAAATTCAGGTAAGAATAATTTTTACAAAAGTTATAACAGTTCTTCCCACCATTTATCTTCTAGAATCCTGGTCCTTTGCAGCTTTCTGAGAGTTTCATCAGTCTCTGTATACCTAAAGAAAGTAGGCTGAGCAGGGAACAAATGCTTTACTTCATGCTCAAGATAAAAC
Organism: Pinus albicaulis; assembly: GCA_034641835.2. Lineage (NCBI taxonomy): Eukaryota > Viridiplantae > Streptophyta > Pinopsida > Pinales > Pinaceae > Pinus > Pinus albicaulis. The sequence goes on along the minus strand of CM076580.1, from coordinate 1,265,663,314 downwards.
AAATTTTCTAGTTTATTATGAAGATCTTTTCCCGTAGGCAATGCTGCTGTTGACGAACTAGTTGAGGCATTGGCTTGAGTGTCGGCATACTTGTCCAATTTTTCAACATAACTTTCTAGGTCCATCATTTTATCCTTTGAAATAAAAGGACTGGGAAATCCTTTATTCAACAAAATGTCAAATCTTTTTCTGAAGGCAGTTATTTCTTCTTGCATGTCTGAGCATCTTCGTTCCAAATTCTGCATCAGAGTTATTTTGGTAAAAACTCTCTTTATTTCCAAAATTGTGCCTGTCCTGTCTCGAATGCAAAATTCTTCAAGTTTCTTCTTATTCTGAGTATTTAGAAAATGAATGAGTTCATTGGCTTCATCAGGCCTGTTTCCCAATTCTTCCCTTGCTACTAGGACTTCTTCTATAGCAAATTTGACTAAATCATTTTGTTCCTGCATTATTTGAATTGAGGGCCAGACATATTTTATTGATTGGATGATGTTGTCCCAAATAATTTCATTTATTTCCCTTAAAGGCTTCTCCAATGTGAGATCCTTTTCCAATGATTTGACTGTTTTTTCTAATTTGTTCACTTCTCTTGTTTTATCGGCAACATTCCTTTTCAAAAGATCATATTTGTGTTCTAGAGTGGCCAATTGTTCCTTTGTTCTGTTGATCTCTATTACCTGAAGTTTGATTTCTTCCATTGATTTTGTTAATTCATCAGTGTTCAAATTTCCAGTGTTTCCTTGTGACATTTCTACTGGCTGACCTGTTGTTGCTGTACCTGTTACTACTCCTGCTGTAGATGCTGGGATATTAGCTTGCTTATCTTTCAATGCATTCTCAAGCTCTTTTTCAATTGCATTAAGTTGCTCATTCAATTTTAAGAGCAAATCCATTAGTTCTTCCTCAGAATTTTTCTTGATGATTTCCGCAGTCTGTGGATGTCTTGAAGCTGGTAATTTCAGTTGTTTTCTCAGAGCTGCAATATCATCATCTTTTCTCTTGATCAAAGCTTCAATACCTTTCACATCTTTAGGATTTTGACCCAAACCAATGATTATTTCTTATAAAGTTTTGAAACTATTATCCTTAGCTTGGGAGGAGGCTTTTTCAAGCTGTAACTGTGTATTAGTGTTATCCAAAGAATCTTGCAACTTATGGGCCATCATTGATTTATCCGTCAGAGTAGAATAAATCATCTCACATGTTTGCTTGTGTAGCTCAATTTTATCTAAAGGATGGATATCCTTTGCTAATACTTCAAAATTAGTTCTAATGTAATCTGTAGCTGTCTGAGGCTGCTGCACCTTGGGCTTGAAGTGGCTCATTATCATCTTACCCTGTTGGATGTCATAGGCCGACATCAATCTTTCTTGATTCTTCAGAGCCATTTTCAAATATTGGTTGTATACTTGAAGTCTAAGTGGATCATTCCTGGCCTTTATATTGATGAATGTTCTTTTGATGTCCCAGCCATATTTTACTGGAGGTTTGAAAGAAAATATATCTGCACTTTGTTGCCTCTGTAGTTCCTTTCTTTGAAAATTAGTGGATGTCCCACTACCTGTACTTTCTTGCTAACTGTCTTCTCTTCCCTGGCTATCAGGGATTTCCTGAACTGATTCAACTTCTGGAAGAGGGGTTAATTTCTGCCTTTTAACACCTTGCTGTTCAGAGGAGCCACCAATAGGAGTAGTTGCTTCAACCTCTCTCTTTTTTCCCTTTTCTACATTCAGGGGAGTTTGTAAAATCGAAATTTCTGGTTCATTGACCTGAGTAGGAGGAATCTGTACTTGCTCCTGTCCTTTAGAAGTCTGAGGCTGTTCTGTTATTGTGAATTTTTCAATTACTTGTATATCAGGCTCCTTTTCTTTCCTTTAGATTCTACTGCCACTGTACTAATCTCCTGTAATTTTCGTTGTGAAGTCCCTGCTGAAGAAGATCCTAGTATCTGCACCTGCCCAAAAGAGTCTAGGTCAAGTATCTTTTCAAGATCTTTCATCACATTTTCAACATTGACCTGCTCACTATATTTTTCAACCAATGTCCCTTCCACCCATTCATCCATATTGGCATATTGTTATATTTATGGGATTTTGTGATGTATGTATGGTGATAGTTTATTTTTCATTCTTCTATCACAGATAAAGTTGTTTGGATCATAAGGCACCCAGTAGAAACTCCTTTGTAGTCTGAGATAGTATTCTAAAATTCTTTCGGCTTCTTTTCCATCTTCCCTAGAGTTACAAATAAAGGGACCTAGTTGGCTCTTGATCCTGAGTTGAGCCTTTTTCTTTGCATTGTAGAAATGAACTATATCTGAATTATTGATCTGCCTAAAATACTCTAATGCAAAGAGTCTCATTGGGACATATTTGGGCAACTTAAATGGGCATAACTCACATCCATATATTCTGATCTCTGTGTGGTTTTGATATAGGTACCAGTCACCTATCTTGTACCGCATTGAGAGCTAAAGGATCTTCTTGATGTCATTATTTACCCTAGGAGGAGAGACTCCTGTCAACAAAGTGGTTGTAGGATGAACAAAAAGGTCAACAAACTCATTATAGGAATAAGGAGAATCAGGGGAATTGTGAGTATTGGCAGACCAAAAGATGACTGACCTAGGATTCCCTTTGGCATCAATTTTCTTAACATAAAAAGTGAAACTCTCTGATTGAAAGTAAATCATGAGGTGATATATGACAGAAGAATACTTAAACACTCTCTCATTCCCAAATCTCATGAATTGATCATGGATTTTGTCAGCAATATAAGATGCAAAATCGTACTTGACAGCAGGAGGCTGTCCAGGGGTAAAAATAGATAACAATACTAGGGTTAATTGATCAACATACACACTAGTCTTGAAACCCATTATGGAAGATATCATGTTTAGAATAAGTCTACCTTCTTCAGTGAAAAAAGTATACCCATAAGGGGGAGGGATTTTGGGCTGATGCTCAGGTAACATGAAGGTTTGGCACAGGCGGTTTAACTCTTCATGGGATAGATTGGTAGATTTCTCAAGTAATTCAGCCATGGACAGGGGGGTGAGGGCTTGACCAGGTTGGAATTGTAGCATTTCATTTATGGACTGAGCAGTTATTGGGAAAATGACACTTTGACTTGGGGATAAAACTGCTCGTTGGTTAGGATCATAGTTTGCATGACAGTAATGGATTGACTCAGGAAAAATGTGGACTGAGGGGAGAAGGTACATGGGAATATTTTATTCCCAAATTCCAAAGATGTCAAAACCATTCAAGTAATTGTCTTTGCAGTGGCAAAAAATTCGAAGAGGATTCTCACTGAGAAGCAGGTCTTTAATTTGAAAATCCATATCGGCTAAAGGCAAATAATCCAAGTCCTTGTGAGGGGAATTGAGGGGCACGACATTCAGAGCTACAGGAACTTCCATTTCTGGTTCTTGTGGATTCAGAAATGGAAATTCAGGGTTTTTGTGAAAAAGGGACACAATTACCAGTTTTGGGAATATAATTGCAGTTCTGGGAATTAAAACAGATCAAATTGAAGTTCTTTTTAGACTTTAGAGTGGAATTAAAACCAGAATCAGGAATTTTTTCAGAGTTTAATGGGAAATTAGAGTAAATACCTATTTATGGGGAATGAATAGTGATTAAACAGGTACACGCTAGGAGACTGAACTCTGAATTACTTGTCAGCAATTGTTCTCAGCAAGGTAACGGTTGGCAGCTTCGACAGTCGATTTTTGAAATTTGTTGCATGGGAGACTGGTTAGCACATGAAATAATGAAAATGACGCGGGTGTATTTGTTTTATTTACAAAGTCAAAAGGGTGGCGGGTTTTGATTGATGAAGTTAGCAGGTATGGAGGCTTCGTCACAGAGGACAGGCGGTAAGCGGTTTTCATTGCACCGCTTTTGGGGAAAGGTGGTTTTGGGTGGAATGGCAACGATTCCATACGATGGCTGACGCGTGGCGGAGCACTGTTTATAAAACCGCTTGGCCATCGCACGTTATCTTTTGGACGTGAATGGCTAGCGATATTGATAATAGCCGTAGATCTCAGATCAGTCAATCGGACAGTGGTCGGGACGTGAAAATGACAAAGGTTTAACAGGCGGGCCCGACGGAAATAAAAGTTAATTAATCTCATCGGGGGGAATTCGATTGGCGGAGTTAGGTTCTTAATTAATCGTGAGGATTAATTAATCCTTTTGTACAACAGAGGATTGGGGAGGAAAAATATGCACGGGATGGGTTATTTTGAAGTTTGGTTTGAATTAAACTTCGGGTTTATTTTTGTTTCAAACAGATAAAAAATATGTTTGAATGTTTTTCATATATTTTTATTATATGGTAATAAAATCAAAATGATTTGCTTACCATAGGGGCGGGAATAATATAAATATATATTTTAGTCAAAGGGCATATAACGGGGGTGTTTATTTAAACATGTAGGGATAAAATACTTTGACTAAAATTATAATAAAAGGGTTTTTTGGGTATTTTATAAAAAAAAGGAGTTATATATAATAGGGGAAGGTTATTTTCATAGGGATTTAAATAATAAATTAGAAATTAATATGGAAATGAGTTAAAGTGCTAAGTATAAAACATCAGAATAATGTATTTAACTTATGCTTGCATGAAAAGGGTTTTTATTGAATATTGCATGACTTTCCAAGTAAAATGGGATTTTACTTAGGAAAATATTTTTAGAAGTGAATGAGTGTGATGATGAATGATTTTAAATACTTAGGTTTTTCCAATCATTGAGCCGAGGGTCCGGTCCCTCCAAAAGTCAAGGAAATGCCTTGAGCCCCTTTAATCTTCAAATACCTTAGTACTTAAGGGAAATTAGTGAAATTTTAGGGAAAACTGAAAGGGAAAGTTAATAATATGATTTTGCCTTTCTTGCAATTCTTCCAGTGTATTATCTACCTTTGCATTTATGATGAAAGTTAAAATTTTAACCATCTAAAGCCATCATTCATCATATGTACTTCAGAAACATCATCTACCTACCCTACCTACTTTACCCTACCATTTTTTTCTTCTTTATTAGGGTGCACTTAGACTAGCAAACCCTTATCACACTTTTTCTTTTACATATGGAAATCTATCTAGTTCTAACCTTATTACATCCAAGGGCTCAGATTAAACTGACAGGCTCCTTTTATTTACTCTACTCTATCTGCTTATACGCAAGGGTCATGGATTTAGTCAGATTTTATTCTCTATCTCTAAAACATGGAGAATTGAAAGATAAATAGCCAAGCTTAAGCATTTGTTTGACTATTCATAAATTGTGGCATGAAAAACAAGCTGCACACAATTTTATTTATTACAAAAGAGTAAAAAGTAGTGGCATTTAGATTTGCACACTTTCCTTGGCCTTTCTTTTGGTGGGGTTCATTTTCTTTCACTTTTTTGGCCAATTTTATTTTTTCACCCTTTGATTTTTCTTTTTGGGTATACCCTCTTTACATTTTTTTTATTTTTATTTTTGATTTTTGAGAATATACATCAACTGCTGATGAAAAAGGTATGAGAATATTTCATAGTTCATCAAGTCAATCATGAAATATGACACCTATTGGTATAAGAGTCTAACAGGTGGTACCATATATCTATGTGATTGTACCTATCATGAAACACATGATTCATCGAGAGTTTAATGCAACTCTGGTTATCACAATGTATCACTATCAGATCCATTTGAGAACCAAACAAACCAATGAGGATATTTCTCATCCATATGGCCTCACATGCAGCTTGGTGCACCATGTACTGCTGCCTCCATTGAGCTGATGCCCTGGAACCGGCACTTCTTGTTTGTACTAGTCTTCTTCTTGTCGATCTGTCTTGAAGTTATACGATGTGCTCTTTCTATCTGATGGATTGTCTACCTAATATGCATCCATGAAGCCTTGAAGATTCACTCCCTTTATCCATAAATACCATAATCCATACTCTGATGTGCCCCTCAGATATCTCAAGACATGCTTCCCTGCCTTCCAAAAGAGCTTGGTAGGCTTAACGATAACTTGAATCAGCTGGTTAACTGCATAGAAAATGTCTGGTCTGGTGTTCACTAAGTACATCAGTGAACCAAATAATTTCCTGTAGACAATAACATCCACTACTTCTCCAGAAGTAGCATCCTCTTTCCTCCAATTTCCTGGAAGAGGAGTGTCCATGGGTTTACAATTCTCCATGTGAAACTTACCCAATATCTCCTTTGCATACTTTCCTTGAGAGACAAAAATTTCACCATCCTGCTGCCATAATCCAAACCAAGGAAATAATGGAGTCCCATGTCCTTCATTTCAAACTCCCTTGCAAGATCCTCCTTGGCAGGTATCTGACTGCTCATCACTAGTCAAAATTAGATCATCAACATAAAGTACAATAATCAATAGCTTACCCTCAACCACAATATGGTGCAGGTTTGCATTAGCTTCACTTTTGGTGAAGCCCAATCTAGTGAAATAGCTGTCAATCCAAGTGTACTAGGCATGAGGTGCTTGCTTCAGCCCATATAATGCTCTCTTGAGTCGGCACACATGCGATTCACTATCGAATATCTCGAAACCTTCTTGCTACGCTATGTACACTTCCTCCTCAATAACTCCATTTAGAAATGCAGTTTTCACATCCACCTGATGAATGTGCCACCCCATTTGCAATGAGAGTGCAAGGATAGATCTAATTGAAGAGTACCTCACGACTGGTGCGAAATTCTCCTCATAGTCAATCCCCTCAACTTGTGAGAATCCCCGGGCCACAAATATGGCCTTGTATTTCTCCACACTCTCATCTGCTGCTTGCTTCACCTTATAGATCCATCTAGACGCAACCACTGATTTTCCGCCCGGTCTTGGGACAACCTCCCATGAACTGTTCTTGATGATGGAGTCATACTCCTCTACCATAACATCAACCCAAATTAGTTTCTACACTGCTTCCTCAAAGCAATATGGTTCTATCACAATACACTTGCTCATAAGAGCCATGTATCCGATCAGGTGACTGTCAGGATCCATTGTTGTCTGTACCGCGGTGGTAGGGGGCTCCTACATGTTCTGTGCATCAAGTCTCAATCTATCGACACGTAGTGTGCCTTCTGCCATTTACGGTGGATGGATCTACGAGAGTGTTTTCTTCCACTCCATGATCCTCCACATGTGTTGCTCCACATCTTGGCTCATCCTTAAGGCTCGCAAGTTACTCCTTTGCATGTAAATCCGGCTCCCTCTCGAGGACAACAACGTGAATTTCTCCTCATGAATTTTATATCCCACATCACACAACAATCATTCTGTGCTATCTGACAAATACACCGGTTAGTTGTGAGGTGTTTTAAATCACACCCCAAATATCCCAATCTGAGATTTGATTGCAACTTCTTCACGACATCTTTGGTCACATGCACATAAATAGATGAGCCAAAAATCTTAAAATGTGAAACATCAGGTTTCTTACCTGTAAAATCATCTTTTGGTGTACTCATTCAAAGTATCCTATGAGGACAATGGTTCTGCATAAATACCACTGTGCTGCATGCTTCCATTCATAGATGCAGCGGTAGGCCCTAATCATGCAACATCGCTCGTGCTGCACCCACAATAATTTTGTTCTTTCTCTCAACAACCCCATTCTACTTTGGGTTATGAGGTGATATCAGTTCTCTTCAAATTCATTCTTTGCTGAAGAAGTTCTTGAATTCTTTAGAGATGTAATCACCACCATTATCGCTCCTAAGAGCCTTCACTTGATTCCCCATGTCTTTATCCACCAATGCTTTAAACTCAAGAAAATTTGAGAATGTTTGATATTTCTTTTGCATGAAATAGATCCAACGCTTACGAGAAAATTCATGAAAAAATATTACATATTACTTATGTTTTTCTATCGAAGCAACATAGAATGGTCCAAACACGTCTGAGTGGATTCTCTCAAGGATTTTCAAAGCTCGGTTCTCCTTCATATGAAAGGTGGCCTTTGCATACTTCAACATAGTACACCCCTTGCATGTATCTAACTGAGCAAGTGTTCCCATTGGAAGTCCTATAGAAATATGCTGGATGACTTTCAAGGCTCCATGGTGTAGATGGCCCAATCTCCTGTGCCATAACTCACTCTCATCCTAGCTCACCACTTTGTCTGACTTGCCCATCAATGCTGCACAGCCATCTACATAAAGTTTATAGAGATTCTTAACTCAAATCCCTATCTTCCTGGCTTGTCCTGTTGTTTTGTGTCGCATGAAAGCTTTACCTTCACTGAAAACAATGTCATAGCCTCTATCCTCCAACATTACAACTGAGACCAAATTTTTCTTCAAGCCTAGTACATGAATTACATATTTTAATTGAAAGGGTTTACCTGAATGTCTCTGGAAGGTAATGGTAACAATCTCAATAGCACTGTACTGCCCGTAATCACCCATTTCGATATGCATCTGGAGGTCCTTCTCCTCCAAGCTACTGAAAAGTTTCTTGTCTCTCGTCATGTGAAAGGAAGCACCACTATCAAAATACCACATTGATCCCATTGAACTTGACACCATACATGTACTGAGTGAGAAGTAAAGCTCAAATTGTGAGGCCAAAGCCTCACCAACTGCAGATCCTGAAGCCTTCTTGTTCTTATTCTTTTGTGGACAGTTAGTGGCATAATTCCCATGCTCGTGACAGTGAAAACTCTTCACTCTGGACATGTCGCGCTTCTTGCCATATTTAGACTCGGATTTAGAATGGAACTTCTTTCCTTTCCCCTTCTTTGCATTGGCAGCCAAAGAAAAATATTCTCCATCATCATTCTTAGATGAAGATCCATATCTGGTATTCCATTTGAACTCTTCCTGCACCAAATCCGACCACAGTCATTCCCAATCTGGAAACTTTTCCCTTCCATTGACAGAGTCCTGATAACTATGCCAAATCTTGGGAAGTCCTAGAAGACCTAGGCTCACCAAATCGTCATCGGCGACAGTAATGCCAAAGCTCCCAAGCTCATCCCGACATTGGACAAACTTTGTTAGGTATTTTGGCATGGAGTCGCCTTTGTCCATTTTGATCTTCCTAAGTTTATATTTCAGTGGGAATTCCTATGGTCATTGTTGCTCTAAAATAGATTTATCAAAGCTTTCCACATACGCATGTGGTGTAAAAACACCTACATGGAGACTTAGAAAATGTAGTCCTGTACTCCCTCTGACAAGATCCTCCTCACCTTTGCCACTTTCTTTCCATGCATCAATATTTGCGGCCATCATCACAATGGGTTTTGAAGTTGTCATTGTCAATGAATTACTTCAAGCCATTGCCTTCGCGTACTGCCTCCATCCTGTCTTTACAAGAAATATAGTTAGATCTGCCCTCAAGTGCATACTCTAGTATCAAGCCATTTAAAGCCATTTTGATCTTGAATCAACTGTAGCACCAAGAAATTCTTTCTGCAAATTAAAATTCTATTCAATCACAAACTCCGCTTCTTCTTTACTACAGTAATTTCCTGTGCTTTGATACCATGTAGAAATTATACAACATATATGTATATCATGGATTCAAAATGATCTAACAGTATAATAAAGCTAGATACTGAATCCCTTCTACAAATCACTTGCGGAAATTAAACACAATCTCCAATCACATGAAGCAAAGAAAGAATCAAATCAAACCACAACACAAATAACTTTCCAGGGAAAGCTCGCTGCTCAAAAACCTACTATCTTCTATAGTATATTCAACATGTATACATGTAACAAATACAATTCCCTCTCCTCACAAGATTCTCCAGCATTGATCTAAAATGATTGTATTAGTTTTGTTGTGCTATGTGTCTTTTCAGTTTATAAACATGTACATAATCAGTTCATTAGTTTGTATAGGGATTGAGGTGTTTGTCCATGAATTGTAGATGATTTTTAGTGAATTAGAGCATAAAAAAAGCTTAAATAACATTGAACAGTAGTGTAAAATAGAGAAATAAGTTACCACATGAAATTTACACAGCAAGTATGATGAAGCAGTTCACCCCTCCTAGGCTACATCTGCTGGTCCAACTCCCAATGGCATGTCCATCTTTCATCATGCGCAAAATTTTGCTATTACATGTAGTTACAATGCTCTAATGGCTATTTTCTCTGCACCAATGGCTCTAGAATGCTCTAATTAGTAAAAAAATGACTCTTTATTCACTCAAAATGGTTGAAAATTGGGCCTCCTAAACTTTTTCCCAATTTCACCTAGAAAAGCTCCACTAAAAGTGGAGAACTCCACTTAACTAGAGATAAAATAACATATTTCGCCATTTTTTAGGCACGCCCCTAAAATGACACTGAATTTAACTGCAAAATTAAGTGTTAGTGGTTGGGATGGCCACATGCGCACTCCAAACCCTCGACATCACCGTAACGTTTGGTGGAACTTCGGATTAACTATGGTTGAACTGCGTTGAACTCTGGTTTGAAGGGTCGTTAGCACTGACTGTGCGAAAGTGGTTACAGTTTAAATGTTTGCATGTGACAAACACATAAGAATGTTTAGGGTTAAATCTTATTGCGATGGTTTTTAATGTTTATGTTTAACGCCATGTGACATACCACACAGGGACCGCTGGTGGGTTGGGACCGCCGACTGTCCCCAACCCCCAAAAAAATTTGTAACAAACCTTAAATACAAGCCGTACCCTTAGGGGTTAAGTCACCACATGCACATTGGGTGGTAAGAATGGTGCATGCTCGACGGGAGGTCTGGGGGTCAATTCTTGTGGCATCCAACAAAATTTGATAGTGCAGTCTTAGGGACACGTGGTGGCCTCAAGGCCAGCCATGTGTCGCCATTTAATTGGCCCTCCCTAACTCTGTGCCAAATGAAAAATAAACACATGTCATTCATTGATTAGTTCTGAGGAACGAATATTCCTCAAAATATTCCCTTCTGCTTACTGTACATCCACCCATTTTCTGACTGTGCATCCCAGTCAAACTTGGTCAAACTATCGCAATTTTACCTATTTGGCATTTCGACCAGAACGCAGTATCTCCCTCATACGACATCGATTTTTCAAACCGTTCACGATGCCAGAATTAGGAAGAAGAGACCTACGCAACCATCCTGGTTTCAACCCAATCCTATAATTTTGAATTTTGAGAAAAAAAATTATGAACTCCCGATCATTCCTCCCCATTGGGAAGCTTTTGGACCCTAAAAGATTTGATTACCTGTTCAGTAGATAAGGGTAAATCTCCCTCACCTTTCCTACCTCCATCCATTTTTCCTTTATTGTTTTAGTGCCTTTGAGCCCAACTCAAAGATAGTCAACACTTCCCCTCTTGGATGCTCTTGTCCTCTTGTTAAGAATTGTATCTTCTTTGAGCTCATCCAAAAATTCTGGCAAGAAATATTCAATAGAAGGTAGCTAAACATCACTTCCTTGATCATCGATCAAAGGTGGCTCATACAAATGTAAGTTTTCAACATTAACAATTGAATACATTTGCATATAAGAAGGCAAGTTAAGTTGGAATGCATTATTACCAACTTTTTTTATGATCTTAAAAGGACCAGAGCGAATGGGTTTGAGATTTTTACCTTCCCCTTGCATCCTTTCTTCGCTAATGTGCAACCATACCTCATCTCCCACTTGAAACTTGTGATCAAATCGATGTTTGTCATGCCTTTATTTGTATTTGCTTCGAATTTTCTCAAGCTGTTCTTGAACTTGTTGATGTATAATATGAATTTTCTCAATGAAATTTTGAGCCTTATCAAAGTCACTATGGCCATCAATTGCAACATCCTTCCCAAATATGAAGTCTAATGGCAATTTTGGAAAATACCCAAAGCATACTTCAAAAGGTGATGTTTGTGTAGAAGAGTGCTTTGCCCGGTCGTAAACATGCTGAATGTAATGTAGTTTCTCATCCCACAACTTAGGATGTTTGCTGAAATATCCTCTCAATAGATGCACAATGGTTCTGTTCACCACCTTGGTTTGTCCATCTGTTTGTGGATGAAAATAGGTACTCTTTTTCAACTTTGTGTCTATCATTCTCCATAGATTTGACCAAAAATTCCCAATGAACCTTGAATCCATGTCACTAACAATAGAAGTTGGCAATCCAAAATGAACCCAAACATGTTGAAAATAAATTTTAGTAGTTTATTCAACAGTAATGGTTTTCTTACATGGCATAAGTATACACATTTTACTGAATCTATCCACAATTACATAAAGATAATGATGTTGATTTCTTGACATAGGTAGACTTCCAACAAAGTCCATGGAGACACTCTCCCATGGCCTTTATGGTACTGATAGTGGCGTGTACAACCCAAGCTTCCTATTACTAGGCTTACTTGTTGCACACATAGAACAACCTCTTATAAAACACGACAGACTATCTATCATGCAAGGCCAATAGCAATACCTCTGTAGATGCGCCACTGTTTTTCTTACCCAAAAGTGTCCAACAATAAGAGATGAATGAGCTTCTCTCATGCCACTTAGCCTCTCTCCTTGTGGAATATATAGCTTTCCCAAATGAAACAATTTTTTTTTATGCATGTGATAATATTTTTCTTCAACTTGATTCCCTTCACTCAAACTAGCATACACATCTTGAAAATCAATGTCATGTGCATATTGTTCTATGTAACTCTCATGTACAATAGAATCATTTTTGAGCAAAGTAGATGCACTAATGATTGGTCTTGAAAGCACATCTACAACTTTATTGAAAATACCTTTCTTGTACCTTATAACCAAGTGAAATTGTTGAAGAAATCCCATCCACCTGAAATGTCTTGATTGCTGCAATTTTGTTTGTGACTGCAAGTACTGTAATGGTTGCTAATCAGTATGCACAATAATTTCTTTACCCATCAAGTAGTGTTTCCACTTCTTGACACTTTGTGCCAACACATATAGTTATTTTTCATATGTAGGATAATTAGTCATAGCACCATTCAAAGTTTCAGAATGAAAAGAGATAGGCTTACCATGCTGTAAAATTACTATGCCCATGGTATAATCACTAACATCGGTTTGAATCTCGAATGGCTGTATCAAATTTGGTAATGCAAGGATTGAAGCTAAACTGATATTGTCTTTTAAAGCTTCAAAAGCTTGCTGTTGTCTGCCTCTCCATTAGAAGCCTTTCTTCACACATTTCGCTGCATGCATAGGATCTGTGATGGAAGAAAAGTTAGTAATAAACTTTCTTCAATACTGAGCTGCACCTAAGAAAATTCTTACCTCGGTTACTGTTTTGGGTGTGGACCAATTCACAATGGCTTCCACTTTAGAAGGATCAATCCTCAATTATCCTCCTCCTACAATATGTCCCAAATATACCAAAGAAGTCTTTCGAAACTCACACTTTGACATCTTAAGAAACAATTTCTCTTTCTTCAAAATATCAAGCACTCTATTCACATGCAAGACATGATCTTCTCTTGTTTTGCTGAAAATTAAAATGTCATCTAAGTAGACAATAAACAAGTCATCAAGGAATGGTCGCTAAACACTATTCATAACTTGCATGAAATTTTCTGGTGTATTACACAAACCAAAAGGCATAACTAGCCACTCAAAGAGTCCTTGTTTGGTTTTGAATGCAGTTTTCCATATGCCACTTTCTGTAATTCTTACTTGATGATATCCACTTCGTAAATCTAACTTAGTTAAAAACTTTGCTTCTTTCAGCTGATCAAGAAAATCATCTATTCTTGGGAGTGGGTAATGATTTTTTACCGTAATCTTGTTCAAATCTCGAAAATTTATTTGAAAGGAGTGTATTAGTTCTGCTGTGCTAAGTGTCCTTTCAGTTAAATAAACATGTACAATTTGTCTTCATGTGTTTGCTTAAGGAATGAGAGATTTAACCATGAAATTTTGATGAATTAGTGAACTTTAAGCATGTAAATAAGCCATAAAATCACTGAACAACAATGCATAATAGAGAAAAACATTCACACATAAGTTTTACACAATAGGCATGATGAAGCAGTTTTCCCCTCCTGGGCTACATCTGTTGGTCCAACTCCCAATGGCATGTCCCTATTTGTCATTATGCTCAAAATTTTAAATTACATATGTATTCATGCCTCTAATGGCTATTTTCTCTACACCAATGGCTCCAGAATGCTCAAATTATTCTAGGTAGACTCTTGTTTCACCAAAATTGGTTGAAAATTGACCTCCCAATGCATTTTTCCCAATGAAAGCTAGAAAAGCTCCACTAAATGTGGTAACCCCAAATTTGGGGGCGCTCTCCAAATTAGGCAGACAGATAACCTTGAAATTAAATGGTGAGTGGTGGGGTGGTCACATTCCACCCCTGTCGAATACTCCGTTAATGGTTTTGAAAACCCCCGCTATTTGATATTGGAACCGGGAGTTACGGGTTCCATAACCTGCCACCATAACTGTTGCACTAACCACTAAAATTTCGCATGTGATCATCCGCAACTAACCCTCTAGATGTCAGAACCTGGAGTTAAGGTTCCCAACCTTATCTGCTGTATTAACAGTGTCAATCCCACCATGTGACCAATAATTAGAAACTTGTCGCCAGTTACATTGGATGCCATGGTTAGTGCATGGGTCATGGTTTCGAGTGAATTGTCATGTGTTAGGGGGGCTGGCCCTTAGGGGCTAGCCTCCCAAGCCCTCACCGCTGAGAACATTAAAATTCAAATAAATGTGAAGAAGTATAGGGGTAAGAACCATGGTGTAGGCAGGTTGGTAAACAATATTGTGTGCAGAGAGGAGGTCATGGGTTCGACCCCCATCGAATCCACAAATTTTTTTCCAACTGTTATGAGGACACATGGTGGCCTGTGGGCTTGCCACATGTCACTCAATCATTTGCCACCTACAAACACATCTAACGGCCAAGATCCTTTCGTACCCTCAACATCCAACAGCCCACAAAGTGCCATGTGGTGCCACCACATTGGCTCTGAAGAAAATGGAATATTCCCAGAATATTCCACTGACTGTACCTGCAAGCTGTCTGGGCATCCAGTCACCAAAATTTTGCTGTTTGGGAAAACGAACAAAACATGATATCTTCCTAATATGACATCGATTTTTCGAACCGTTCATGGTGATGGAATCACAACGATGAGACCTTTCCGGTCATTTAGGTTCAGACTTGTTTCGAGCACTTTCATTTTTGAGCATATGACTTGATCTCCTGATAAAAAATCTACACTCATGCACCAAGTCCCATGTTTATTTGGTATTAAGACTATGGGTGAACCGCATGGTGAGGTGCTTGGCCTTATGATTCCTTTATCCAACATCTCTTTGTTTTTCCTCTTTATTTCAACAATCTACATTATCAACATGCGATACATACCGATGCTTGGAAGAGGACAATCTTGCTGCAACTGAATCTCATGTTGAATTTCTCTTTTTGGAGGCAATCCCATTGGCTCCTAAAACATCTCATGATGCACATTAACCACATCATATAAATCTGATTTCAACTTAGGATCACATCCTTCAAATTATTCATGATTAATATTAGCTTTAGACTTAATCATAGGAAGAACAAAATTCTTACTTGAATTTAGCAGCCTCTTTACCTATCCAGCATTTACCATACCAATGTTTGTCTTATTGCGATGTGCTCTAACAATGAACTCCTTGCCATCTTTGAATAACTGATACTTGTTCTCATAGCGATGAAAGGTCGCTTTCCTGTCATACAAGTAAGGAATCCCTAATACAATACCAATTATGTCAAGCGGAACCACATCTAATTCAACCGTGTCAAAAAAATTTGCAGTGATTGCAAACCACAATATGCATTTCTTTGAAACCTGTAGATTTGCATCCTTACAAATCCAACCTAATGGATATGGTTTTGGATGTGGTATGGTCTCAAGGTTAAGTTTCTTGACCAAATATTCAGAGATTAAGTTTTCTTGTGACCCACTGTCAAACAATGTATCAATTTTGGTATGCTTGGATATGACCCTCACATGAAATAGTTCTATTCTTTCTTCTTCATTTGGAGTGTTTATGTGATAGTTTGATGTACTGATACTGGGTTTAGTTTCAATTTATTTTCCATTAATTTTCTTCAATCCCATGGATGTAATCTTGGATTCATCACCTGAATCAGATCCTAAATCATGTTGAGCTGTAGCAACAGTTTTCTGTTTCCCTTTGTTATTGGGTTTCTTTGGCCTCAATTCAAGATGTAATTTTCAACAATGAGTTTCATCGTGGCCTTATTTTGAACAATGTTTACAAACCAAATTTTCTCCCTCTTTCTTAATAGATGCATTCTTTTTATTTTTACCTTTTGAGGTCTTTTCCTTGGCTTTACCCTTAAAAGGTTTCTTCCTACCCTCTTCAGAAATGTTTTTCCCTCTAGCTTTTAGATGTGTGGCCTGAACACATACTTCATCTAGACTGGTGGGGCTAAACATGAGAATAGTATGTTTTAGGTAGCTATGTAAGCCTCCTATGTACTTGAGAAAAGTATCTTGGCTTTGAAAATCTACCCCTAATAAGAGAGCTCTTCTCCTAAATTCTTGGGTGTATTCTTGCACATTTTATCCCTTCATTTGCCTAAAGTTTTGCTAGTTCATGATGGCTTTCTGCATATGAGCTAATGGACAAAACTGTTGTTTACTAGCAGTAATGAAATATGACCATGATAGAATAATCTTACCATGTTTCTTGTTTTCCTTCTTTGTCTTGGCTTCCCACCAAACAAGTGATGCACCTTCCATTCTAAATGAAGCTAATTGGATTTTGGTATCATCATCTTGAAGGTTCTGTATTCTCAAATAGACCTCCAATTGTCTAATCCAATTATCAAGCTTTTCTACATTGAATTCACCTTTAAACATAGGCAATTCAAACGTAACATCAAGTTTAAAAAAAGGAATTTTACCAGTGTTCTTTGACTTATGTGGCTGATGTACTGAAGAAGAAGTAGAGGATGATGATGATGAGGGTGAGGATGATGGCTCTCCATTGCCTCCATTTCCTCCATTTCCCTTCTTTGACTTATCTTCATCGTGGTGACTTTCTAAAGATCCTTGTCCTTCCTTGTGAAGTTTAGATCCTTCTCCTTCTAGTCTCTCATTCCTTTCTTGATAAAGGATTCTAACCATCTCAGTCATGTCAAGAAATTCTTTCCTGAACACTCTTTCTTCCTCTTTGGGATCAAATTCTTCATGGATTTCTCCTTCTTCTTGAGGCATGCTTAATGTAGCTTTTTCTTCTTTAGGAGGTGAACTAGGTGGTGGAGATTGTGGAAATATTTCTCTCGTTTTATTTGGCTCCTTTGAGACCCTTCTGCTTTCACCAATTTTCCTTCTCCTCTTTTGAGCTGAAGCCTATTAAGCATCTAAAAATTTCAAATAGTTAAACAATTCTTTGCACTAAACAAAACCAGAGAATATAATCTAGATACGATACCAATTTTATCTGAAATGTCTATATTATTTTTGTTGTGCTAAGTGTATTTTTAGTTTATAAACATGTGCATAATTAGTTCATTAGTTTGCATAGGGATTGAGGTGTTTTTCCATGAATTGTAGATGATTTTTAGTGAATTAGAAGCACAAAAAAAGCTTAAATAACACTGAAAAATAGTGTAAAATAGAGGAATAAGTCACCACATTAAATTTACACAACATGAATGATGAAGCAGTTCACCTCTCCTAGGCTACATCTGCTGGTCCTTCTCCCAATGGCATGTCCATCTTTCATTATGCTCAAAATTTTGCTATTACATGTAGTTACAATGTTCTAATAGTTGTTTTATCTACACCAATGGCTCCAAAATGCTCCAATTATTAAATAAGGACTCTTCATTCACTCAGAATGGTAAAAAATTGGGCCTCCTACACTTTTTCCCAATTTCACCCAGAAAATCTCCACTAAAAGTAGAGAACTCCACTTAACTAGAGATAAAATAGCATATTTCGCCATTTTTTAGGAACACCCCTAAACTTCCACCGAATTTAACTGCAACATTAAGTGTTAGTGGTTGGGGTGGCCACATGCGCACCCCAAACTCGTGGCATCACCGTAACGGTCGGCGGAACTCCGGATTAACTGTGGTTGAACTACATTGAACTTTGGTTTGAAGGGTCATTAGCGTTGACCGCATGGAAGCAGTTATAGTTTAAATGTTTGAATGTGAAAAACACATCAGAACATTTGGGGTTAACTCTTATTGCGACAATTGTTAACGTTTATGTTTAATGCCATGTGAAATACCACATGGGGACCGTCGGCAGTCCCCAACCCCCAAACATATTTGTAACAAACCTTAAATACAAGTTTCTCCCCTAGGGGTTATGGTGCGTGCGTGGCGGGAGGTCCAGGGGTCGATTCCTTCGGCCTCCAACAAAATTTTATAGTGCAGTCTCGGGGACATGTGGCGGCCTCAGGGCCAGCCATGTGGCGCCCTTTAATTATCCCTCCCTAACTCCGTGCCAAATGAAAAATAAATGCTTATCATTCATTTATTGGTTCAGAGGAAGGAATATTCCTCAAAATATTCCCTTTTTCTAACTTTGCATCCTAGTCAAACTTGGTCAAACTATCGCAATTTTACCTGTTTGGCATTTCGATCAGAACGCGATATCTCCCTCATACGACATCGGTTTTTCAAAATTTTCATGGTGTCGAAATCAAGAAGACGAGACCTACACAACCATCCTAGTTTCAACCCAATCCTATAAATTTGAATTTTGAGAAAAAGTTATGAACTCTTGATCAAGCACTCAACTATATGTCTCACATTGTCCTTGACAAAAACTTACCAATACTTAGCCAATTTTAGCCCTCTCAATAGCCTACCTTGCTCACGCAATTCATGAGGAATGAAATCCCTAAAGAATAGGAATTTTGGCCTTCCTTAACTATGCAAGTATCATGGGCAATCCAATGGGTGTTTGGGTGCATGGGTGCAACCCAATGATCCTACAACTGATAGTCAACATCCCTTTCACCTATATCTCAACTGGGTCTCCACTGGAACTAACATGCATGCAACTAATAATATTAAATCCTCAGTTGCATGTGAGATCACTGATTTTAAATTAAATAATATTTAATTCACTTGATCTCTCACTAGTGTATCAAATAATTAAAACTAGCACAACTGACTTTAACTCACGTAACTGAGTTAAAATAATTACAACCTACATTCACTAATGCACCACTGCACGTCGAAATCTATTACAACTAGAATTACTCTGCATGCCTCACCAACTACCCTCAACTCGAAATTCATGAGTTAACGGAGTTTATCACACTAAATTAACTATTACAAGTTATTTTGAGATTAGATTACATTTTATTGTCCATCTTAACTAAGGGATACTAAAATAGACATGCACAAAATTTAGCCCACACTAGTGTAGGTGTTGCTAAGACCCATGGTCTCACACTAGTGTAAGTGCTGCTTGGACCTCCCGATTAGGGAAAATTTTAAGAACCCCCCTAAATTTATATATATAATAAATGGGTGAATCCCCATGATACATAGGAAAAATGGAAGGTGATTTATTAATAATATAATATGTATATATACATATACATATATATATATATATATATATATATATATATATATATATATATATATATATATATATATATATTGGAAAATCTCTCACGAGATTATATATCTTGTAAAAATCATGGAAAATCACCAGTACAAATGGCGAATCACTAGTACAAAATGGTGAATCGTTGTCCAGTGGAGTTCGGGGTGTTGGTTCTAATGAAGATATGGTAGTTGAACCAAGAGTTGAAGTAAGCGAACCACCGAGACCAAGCATGGCACATGGTGACTCATGAGGGAAGTAGTTCTCGTGTAGTTTGGAAAACGTGTTCTTCTCATTCTACTAAGCATAGTGTTGTTTCTCATGCTACTTCTAGCACTGATATTGAGGTTGAAGAAGAGTTTGAGGAAGAATGGAAGGTAGCAGTGGTGGATAATTACAAAGAGAACCCCATGATGGGCTCTATTTTGCCCTTTGGTATTTGGGCTTGCAAGATCTTCTGTCCATTGAACCAACAATTAACCGTTCAACCAACAATCAACTTGACTGAGTTGATTAGGTATGAGTCAACTTAGAATAATCTTCAAAACTATGCTTTGCACTATCCCATATTTATCACACTAATGCTACACAACATTGTGCATTTTCACCCCAACCTCATGCATGCACACAAAATTTTCATTAACATCTATAACCCTAACCAAGTGAGAATTGATCAGCAATTTGCACCAAAGTTTGTTATAGTGTTGAAAGTTCATAAGAAATTTAGATCCATGGTACCTTAAATAAATTTTGAGATAACCTCCACAAATTCAACCACAATAGAGCAAACTTGTGATAAATTTTAAACCTACAAAAATTAGGATTCATGTTCTTAAGAACGATCATAAGAAGCATTTGACATATAGGTCAAGTTTTAAGCCTTGACAGATTGATAATGCAATGGATTAGGTCAAAACTCACACATTTAAAAGTCATCAATGAAGAGAAGACAAGATCATTATGAATTACACATACTCCAAAATTCCTACCAAATTCTACTTAGTTTTCCACAACTCAACTATACATAATCTTATAGTAAATACAAATTCCACAAAACCTTCTTCACATAGCTAATAAATGGCCATTGGAAGAGCACCCCTTATATAATAGTAATAGTAGCAATCAATAGATTATTTCATATTGAACTTCATATCCATAAAACTCCTATGTATTGTATGATGTATTCAAGTTGCATTATCAAATATAGATAAAATCATACTTTTGATTGATACATTTAAATCATACTTGTGCACAATGTTGAATGCAATGCCAGTCAAGGAGTAAAGTCAGTTTGACGTGTAATGATCTATGTTAGGTCCCTATATTACTAGTATAGTCCCTTATTGCTGTTAGTGTAACCCCCTTATTGTTATTATTGTACCCTTGTAACCCCCATATTGTTATTATTGTGCCCTTAAATTATTATTGTTAGGTCGACTAGGATTGCATTATTGCCCCACTAGGATTACATTGTGGCCCCATGGACTCCTATATAGAGAAAAGGAGGTTTTGTAATTTGAATCATTCAAGAATTGTTCATTAATGTAATATATTAGAGGTTTCCCCCTCGAAGTGGCTTATTTCTAAGGCGTTGATATCTCTTTCTTCTCTTTTTGGAGCTGGTTTCACAACATTTGGTATCAGAGGTTTGAGATTCTAGGGTTTCGCTACTCCAAACAGGTCATTGTGGCATTTTCACTATAAATTTTTTTCTACGAAGGTTCAGAATATGAAATTTTTAGAGTGTGAATCCAAAATCCTAAGGAACATTGTCGCAAAATTTCAGAGCTTGGTTCACAATATTTTCAGAGATATGATCTGTGAAAGTTAGGTCATTTTGCAAGCTCCTGAATTTAACCTAAACAGGTCATCGTGGTATTTGTGTAATAAATTTTTTTATATGAAGTTTCAGAAGCTGAAATTTTTAGAGTGTGAAGCCACAATCTTGAGGAAAAATTTCAGATATTGGTTCGCAATATTTTTGTAGATATGATCTATGGAAGTTAGGGCTTTTTGAGGCTTCTAAATTTCATCTCAAAGAGGTGATTGTGGGAAAATATTCATAGCTATCTCTCTGAGCATCGGATTGGAATGCTGTAAAAATTGGCCACAAGTACAGAGACTGTGGTTTACGATCTATCAATTTCAGAGCCAAAGGAGGAAACAATGACACGTGGCAAGTCGTACAAGTTTTCTCTACTGAACCAGTCCAAAATTGGGTCATTGTGGGAGATTGGACATAAATTTTCCTTGAAGAATCTAAATCAGATCAAACCTGTGGCATTTGAAAGAAGCTTTAGAGGGCTACTACAGGGCTGAATTTCAGATATTGAGGATTTGAAATTATATATATAATTCAATTTCAATATCGAGCTCCTCAAAAGCAAGTAAAAGGTGTGTATTTTTTTTTTTTTTTCCGAATTGCATAAGTCTTGTTTGAAGAATCAAGTTGAATTGATTCCAAGGGAATATTGTAGAATAGATATCAGTATTGGATTCTAAAATGGCCCCTAAAAATAATTCAACACCAATTAAGCCTTTAGAAAGCTCTACTATGACTCATGAAGATGAAGAATGGCAACATGACATATCAAAATTACAAGAGCAAGTGCAACAAATTTCACTCTCACAAAGAGCAACAAAAAATGACATGGAAGTTTTGAAGAAAGGCGTGGAAAATAAGATGGATGGTTTGAAGAAAGGCTTGGAATCTAAAATGGATGGTTTGAAGAATGGCATGGAATCTAAGATAGATGGCATGGAATCTAAGATAGATGGCATGGAAGCTGGCATGGAATCTAAGATGGATGACATGAAAGCTAAGATCGATGAGAAAATGGAAAACATGAAGAATGATCTAAAAGCAGACATGGAAGGTTTGAAAAAGTTGATACAAGAAATGTTTCCTAATGGTGAAAAGATAGTAGAGGAAACTCATGATGAGAACAAAATAAATGTTAATCGTGATTTCATAAAATCTAATGTTGGTGGGATGAACCACCATATTCCAAAAATGGATATGAGGAAGTTTGATGGAAAGGATCCTGTAACATGGATACTACATATGGAGCAATATTTTGATCTCCATAATGTGTAAAACACACAAAAGGTACGCATTGCAACTTTACATTTAGAACAAAATACATTTGTTTGGTATCGATGGCTTTGCTCTCGTAAAAAAGTTGTCACTTGGTCAATTTTTACGGAGGAAATAATAGCACATTATGAGGATACAAAGAGCAACACCTCTTTATCCAATTGATAAATCTCAAACAAAAGGGTTTAATGGGGGAGCACATTGAGGACTTCCAAAAATTGAATATAAGGGTAACTGATATTCCAGAGGAACACATGATCGAACCCTTCATAGGTACTTTAAAGGTTAACATCCAACATGAAGTTCGCGTTTTGGAACCTGATTCATTGGAGAAGGCATTCAAGTTGGAAAGAAAAATTGAATGTAAAATTATGGCGATAAGGAAGCCTACCACTCACTTCTATAAAGAGGGAAGTGTTGCTACTCCTAGATTTCCACAACCTACAAGGTTGACAACACAACAATTGGAAGAAAAAAGAGAAAAATGGTTTTGCTATAGTTGTGATAGCAAATACACTAAAGGTCATAAGTGTGATGAGAAGAAATTATTTTACATATATTGTGAAGAGGAAGAAGAAAATGAACAAGAAGAGGATATACACCAGGAACCAACCCAAGAAGAGGAAGAAATGAGTCCGACCATATCGTGTAATGCATTGGCAGGAATTACAACTCCTCAAACTCTCAAGATAGAAGGACATATCAAGAAGAAAAAGGTAATAGTGTTGATTGATTCAGGTAGTACCCATAATTTTATTCATTGTAAGGCAACCAAGGAATTGAATTGTTTCCTATACCCAACACTATAATGTCAAGTGATGGTTGCAAATGGAGGAACTATAAATTGCTCTGGAAAATGCCATAATATCAAGCTAACCATGGGGGAATATGTATTGAATAGTCCAATGCTTTCCATTCATATTGGAGGTGCTGATGTTGTACTAGGAGTACAATGGTTACAATCTTTGGGGATGGTAGCTTTTAATTTTCAAGAACTTTTCTTGAAATTTTTTTTTTTATAAGGAAAGGAAGTCGAATTACGGCGTATTGCAGGGAAGCTGGGAAAGATAATAAGCTCTAATGTCATGACAAAGGTTCTAAAGAAAGAAAAATGAGGCATAATTGCACAATTATGCTCACTAGAAGTTCCAACATCAAAATCATCTATTTTTGCAGATCTCCAAAAGGTCTTGGACAATCATTCCAAGGTTTTTGAAACTCCGAAAGGACTCCCACCTATTCTTGATCATGATCATGCTATTCATTTGATTCCAGGAAGTGTTCCTCCAAACATTAGGCCTTATAGATATCCTTATGTCAAAAAGAGCGAAATTGAATGTATGATTGCAGAAATTTTAGAGGCGGGTATAATTCAACCTAGTCAAAGTTCTTTCTCTGCTCCTGTAGTATTGGTACACAAGAAGGATGGATCATGGCACATGTGTCAAGATTATATGGAGCTCAATAAGCTCACCATTAAAGATAAATTTCCCATTCCTGTGATTGATGAATTATTGGATTAATTACATGGAGTAATTTATTTTACCAAATTGGATCTTCGTTTAGGGTATCATCAAATTAGAATGAAGACTAAAGATATTCCGAAAACAACATTTCGAACTGATGAGGGTCATTATGAATTTTTGGTCATGCCTTTTGGCCTTACCAATGCACCTTCTACATTTCAAGGGTTGATGAATTCCATTTTCAAACCCTTCCTTAGAAAATTTGTGCTAGTATTTTTTGATGATATAATAATCTACAGCGGGTCTTGGAAGGATCATGTTGAACATGTTGACAGGGTGCTCAAACTATTGCAGGAGAAACAATTATATGCAAAAACATCCAAATGTTTCTTTGGAGTACAAGAGGTGGAATATTTGGGTCATATTGTATCTCACAAGGGTGTTAAAGTAGACCCTAACAAAATTAAAGCCATTAAGGAATGGAAAGTCCCCACAACCATAAAGCAGTTGTGAGGATTTCTCGGGTTAACATGGTATTATCGCAAGTTTGTTAAGAATTATGGGAGAATAGTAGCACCTCTAACAACATTATTGAAGAAAGATGCATTTTCATGGACTCCTGAAGCAACTAAGGCCTTTGAACATCTTAAGAGGCAATGTGCCTAGCACCGGTCTTAGCTACGCCAGACTTCACAAAAACCTTTATTGTGGAATGTGATGCCTCAGGAAATGGAATTGGTGTTGTTTTAATGCAGGAAGGAAGACCCATTTCTTTTTAAAGTCATCCAATCAAAGGAAAGTATTTACATAAACCTATTTATGAGAAGGAAATGTTAGCAATACTGCATGCACTAAAGAAATGGAGAACTTACCTAATGGGAAGACACTTCAAGGTAAAAACTGATAATGATAGTATTAAACACTTTTTGGAACAAAGACTATCTTCAGAAGAGCAACAAAAATGTGTCACAAAGATGTTGGGTTATGACTTTTAAATAATATACAAAAAAGGGAAGCTAAATGTTGTTGCAGATGCACTCTCAAGAAATAATGAAGAGGTGGAAGCATTGCTTTGTGCCATTTTTATTATCCAACCAGATTGGATAAATGAAGCAAGAGATGAATGGAAGAAGGATGAAGAAGTGTGGGCACTCATTAAAAAGTTTTAGCAAGATCCTAGTACATCTGATACATTTAGTTGGAAAAATGATTCCTTATGGTAGGATATTTAAATGGATTTTATCACAGGTTTACCTAAGTCCGAAGGAAAGAGTGTCATCATGGTGGTATTTGATAGAATTACCAAGTATGCACACTTTTGTGCATTATCTCATCCATTTAAATCAAGTACAATTGCTACTACATTTATGGACACAATTCAAAAGCTACATGGAAACCCAAGGGTTATTGTGAGTGACAGAGATCCCATTTTTACTGGAAATTTTTGGACGAATTTATTTTCTTGTTTGGGTACTCAATTAGCTCATAGCTCATCTTATCATCCTCAATCTAATGGTCAAACTGAGATAGTAAATAAATGTTTGGAAGGATATCTTCATTGTTTTGTATATGATAAACAAACACAATGGGTCAAGTGGTTACCTCTCGCTGAATGGTGGTATAACACTTCCTTCCATACTGCAGCAAAAATGACCCCATTTATGGCACTTTATGGATATCATCCACCATCCATCACATCATCTTTAGGAGAAAATTTGAAGGTTCAAGCAGTGGAAGATCACATCGAGCATCAACAAGAAGTTCTCCAACTCTTAAAGGATAACCTGAATTTGGCACAAAATCGAATGAAACAACAGGCAGATCAACATCGTAGTGAGAGAATTTTTGATGTAGGAGATTGGGTATTTTTACGGCTACAACCATACAAACAAATGTCCCTCAAGCAAGCAAAGAAGGATAATAAATTATCGCCAAAGTACTATGGTCCTTACGAGGTGTTGCAAAAGATTGGTACTATGGCATACAAATTGGAGCTTCCTGCTTCTTCGCGAGTACATCCAGTTTTCCATGTTTCATGCTTAAAGAAGGTTATAGGTGAAAATCTTCCAGTTCAAACAATATTGCTAGAACTTGATGAGGAAGGAAAAATCATATTGGAACTTGAAGCGGTCACGGAAACAAGAACTCGACAGCTACGAAATCGATCAATTTCAGAGTATCTCATCAAGTGGAAGAACTTACCCACTAAATATTCTACATGGGAGGATGAGAATTTTATACAGAAGCACCCAGAGCTACTAAAGCGTTGAGGACAACATTTTTTTGAAGGAGAGGGGCATGTTAGGTCCTTATATTACTAGTATAGTTCCTTATTGTTGTTAATGTAACCCCCTTATTGTTATTATTGTACCCTTGTAACCCCCATACTGTTATTATTATGCCCTTAAATTATTATTGTTAGGTCGGCTAGGATTACATTATAGCCCCACTAGGATTACATTGTGGCCCCATGGACTCCTATATATATAAAGGAGGTTTTGTAATTTGAATCATTAAAGAATTTTTCATTCATGTAATGCATTGGAGGTTGCCCCCTCGAAGTGGCTTATTTCTAAGGCGTTGATATCTCTTTTTTCTCTTTTTGGAGCTGGTTTCACAATAATCTATAAAATAATGAAGAAAATTAATAAAGCATCACAACTTTCACGTTTGAAAAAAATATAAAGCTTTCATGCAAATCCATTATCTTTATAGTTCCTTCTCTCGACCATGTTCCACATAAGCATGGAAAATCAGGTAGTACTAGCATTTGCACTGAGAGGTGCAAAGTAACACCGAGGAGTGGGGATACATCTTCCATGTGAGATAAAGGTGATGTAGGTGATAAAGTTGGAGGAAATATGAAATGTTTTGGAAGAATGGGTGGTTTGTTTATCAACTTTTGTGAGTTATCTTGAAAATTGCTTTGTTCTCTTCATTCCTACCTTTGAAACCTTAAAAAAAAAACTATCCACAAAATGCATATTCAACGACCTCTACGGAATATGTACCTAGTTCGTGAGAGGAGCATTAATACTTGTTTAAAATATAATAAAGTGAAAGTATAAGATAGTGAACAACTTCAACTCCTCCCTAATCTTAAAATTTTTATATTTATCTAAATATTATCATTTCCATGAAATAAAATTGGTCACAACTCTTTAATATAATAAAATAAAAAATTAATTAAACAAATATATACGTCAAAACATTTACATAATTGACCAAATTTCTATTTATTATCCAAACCTGAGACCTTTCGTATCCCATTCATTTAAATCCACTTGGTTGCATTATCTTAAATTAGAATATGTTCATATGTATAATACAAAGTGCTTCACCCTCAAATATCGTTTTTCTCCTGCTTCATTTGGGTTCTCTGGGTTGAATTGGTCCTGAATTCATGATATACTTACTATAAGTAACCAAAAAGACAAAGCGAACAATCAGTTCTATTTTAAGATAAGTTTGAGATTTTAGAAAATATGTAGCCAAAGGAAACAGACTGGTTTCATTTACATATAGGTAACCCTTTGAATGTAGAACATTCCTTGAAGAACATTTTTATTGATGAGGAATGTAATATAATATTCAGTTTTCAAACTAAAACTATTATTTATATAGATTTGTGTTTGGGGTAAACAATAAATAAAAAATTTAACTAGCCTTGGGGTGGTCAATATTTATATATTTTATTTATACTTGCTTTACCATGTATATCATATACCTATCAATCACAAACATGAAAAGCTGTGGAATTCACAGTGATGATCTACTCTGGAAACACAACCAACCTTTATTATTACCAGTATTAACTTTTATATAGTACTATATATGTAGATAAAATTCCCAGCTTCCCAAGAGACAAACTTGCTTCTCAAACATGATGGCACATTCTTAAATACTAACATTTCTGATTATTGAATGTAAGAAAGCTTTCTAAGTACATCTAATCTATTGCGAGGCTCATACTCCTAGACCATGTTCTTTTTTACCATGTATCTATAGGTTTTAGCCTTCTTTTTGTTTGAAGAGGAGTTGGCTATTATCAAAACTACCTTTCTTGCCTCTAATGCCTTGAAGGATTGCAAATTGGTTCATCAGATGAAGAAATTTTTTTGTTCTTGTCAATTAGACTTGAATAGCTTCCCTGTGCACTTAGCACAAACTTTGACTGATAGGAAACATCCCACCCACCAACTATGAGGTCCCACAAAATTGTTGCTCCTGCCTGAACAACATAGAAAACTTGAATGTGAGAATTCAAAAGCAAAGAAAAATCCCAATCGCATAGATCTTGAGGATGAACTCGATCTCAAATCCAACACCCATAAAATTTATATCCAAAACTAAAACTCATCAAATTTAGAAGTATATTGGAAACAAAATTGAGGCGAAAGAGCTAAATTTGAATGCAGGAACTTACACAAAATCTGCAAACTTGAGCAATTTTTGATGTACATTACCTCCACTCCCTCGATCTCAAGATTGATTTTCTCCCCAGCTCTAATCGAGAACTCTACTGCAGGCTTGTTTGGTCCAAAATCTACATCTTTGGTCCTGCTAAGTCCCCCATACTGTATAGGCACATTCTCTGGAGATATAAATCTGAAAGTAAAATCAAGTATTAAATAAGTTTCTAGGAAATTTTCATTGAATATATCCTTCATTCTATCATATATAATCAGAGTCTTCAATTGAGTTTGAGAATATTTTCACTACATCAGAGAAGGAATTTCACATACTTGTAGAAGGTCTCTATGAATTTTCCTTCACGTGAAATTACAAATTTTCTCTTGGTATGCTGTGTCAAGAAAGGGCTCAACATGGAGTATAGTGCATTGAAATACCATGGGACATTGATGAACACCTAAAAAATAAAGAGAATACTAATTAAGAGGTGATTTGTCTATTTGATAAACTGTGTATAATATCCTTTCCCTTATAGGGCCCAACAAAATCCCATGCTTGCAAACTGAATATAGCAAAAAGACTTGATTACATATGGAATACTTGAAAATTAGCAAGATTGGAGAAATTCTTCAACATTGTACTTGAAATTGGATCATTTTGAATTCTGGCAGAGGCAACGATAGTCGAAACTCACAACCAAAAGGCAGTATGTCTGAGGATACATAGTCGCATATTGATGAGATTGGAATTCAAGTCCTAGAAAGATAAAATAGTCAATTACTATACTTCATTCATAGAGTGATTTCATTTTCTTCAAAGTTTTTGGATAATATAGAAAGAAAGGGTTTCCTCTGTAAATTTCTTGTGAAAAGCCTAATTCCCTCACTTTATTATGTGACAGTGGGGGCTACCTTAACACAAGGGTTTATATCTCAACTGGTTGTCACCATATTGCTGAGAACGTGTTTAGTTCCATACTAGCAGGTGCCTTGTTAAATCCTGCTGGGTAAGGTGCACTAATATATGCCAATGGGCTTATTTGGGAATCTGGATACCATCTTCAAATGTGATGAAGCATCCTTGGGTTTCCCATGAGATTTCCCTTTGAAACAAAAATAGTGACCATTATGTTGACCATGAAAAACAAAACCCTTGAGGGTAGATTGTGACCATACAAAGAAATGACTATATACGCTCCTCCATCTCTAAACCATGTAATTCTGGGTGAAAAAGACAATGAGGCTGAACTTAAAAGGTCACAAAGGTCCATTGAGATTAAAAAAAATATGATTCAAGAAACAAAATTGGAAATGCGCAGATACAAGGAAAACTTGAGAGAAGTGTTTTTCACTTACTGAAACACAACACAAATACATGTTAACTCCTCATACATTTCAGCATTACATAGAATCTCTTAATCAATAAGGAAAAATAAAATAACAATTGGAGGACATAGGCACCAAAAACAATAGCTTATAGTCATTTCACTGGTAAGATTGACATAGTGTTAAACCATTGACCAGGTTTCCATTCTAGCCGTGGTCTGCTCTGAAAAACAAATGGTAGGAACCTCAGAAAGAAAGAGGCCCAGTGGAAGCCTCGAGTGATTTTGATGAAGTAGATATCCTTCACGCACCTGAGCCAAAGGAAGACCATTCCTTGCACTGTAGCCCATATGGACATGTTTTTTGAGGCCTTTCGAAAGGGATAAAGGCAAAGGAAAGAAAATGTCCATGTACTCATTATACATAAGGTTTTGTAGGAGTAATATTGCATTTTCATAGTACGAGTAACTAATAATTGAATGTCCATACTCAACTTTTTTGTGGGAAACTATTGTATTGTTTAATACAAAATATATAAAACCGGATTTGCCTAAAGATATCTATTAAATTACTATATAAAAGGAACCTCTCTATAAAATATATATTGTAAATTTTAGCCTTTTTCAATCTAGGCTGAAGATATATGTAATTTGACACCATTTGAAACTAGCAACCATATGTCAATTAATAAATATCTAGAGATGCATCAGAAATTCCAATATTTGCTGTGCCAAAATTCTCAAAACACCAAATCTACGAGGACATCTAACATCATCCTTCTGATAATTTATAGTCATTCAGATAGATTGTTCTAGGCAAGCTGGGAAAAGGAAAAAACATTTGTGTTTTGAGCAGTTACAAACCTTTCTTGCTACCATCTCTGGGTAGTTATCTTGAAAAAGTGCAAGAATTTGGTTTGATGCAACTCTCAATTATCTCTTCAGAATATTCTTGAGATCCATGATCTGAATCATGGCATTGACACCACCAGGCTTGAAATCAAGGAGCTTGATGCCCTTCTCCAAAATTTGGACCATCCATCTCAGAAACTTCTTCAGCTTCTCATCGTCTCCAAAGATCTTTTGGTAGAGCTCCTTGTCTCGAAAAATCCCATAAGCATTGTAGCACACATGGTACCATTCTTATAACACTTCATCAACCTCCAACCCTGGAATTATTCACTTAATATTCTACATCATTAGATTATATACATGTTTATGTGGCTGTTCTATTATTGTATTCTTATTTACTTCATTTTATCCTAGATTTAGCTTTGGAATTTTCTAGGAGTTGTGTTTGAACTTTGCACTCCGACATTGTACTCATACTAGTTGTATCCTTCTGACCCATTAAACTATTTATGGTCATCCATTGGACATTAATAAATTTATCTTATCTTATTGAATTCTCATTTTCAAAAACCCAGTGCCCACAATCTACCTTTCCCACCTTGCCATTGCTGCCAGAACACAAAAGCAGCACAAAATGGATGTGAATGACACATCCAACTATTTTTACCACATAAACTCTCCTGGAGACAAAAACCATGGACTTACAGTCTGCTGAGAGGCAAAGGAGCATAGTTTTTCCCTGTTGTGAGTTAATCCTATCGCGCATGAAGCACTACAATATGCCAACACAAATTGTTCTCATCCAACAGGGAGTGGAAGATTTCACTCCCTAGAGCATCAATACCATGTTCAACACTCCTTCAAAAAAGCAAAGGAATCACTCAAGCAACCACAACATCCCTATGCACTGACCAAACCCTGGAAGACTGAACATAAAACAAAGGAAGCAGTGCATCAGGAGTACAAAATTGACATTTTCCAGCCCCCATCCAGAGATATAGTATGGTTACTATATAAAATATATAGAGAAGTCAATATGAAGGCCATGTACCATTATAATATTTTATTAAATGTGCAAGTTTCGAAGCAGTGAGAAAGATTTATTGGGGACAAGTACAACCAATCAATGATTCAATTCATTAACAGGAACAACATTCCCTCAATCCAACATATTTCATTTAGTTTCTTATGTAGTTTATACACTGTTACCTATCCCAAAATGCCTAAGGGAAAGTACAATTGATCAAAACATCATAATAGTCCACCTCTAGTAGCCACTGATATCAAAGACACAACAAATAGCTTCTTCAAAAAAATGCATTGCTTGTTTAAAGAGTACTCACATAGAACCGTAGAAAAAATACAATAGTTATTGAGATGGAAAGATGCTCATCAGCTGCCCATTTCCTCCTCCCCAAGTGTTAGACAAGCTTCTATTACAAGAATTCTGCAAGAAATTCATGGATGGTTTCATCTAGATCACAAATTCTAGGAAATCACACTATCTTCAGCCAATCAGCCTGGTCAAGAATACTATCACGAATCATGCCCATATACAAATTTATTCTAATGAACTGTCAAAGTTAGAAATTTTGACAGCTGAGCCAATCTTCCACTACAATCCTGAGAAAATATTGCAGAATTAATGAGAACTAAAAAACCTAGACTTTCAGCATACATAAATAAGAAGAGAAGATTCATAACTTCGTGGACTAGAAATGGATTGGCAGAAGACTAAGGGGAATTTTCAAATGGGAAAGCAACAACTCTTCAATTTTTTTTGGAGAAAGTAGAAAATAAGAGGGGTGTGAGGAAGAGGAAGACAGTTATGGTAAGGTCATATTTACTTGTAAACTCTAGGATAGTTTTGATAGCTTCAAAGCTTGTATGAATAATCAAAGCAGAAGCTTCAAAAATGGATGTACAAGGATCTAATAAATAGGATTACTATCTTAGATACCATGGTTTGCAACAAGCTGGAATATATCCTCCCTCAATTTATGTGGGGCAAAGAAAGGAGGAAATAAAGGCCTCAATTGCTTGCTTAAAAGTTGGGATACTTGCACCCTCAATAGTGATAAGAGAGGACATTGGGTGAATGATATACTCAAGGAACAAATTTAGAAAGTACATGGATTGTAAGGATGATAAAATAACAATCCACCAAGTCTTTATCCAGGATATTGACCAGATATTGAACATTAGAGTTCAGTGCTAAGGCTGGGATGCTGCCTTTCATCATTACTACATGCATCTTCAAGGTGCCCTAAATCCTGAAGCTCCAAAAATTGATTATTCGACCCCTTGGAACACTAGAAAGCCACTTCCCTCATTGAGGATGTACCCTTCTGAAGTCCAAAAATTCCAAAGTCCCGAAGATTGAATTTTTTCACTTCAAAATTTCAACACATTATTAAATATGTACCCATTCTAAAGTCCCAAAATTCCCAAGTCCCAAAGATTGAGTTTTTGTCACTTCAAAGGTTCAAGACATTGGAGAATATCTCACCTATCTCACCAAATCAAAAAAACCAAAAATTATCTAGGCTTGAAAGCCTTTTGGAATTTGGACGCTTCAAAGGATTTCATAACTTTGCAAACTTTCTCACAAAATCCTTTTGCATTTTTTTGGATTTCAAAACAAAAAGAAGGCTATCGTCTCAACACCTTGAAGTTCAAAAGTGGAACCCCCATCATATAACTTCTCAATTATTGGAGATAAAGAGCCTGAGAATTAATAAGTGAACCCCCTCCTAAAACAAGAGGGTCCAAACTATCCCTATGCACTAACCAACTCCTGGAAGATTGAACATAAAACAAAAGAAGCGTCGCATCAGGAGTACAAAATTGACATTTTCCAGCCCCCATCCAGAGAGATAGTATGGTTACTGTGTAAAATATATAGAGAAGTCAATATGAAGTCCATGTACCATTATAATCTTTGAGTAAATGCACAAGTTTTGAAGCAGTGAGCAAGATCTACTGGGGACAAGTACAACCAATTTGTGATTCAATTCATTACCAGGAACAACATTCCCTCAATCCAACACATTTAATTTAGTTTCTTATGTAGTCTATACACTGTTACCTATCCCAAAATTCCTAAGCAAAGTACAATTGATGAAAACATCATAACAGTCCACCTCTAGTAGCCACTAATATCAAAGACAAAACAAATAGCTTCTTCAACAAAATGCATTGCTTGTTGAAAGAGTACTCACATAGAACCACATAAAAAACATAGAAGTTATTGAGAGGGAAAGATGCTTATTTCTTCCACAAATATTGTAATATTGTGTCTAGTGCTTTGAAAACTCATCATCTACGCATTTCCTCCTCCCCAAGTGTTAGAGAAGCTTCTATTACAAGAATTCTGCAAGAAATTCATGGATGGTTTCATCTAGATCACAAAGTCTAGGAAAGCACAAAATGTTTAGCCAATCAGTCTGGTCAAGCATACTATCACAAATCATGCCCATATACAAATTTATTCCATTGAACTGTCAAAGCTGTAGATTGTGACAACTGAGCCAATATTCCACTACAATCCTGAGAAAATATTGCAGAATTAATGAGAACTAAAAAACCTAGACTTTCAGCATACATAAACAAGAAGAGAAGATTCATAACATTGTGGACTAGAAATGGATTGGCAGAAGACTAAGGGGAATTTTCAAATGGGAAAGAAACAGATCTTCAAGATTTTTTGGAGGAAGCAGAAAAGAATAGGGGCTCGAGGAAGAGGAAGAAAGTTATGGTAAGGTCATATTTACTTGTAAACTCTAGTTGTTACAGATCTTGCCCAGATCTCAATAACAACAACAAAGTCACAACTTTTACAGAGAATTCCTCTAGCCCTTCAAATGTAGTATTCTCCAAGTTTTAGGCAGCACAATCCAAAGGAGACCCAACCACTTCATAAAAAATAGAACAAAGCAGCCCAATCTCTGGTGTCCGCTAAAAGCTCAGCCTCCACCACAAAGGGAAAATCCATCAAAGCATTGAAAAATGTGGTACAGTTGGAGTATATTTGTAGTGCCCCCTCGACACCATTATACTCTTTAACCAATTTTTTCTACAACTTCTTGATAATAACACGTGCATTACAACTCATACTCCTTATCCAAATTTTTCTACAACTTCTTGATAGTAACATGTGCATTACAACTCATGTTCCTTATCCAATTTTTTTTCAACAATTTCTTGATAATAACATGTGGCATTACAACTCAAATCCAAGATGGAAGCTACCACCACATCACTTGCTGACTAGCCTGCCCTTTTAACTTTTACGTGTGTAGAAGAGTCAAGGCCCTAGTCTAACCTTTTTAGGGAACACTAATGATCCTTGTCCTCTGTTATGTTGGTATTAGTGGTGGAACCTTCTATACATGGCTTATCTGTCTTCTCTGCAGGGAACCCTAGTGAAGGCATGGTTTTCAGTATATGCTCTGTTATTTTATCATTCAATTTATAAGAATGTGCTTTGTTTATTTGAATCATATTACGTTATTGTGTACTTTCATATAAGCAGTGGTTTTTCCTTCTATTCAAGGAACCCAAAATAATGGTTGTTGGGCATCCGCCATCCTTGAATATTTTCTCCACTTATTTTTCAGGTATCCTCTTGTTGGATTTTAGTCTGTGTTTTCCCATTGCTCCTTGCAGATAAACAATGGCTTCCTTGTTTTCCAAGAAATCAAATGAAGATGTATCAAGACTTGAAATCAATGCTGCAGTCTGCACCTAGTATTGTCTTTCTGGAAATGTTAAAAATTTTCACCTAGTAGTCGAGCAAGAGCAACAAGCCATTTTATTTTGGCTGCTTTAAACATAGAATGAAGTGATGTCTATAGTTTCATAATAGACTATGAAGTTGTTGTAAAGAAAGTGTACTTTTACTGTGAAGTCCTAAGCCTGATTAGCTGGTCCTAACTTTGAAAGAATAGTTTCTCCTCTGGTCCTATTACATGAATGAATAGAGTCTAGAATGAGTATAACCTTACTTTCTAGCTTTCCATTCTCTTGTATATTCTACATTGAAACTTCTGAAACTTACAATTGCATTTTTCAATCGTGCAATGTACTCTCCATTGACAGCATGTACAGTAGCACATTATTTTGGATTTAAAAAGGTGATCTATAAATATTCATATATAAACATAATTTTAAAAGCGTAAAATATTTTTAATTCTATTTAAGGTATGTTACCCACCAAAAGTGGGTGACCCCATAGGAGAAATTTTCTCCTAGATCTCTATTTAGCCGGAAGCCAATTTTTTTTTTTTTTTTGTAAGTCAACACCCACAAAGCACCCTTCACCATCGAACCAAAGCCCCATGGGTAGCTAGAAACCAAACTTGTCATGAAAAATTTGCTGCAATACATTTGAATTATTATATTTAAACGATAATAAGTTGTAGGCTTTTTCAAAGAGGGCAAATGACACAAACTTGTTCAGGGTTTTTGATGAGATCCAATTCTCATTTAAACTTAGTCCCATACCATACCACATAATGATGTGGGTCTAGGGTATAGGTGTCAATACAAAAATCAATGTCATGGCTTCCTCATTAACATAATATCAAACTCTTATCAACTCTAACTGAGCTACTGGTTTAAACAATGGCATGGACCTTGATCTAAGCACCTAATTTATTTAGAAAAAACATAAGTGAACCAATGTAGAAAAGTTTAAGATTACAATTCTGAAAAGTGAAAATACAAGACTGCAAAGAAATCAACCACAAATAAAATCCACAGAGCCATAATAAAGATAGTGTCACGACACCAAGACTTGTCCAAGACATTACCTCAGAAAAAATGCAATAACCAAGTTGTACAAAGAAAATTTGTAAAAAATACATAAATGTAAAATTAAACCTAATGGAGAAAGGATATAAATTTGGAAGCATCGTACTCTACAAATTCTCTCATTTTACCTTCTTTTATCATACGCTTGACATAAAATTCAGATCCATTCAAATGTGGATAAATTTCTAAATTCTTCACTACTTTGAAACTTGTAGTTGAGGGTCTTTATCATTTATGTTGAATGGGTAGATTTGGTCATTGTTTTATCATCGTGACTTATGTAAATAAAATCATTACACCAACCAATTGCATTTGATATAATCAAATGGAGCCTTTAAGCATCATTTTAAGCAATATGTTGTAGTATCTTGTAAGTGCCTACATACTTTTCTACTTCATTGCTTCTAGATACATATCCTATGCTAAAAAAAAATTAATATCATCCTATATTTTGTAAATATGAGTTCATTCCTTTGAAATTCAAATAAAAAATTAAATTTGTGGATTCAGATGCCTCAGTTTCCAACATTCAAGCAAACAAAATTCAGGTTCCTATGGTGATTATCTTAGTGGTTGTTTGGAGACAGATCTAATATATATGTCTGAAAAGTATGAATGGACCTAGACATATATGTCTTGACATATTGACAAACAACTTCAAAAATATTATAGAATTCGTATTACATGACATTCTCAACAAACATATGTTCTTTAGGATGAATGT
Organism: Pinus albicaulis; assembly: GCA_034641835.2. Lineage (NCBI taxonomy): Eukaryota > Viridiplantae > Streptophyta > Pinopsida > Pinales > Pinaceae > Pinus > Pinus albicaulis. Next base: position 1,265,626,035 of record CM076580.1, on the reverse strand, counting down.
GGCAATATATTAAGCATTCATTTGATCTCTTAGTGTATAATGACTGTCTAAGCATATATTATGTCACTTAGAGGTGACAAACCTGTTTGGTATCTCAATAAAAATCTTGGCACACCTATAATATCTTCATGATGTAATGGGTGTGGTGTCTTTGTGACTGTAGTGAATGTAACTCTTGGGACAAGATCTTTACCTTCTCTTAAACTGTCTTATAATGGCAGTATTAGAATGTGTATGAAGGAAAAAACTTAGATTCATGTGATGAATATCTCGACACCCGTGAGATAAGCTCAATTTTTATATGATTCGACATTCATTCACAACACTTTTACATAAGTAGAATATTCAACATGCAGACCTGATACTCCTGTGAAGAAGGGTTAACATAATAGTGACATATCCATGGAATTTCAAGTTCTATGATGATAGACTCAGTGTCTTGAAGTGGTGATTCCATCACAACATTCAAGGCATAAAAATCCAAACCAACATAATAAGCACACAATCCAACTCGCACTTAAAATACATCAATGTTTAAGGTCGTAGAGGAGACTAAAAACCCCCAAAAATATTCTTTAACAATATGGTTTGGAAGCATAAGAAGACCTTTCTTAGAGCGGGAAATCCTCCCCTGTGTCATTGGCTTGAGAAATAATGCTCCTTTGTATCACTGTATTAAGAAACAATTCTCCTCTATGTCACTGCCTTGAGAAACAATACTCATGTGTGTTGCTAGATTGAGAAACAATGCTCCTTGTATCACTAAGTTGAGGAAAAATGCTCCATCGTGCTTAGAATATACCTTAAGGGGTCTAAAGGGACATAGAAACTTGGTATCATCTTGAGAAAGGTCAATCAAGTTTTGCAGGGTGAATTCAGATAATTTTTGTTAGGTGGCACCCTATGGAAACAAGATACTAGGTGGAATAAAAGGGGATTGTAGTGGCTAATACAAAAATTAGAGATGCAATGGCAGGACTTATAAATATCTTATTTTTTCCCATGAATATCTACCAAATCATTTGTGATTAGTGTTCCTTCATGGTATATTCTTTCTACCACAAGGGTACCACTACCTAGAACTGTGGAATGTTGAACTACATGGACTCCCATTTACTGATCTTGGTTGAAACTTAAGGAAGGACCTAAAGGGCATAGATTGTAAAAAGGGATTACCTCTCTAGTTTAGAACCTCATGCTGCTAGGATATATATCTTTCATGAGAGTATCCATGAAATAAGAATCTGCATGGAAGTTTGCTGTAAAGGGTGATCAAATTCTAAAGAAGATGGATCCTCAATCAACTTTGGAATTAGATCCAGACACAGTATACTAGTCATCATCCAATTGTTACCAAAAAATACTATCTATGTGATTCAAAATCTGGCCAAAATCAAATTTTGAAGATGATGAATCCTATAGGGGTCACCCTCGGGGTGGGTAACATGTCCTTTTCTCTGATATATCATTATGAGACAAGATTTTTATCTTGATCACTTATTTGATTAAAAATTGCAACAAAATTCAAGGTTTGCAACAAAATGAAAATCTACCATTTTTTGATAAAAGACACTCCTACAACCATTTATAACATGAAAGTGCTTGTGTTTATTTTGCAGCCCCAGTTGGAAAATGGAGACAAAGGTATTCTCATTTTATATATACAGTGTGGCATTTGTTTTAATCCACACTTGAGTTTTGGAGACAACTTAATCTCAGGAAGTTCTAATATATTTTGGCGAACTTGTTGGATGGTTTTTCTCTGGGAAAATTTGTAGTCTTACTGCGTCCTTCAGCTCTTGATCATCTACGTGAGTAAGCTATAGTCCATTTGTTTTGCAATATAAATATTAAGTTCTTAAAATTTCAAGTGAATGGTACTGTTAGTGGTAAGATATTTTTACTCATTGGCATCTGACATATGCTCTGACATAAACCTTTTGATTATTAAGTGAGATTTTGCAGTATTATGACCTAAGAAAAAATAAGAGACCCTTGCAAATGATGACTTTTCTGTAAGAATTCACACCAGCAAATAGATATACTTTCGGCCCACTAAGAAAAACTTTGAAAGTCTCAAGATTTATCACAACCTGGACCAAAATATGCTTAGAAATTTATGACTCAAAATTTTTAATTAAATTTCTTGGGTGAATCTCAAGGTTTAAGGTTTAGAATTTTCAATGAAAAATTTGTCAAACACTTTCAAAACTGCTGTAGCTTACATCGTACTTTCAACATTAAAGGGAGCAATCATTCTTCAATTTAAATCAGCTACTAGTTATCAAACAGTGCCCAACGCCCTCAAGAGAAGAAAAACTTAGCCCTTGCAGTCAACCCTAAAATGATCACAATTTTTATTTAAAACTTTTACGATATTATTATGGTGATTTTTTGTGATGAGTTAAGGCTCAAAAGATATCAACCTTCACACTTGCAAATATATAAGAAAACATTTCTTTGTTCTCAGTCCAACGAAGGAATTGCTTTACAAATTGGAATTTTGGGCTCAAAAAAGACAAATTAAAATCCCTGTATCATTTCAAAATTTTAGTGAAATATTTCTTCCAACCTGAAGTGACCAATATTAGCAAGCAGCAAATTGATTCCCTAAGGGTTTGCTTCCAAGATGGAAGTAACTAAAAAATCATGAAAACATACCCAAATAAATTTTGGCAATTTTCAGAAGAGGTTGCGTTAAAACTTCTTTCAAAACAAAGGCTAGAGATAGAAAATTTAAAACAAGTGAAATCCTTCTTCAAACCCTATGGCTATGAAAATGTTGTGAAACCAGCTCCAAAAATAGAAGAAAAGAAATATCAATGCCTTAGAAATAAGCCACTTCGAGGGGGAAACCTCCAATACATTACATGAATGAAAAATTATTGGATGATACAAATGACCAAAACCTCCTTCTATATATAGGAGTCCATGGGGCCACAATATAATCCTGGTGGGGCCACAATGTAATCCTAGCCGACCTAAAAATAATAATGTAAGGGCACAATAATAATAATATGGGGGTTATAGGGGTACAAAAATAAGAATAAAGGGGGCTACACTAACATAATAAGGGACTACACTATTAATATAGGGACTTAACATGCTCCTCTCCAAAAAAGTGTTGTCCTCAATGCTTGATTATTTATTGATGCTTCTGTATTAAATTCTCATCCTCCCATGTGGAATATTCTATAGGAAAGTTCTTCCACTTGCTGAGATACTCTAAAATTTACTGTACTTGTCGATTTTTTATTTCTGTGACTACTTCAAAAATTCTTTCGATGTGATGTTGATCTTCTTGTTGTTTCATTAGATTCTGCACCAAAGTTAGGTTATCCTTTGAGAGTTGGAGAACTTGTAGTTGATGCTCGATGTGATATTACACTAATTTATCATCCATATTAGCTATTATTTGATCCTTCAAACCATCCAACTTAGTCTTCATTTATGCTTTTAAACCATCTATGTCCTCTTCAGTTGCTCTTCGTAATATTGAAATTTGTTGCACTTGGTACCGTAATTTTGATATCTCATACTGCAATTATTCCTCTTCATGCGTCATAGTATAGTTTTTTGAGGGCTTAATGGGTATGGAATTATTTTTTGGGGGCATTATAGAACCCAATACTAATAAAAATTCTAAAATATTCCCTTGGAATCACGTCAAACTGCTTTTCCAAACAAAAGTTATGCAATTTTAAAAACCAAATACACACCTTTTTCTTGCTTTTGAGGAGCATGATATTGAAACTGAATTATATTTGTGATTTTGGATCTTCAATAATTGAAATTTGGCATTTAGGTAGCCTCTGAATTCTCTTTCGAATGCCACAGGTTTGACCTGATTTGGATTCTTCAAGACAAATTTATGTCCAATATCCCACAATGACCTAATTATGGACTGGTTCAGTAGAGCGAACTTGTATGACTTGCCACGTGTTACTGTTTGCTCCTTTATATCTGAAATTTATAGAAAGGAAACTACAACCCATGTACTTCTAGTCATTTTTTATAGAATTCCAATCCGATGCTCAGAGAGAGCGTTATGAATATTTTCCCACGATAACCTCTTTGAGTTGAAATTCAGGAGCCTGAAAAAGACCTAACTTCCACAGATCATATCTCGAAAAATATTTCGAAACAAGCTCTGAAATTTTGCGACTATGTTCCTCAGGATTTCATCTTTGTGCTCTAAAAATTTCAACTTCGTAAAATTCGTAGAAAAAAAATTATAACGAAAATTCTGCAAAGACCTTTTTAAGTGAAATTCAGGAGCTTGCAAAATGACCTAACTTCCACAGACCATATCTCTGAAAATATTGCGAACCAAGGTTTGAAATTTTGCGACGATGTTCCTTAGGATTTAAAATTCACACTTTAAACATTTCAGCTTTTGAACCTTCATAGAAAAAAAGTTATAGAAAAAATTCCATGAAGACCAGTTTGGAGCAGCGAAAACCCTAGAATCCAAAGCTCTAATACCAAATGTTGTGAAACCAACTCCAAAAATAGAAGAAAAGAGATATCAACGCCTTATAAATAAGAAACTTCGAGGGGGAAACCTCCAATACATTACATAAATGAACAATTCTTGGATGATACAAATGACCAAAACCTCCTTCTATATATAGGAGTCCATGGGGCCACAATATAATCGTGGCGGGGCCACAATGTAATCCTAGTCGACCTAACAATAATAATGTAAGGGAACAATAATAACAATGTGGGGGTTATAGCGGTATAAAAATAAAAATAAAGGGGGCTACACTAACATAATAAGGGACTACACTATTAAAATAGGGACTTAACAGAAAATACGCCTAGAAATAACCAAATAAAAGCGGCTAGATCTTAGAAGTTGATAAATAGGGCTAGATATTTAAAGGGTGAAATTTTATGATGAATTTTCATTGAGAAATTACTCCAAAACTAAATATGTTGAAAAATTTCACTTGTATCAAAACCTTTTCCTGAATAGATGAAAGAGGTTCTACAACTCACGGCTTATCCATAGAATAAAATATGTGGCCTGCAAGAAAATATGAGACCAAAAATCCAACAAAATTCAAGATAAAACTGATAATCAATTTCGTTCACAATTTTAATGAAGAAGACAAGTCAAAACCCTCTTCAATTTTTATGAGAATCCCAGAAAAACTAAGGTTAGGGCAATTTAAATTTCAAAAACATGAATGCGGCCTATCCCAAAAAAATTCATGAAAAAAATATTTCTGTCAACGAATAATGGTTTACCGTTTGGGAGCTTGTCAAGGTCTGAGGCATAACATAAAATCTGATGTGAATAGCCCTATGGATGGACTAATTTAGAGCTCACTTTATTTCCGCGAAAAAGGAAGTAAGTCATATCGTCTAGGATGTGAGCTTCGAGGTCACGAAGAAGATGTTCGTGGAATATGCATATGTACCAACGTATTTGAAAGTTGGATCTTCTAAAACCGTGAGCCCTGTTATCCTCGTACGACCTCCCTACACATAATACTAGCACATTTCATAATGCAAACCCTAGAACCTCCAACTTCCAAGCCCCTTCCAAGCCCCAACCAGTAAAAAATGGGGGCGAATGTAACTCCAATCCCCCTCCTAAAGAGTAAATCGTGGCGAATGCCATTCAAATCGGTCCGAAACCAGAAAATCGGGAGGCGAATCCCATGGGTTTAATGTTTATGCACATTTTTTTTTTTGGACTAACAGTTAATAATTAATTATTTTTAAAATAATTGTAGGGCTAGTTATGTAAAACTATACAAAAGGGTTTTATATAAAAAATTCACCCCTAAAATTTTCCCTGCTCCTGGTCCCACACTAGCGTAGGTGCTGCTTGGACCTCCTGGTCCCACACTAGTGTAGGTGCTTCAATTTATCATTGGAATTCAACATATGTGTCATGTCAACAATCAATACAACTAGAGTACCATTTTCTACCACCGCAAAATTGAAAACAATTGCTATGGTTCTCAATTTCTATGGTTCCCACAATTGATGCAATGCCCACACGTTCAGTGAAAAATGTAGTTGCTAGAATGATGTAAGGGTCAACTATATTATTTGATATCGACTATATTATATCAAATATATGGAAGGTTTAGTTGATTTCATCTTATTCATATTTTTCCATTTTTTGTCATTCATAGGTCAAACACTGGTCAAGAAAAGTATAATTGGGTTGTAGAAACTCAATTGTATAAAAATCCTCCTATTCAATAATAATATCTATTCTTCTAAATTAGCTTCTCGCAACTAAAAACTACTAAAGCACCGACGAGTTCAATGTCTAATTTAGCTGGTACCTCATCAACTGGCCTATCATCCTTGAATCCAACATCCTCATAATAATATCCATGTACCTCCATAAGTTTTCCAAGGTCAAATTTTGGTGCCTTCAAAATTTTAACTTTCTTGATGAATACATTTTGTAGAGAATAAATTGAGGAAGTAGCTTTTTCAATCTCCTTCCCATTCACCTCTGGAATAAAATTTTCCACTACTCTTTCATATCACATGAAGCAAATTCACGTACCATGATCTCTCTCATTTTCCTAAAAATATGTCTTATTTGACTTGTTTTGGAATAACATATTCGCTTGACTTGATTGGGCCTCCTCTTTGTGAATCCAATGTAGAAAATACAAAAACCATAGTTATATTTTTTCTTAACATCCACCTGATCTTCAATCAAAGTCTACCACTTACGAACCAAGGATCTAATCTTATCAATGGTGAAATATATTCCCTAGAAATTAGTGAGGACATTCCTTCCCTGAACATCCACTGCACAAAGATTTATTTTTCTGTAAGATATATATTCATCATTCTGAAGATTAGTTAGTGAAAGCTCAAACACACAATTCTTAAGCCCTTCGGATGCAATATTAGTATCGTGAGTCCGTGTAAGAAGGGTCTTTCCAAATTTCCTCGTGTTAAAAGTAGAAGGAGCCTTCACATCATACCAATCCTTCTTTGAGAAGGGGTCGGAAAAATTCTTCTTGTCTCCCTTCTTTCCCTTGGAGATGCCCTTGTTATTCCCGATGGTCATTGTTGTTTCAGAAGCAACTCACAAAACTATCAAACCCTTCGAAATCAATCTCCAGCATGCTCAAGGGTCAAATACTAAAAAAACAAAAGGTGGAGTTTTATGGAAGGAAGAACTGATTAAGCGTCTGCATGGGATTTGGAGGTAAAAATTACATCTGTAAATTTGAACGAGATTGTTGTTTGGTAATATCTTCACTAAAATCTTTCTTTCACCATTTTCTATAAATTCATTATTAAGAGGGTTATTTACTTGTTAGGGCTGGAAATTCATGCCACTTTCCATAAAAATTCATCATAATTCATAATTATTTACGTATCCTCATTCTTACAATCCAATAATTATTAATTTTTTTATTAATTATTCATGCTATTACATCTGAAGATCAGTGCAATCATTAAAAAAATCCTTTTGATTTAAAATTTTCAAGTCGGTACTAAGGAGGAGTAACCACCTATACTTCCAACACCTTGAAATTACACCCTGAGCAAACATCTGTGTGCACTAAATCAAATCTATAACAGGTTCCTAACATTGTTGAGAAGTGTGCTTGTGAGTAGCGGTCAAACATGAACTTGACTCTATTAATGTGTTTCACAACATCCAGAACCATTGGAATTTTTTCAAAGGGTTGGATGGAAGATTTATTTTGAAAAATTTCATGGACTCAGTGAATTGGTCGCTTTATAATTTTCCCAAACCTTAGTTGAAAAACACTTTATAGTTAGGGGATTCAAAATTTTTGTTACAAAATAAGTTATCAAAAAAATGATAGGGATTCATAGGATAGGAGGACGATGGTTCTCAAGGAAAGTGGCCAATCCTCAAGCTAAGGCCATATTCTTATAGGAGGGAGAACATTTTACGCCCAAACACAGGGTTTTGATAGAGCATCTCTTCCTCACCCTTAGGAAGATGTAGCCATCTTCATCCAAAAATTAATTCCCCGTGAGGGTCGTTTTGGGATTATTTTCAATTATCACTTTCAATTGCTAACACACATGAGGACAGGGTGGTTGATTAATTTACCATACTACTTTCTGAAGTCATTACCTCACATGGAAGAGGTTTTGAAAGGGGGAAAAATACAGAAACTTGCGTCACTAACCATGCGCTCATTAAATTAATCATCATGCATTCATTATAGAGACAAGGGAGTTCGTGGCATGATTTGATAATGAGACCTTGTGCTAGTGAGAATAAAAAGCATGAAGAGAGTGTTGAAGCATCCCCTAGCACTGAAACAACACTAAGTCACTGAAGCAGCACCCAACACTGAAACAATACATGTTGCTAAAACTTCTACATCTTCCAAGAGAAATACAACTGCAGGCTCTAAGCAGAGTAGGGCTGATACACCTCTTATGAATGGTCGAAGGAACCGTAAGAGGTGGAGTTCCAGTAGAACGACCTCTAGTTCATCCTCATGGGGAAAGGAGACATGGATATAAGAATCTGTGGTGGTATCCAGTGACTCGTCAGAGGAAAGCTGAGGTGGGTGCTTGATTGTAGAGGAAGTGTTGGAGGAAGAAAATGTTGGAACAATAGTTTTGCCTGAAAGTAGAGCCAAGGAAGTGAAGACACCTGAAGGGACTAGGCTGGGAGTATCATTGAAGGTAATAGTGCAAAAAGTGGAAAATCCAATTGGTGGAAGAACCCCTGGGAAAAGAGTGCGAGTAGTTGTTATACAAAAGAGACTCAAAAATATACTGCTAGAGCTGAGGGGGATGTGCTGATATAGTTGGAACTGATGGGTTTGAGGAGAAACATGACAAAGACAAGAAGGAGAAGTCTACAAAGGAAGGACCCTCTACATCTGAAATCCTATCTGTTACACCAAATCCTAAACAAGAACCAGAGTAAAAACACGAGACAAAAGGAAAAATTAAAAAAGAGAATACATAAGAACAAGAGGCTATTACTTCACTAGGAAAGACAAAAAATGACCCTCTCATTCAAATTGAAAATATGAGAAAGGAAAATTAGGAGTTAAAGAAATTTGTTTCCTTAGTTAAAGAACAACTTCATTTTAAGAATGAAACCAGATTAGATATGTTGGAAGAGGCTGTAGAAATGGAATCATATATTGTCTCAGAAAAAATTTGTAAGGGTTGCCAACAAATACTTGAGGAGGCTAAAATCATGGAGACTATTACTATTTCAATTGGAGTACAAGTGGTGGAATGGGAAAAATAATTTCAACCTGCTATTCCACAAGAACCTGCTGATGATGTTGTTGTTACACAAGAACCAACAATCAAAGTTATCCAGAATTATGTAGGAATGAAATAAAATATAGAAATACACATAAAAACAAATATTCAACAAAAAAAAAGACTTCATTTCATTAATATCACATAACTGAAATATGCTTACAGACAGAATGGAAATAAACTAGCTAGGGTGTTGGTAGCTTATCTATGAGAAGAGATGTGGCAGATATAAATGTCTGAACTATTTTAAAATGAGGCTATAAGGCCTATTTATTATTAAGAAACAATGGAAAACACTAAACATCCAAAAACCTAACATTAGGATATGAAACACCAAACTATGGGCCATGTTGGGGTAAATTAGTACATCAATTTCCCGGGGTTGTAACTTTGGCATACGATCTCCATTTGACGCACATGATACCTTGTTAGAAATATATATCCAAGGAATACAAATGATGATAGGGAATATAGAGTCAAATAATCATATTTTCCTAGAGGCGGTTTTCCCAGAAAATGGCGTTTAGGTCCTCAAAATAGCTTTAAAAGTTCAGGACCCAAAAAACTCCCAAAATAGTAAATTGTGCTACAATTAAGAAAATTGAAAAACTGAAAGAAACAATGGTGGGGGTCCAAGTGGAATAGGAAGGTGGCCACCAATATCCACCTGGATCATTACTCCCCCCTTAGGAAGCAATGGTCCCCATTGTGTTGAGTTCCTCCATGAGATGAGGAAACTTCTGCTAAACTTGTTCCCTGGTGAGCCACTTGCCCTGGTGAAGGAGTTGGCCTGCTTTGACAACTCAATATAGCTAGATCCTTTATTGGTGGGTGTTATTGATCTATGTGTCCATGATCCGATCAGTTGTGGCTTATTCCATGTACCCTAAGTTTAACTTTGTTGGTGTGAGTTGTTTTGCCATGTCGGATGTGTCAAGTAGAAGTGGAAAGTAGGGCCGAAGGTGGTCCACATTGAACAATGGGTGTAGACCAAGGAATGGAGGAATACTGAGCTCGAAGGAAATGTCCCCTACAACTTTGGTGATGGTTTATGACCCATATCGAATCAGGCGAAGCTTGCGGTGGGGTCCAACATGATGCTCCTTCTGCAAATGTAGCCACACTTTGTCGCCCACCTGGAAGTTGTGTGGCACCCAATGCTGATCATTTCGCTGCTTGTAATTAACATTGGATATATCCAATATGTCATGAAACTATTGGTGGATGTGCTAAATGCGCTCAATGAAGCTATTTACCTTGTTAGCTTCAGACCAGACATGAGCCGAATCGGCTTGAGTAGCTGCAAATTGCATGACTATGTCAATGGGACATAGTGGCTGGAATCCCAAGCCCATCTGAAAAGGATGTAGCCAGTTGAGTTGTTGAGGGCCCGATTATAGCTTTGTTATACATAGGGGAGGCTCTATCATCCCATGTGCATGGATTCTTTGAGTTGTACATGCACATAATGTGTACGATCATCCTGTTGACGACCTCTGTCTAGCCATCAGTTTGGGGATGGAAAGCTGTGGACTTGGCAAGCTTGGTGTCCAACATTGACTAGAGGCTGGACCAAAATAGGTGGATCCAAAAGTGTACCCACACTTTTTCAAGGAAGAGTTTAATAGTGGCTTGTGCTCTGACATTCTTCTTGTAGGCCGCCATAATGGCCATCTTCGAGAATCTGTCGATGACCATGGAAACACAATCGTTTCCATGCTTAGTAGAAGGAAGGCTTGACATGTAATTGATGGATATGGATTCCTAAGGTCAACTAGGGGTAGGCAGTGGAGTATAAAGGCCTTGCTTCTTGATGGTCAGTTTTGAAATGACGTAGACAATGTAGGATTTGATGTACTTCTTGAAATCACGATGAAGGTTCAACCAACAAAAATATTTCTGTAGTACTGCCACTATTTTCTCGACCCTAAAATTCCCAGCTACCCAACTGTACTGTGCTTACTAAATCAAATTGGCATGCTGGCTTGAAGGAATACAAAGGTGTCCAGATGACATAATAGTGCATCCTGGAGGTGAAATTTTGGAACTTGGTTACCCTCCAAGAATGTCTTGTATGTGTTTTTGAATTTTTGATTGCTCTTGTAGAGAAGCAGCCAATTAGAAGTCTCATGCCCACAAGAGTTGAGCACGGTGGTTAGCACCACGATTGCTGGTCGGTTGAAGTAGTCTGCAACATTATTGGTGCTGCCCTTCTTGTACTTGATGTTCAAATGAAATTGTTGCAGATATGTGGACCACTTTTGATGGCGATCGCTTTGCAACTTCCCTTGTGTCTGTATGAACTGAAGGGGTTGGTGGTTTGTGTGGATGATCATTTCCTTCCCCAAAATGTAATGCTTCCATTGTCAGCAAACCTGCACAATGGAATACATCTATTTGTCATAAGTACGATACTTTCAGGCTATGTCAGACAGTGTCTCACTGTGTTATGCCACTAGATGCCCTTGTTGAGTAAGAACTTCCCCAATAGCATAGTAAGGGGAATATTGATCTCAAATTATTGTTGCAAGTATGGTAATGTGAGCACTGGGGTAGATCAGAGGCAATGTTTCAACTCTACAAATGCCTTCTATTGAGATTCAGACCAAAATAATTTTTCTTTCGCTCCTCCCTTGGTGACTTGACTCAAGGGCCAAGTGATATGAGATAATCCCAACACGAGCCTGCAGTAGAAATTAGCAAGAACTAGAAAGCTATGGAGCTATGTTAGAGTGGTTGGGGATGGCCAATCCCGAATTACTTGGATCTTGGTTGGATCCACATGCAACCCCCACTCATCAATAATGTATCCCAGATACTGAACCTGGGTCATGCCAAAAGTGCACTTATCCAAATTGGCACACAAATTGTGTTGCCGCAGTGTTTGGAGGACCTATCGGATGTTGTGGAGGTGCTTTTCCCAAGTTTGGCTAAATATCATGATTTCATCCTAGTACTGATTTGAATTTGAATGCTAGTTTTGTTGTGCTAATTTCATTTTCAGATATAAAGCTTATTTACTGATCTTATGCTTGATGTATAGGTTTCCTTGTTGGTTATGTGTGTCAAAACATGAAATTAAACTGATTTTTATGAGTGAATTTGAAAGCATAAAGTATTTATTTAAAAGGTTGAAGAAAAACAACATAAATAACAACAAACCATCACAATTGATCCATTAAAACAGAGTTTTGATGAAGGAGTTCACCCCTCTTGGGCTACATCTCCTTGGTCCAGCTTCCATGGCTTGGGCCTATGCATTAGCTCAACAATGCTCAAATTGATATTTAAATGCATCAAAATCTCTTGGAACATACTTCGATGAGTTTAAAATGTCTAAATCTATCAGAAATGACAATTTATTTACTCAATTTGGCCTTCAGATGCTTTAGGCATGGCCTTCCCTCCTGTTGGCCCTAGGCTTCAAAATTATTCAAGGTGAAAAAAATCTCTATAAAATTTATCCTCTACCTCTGAAACCTATTCCAATGTGTTCATAGCATTCCAATTAGTCAATAATGACTCTTCCTGAGAAAATTGGTCAAAATTTGATTTAGTTATGGCAAAAAAAAATTTCCCTACAATTTTGATCCGGATTTATGCAGGAACGCAACAGAATAAACATATAACCATAAATACAGAGATGCAGCGGAAATAGCACTTCATTTAATTAATATCAAAGAACTGAAATTTGCTTACAGACAAAATGGAAATAAAACTAGCTAGGGCGCTGGTAGCTATCTCTGAGAAGAGATGTGGTGGCTACAGGCCTCTGAACTGAGTTACAATGAGGCTCGAGGGCCTATTTATTATTGAGAAACAATGGAGAACCATAAACATCCAAAAACCTAACCCTAAGAGATGAAGCACCAAAACTATGGGCCCCGTTTGGGTAAATTGGTGTTTCAACTTCCCAGGGACGTAACTTTGGCATACTATCTCCGTTTGACACACATGATACATCATTAGAAAGCTTTGTCCGAGGAATACAACTTTCACCATGAGTATAATTCTAGAATGGAATGATATTCGTTGGATGCGTGATGCCCAAAAAACGTCGTTTAGGGCCTCAAAACCGCTCCGGAAGTTCAGGACCCGAAAAACTGCTAAAAATAGTAAGTTATGCCGAAACTGAAAAACTAAAAGAGATAATGGTGGGGGCCCAAGTGGAATAGGCTGGTGGCCACCAATATCCACCTGGATCAAATCTCTCCTCCAAATCTGAAAGAACTCCAGATAACTTCGCTGTTTTTGGTGAAATCCACCGAATATGGTGCTGCCGCTAAGTCAGCCACTATTTTAATACATAATTAAGTAGCAGTTAATGACGTCTTAATTATGGATAAGCATGTCATTAACTGTGCGTTTATCCGTTGGTTATATTTCAGATTATATTAGTTTAAATATGTTTTAATTATCATAACCCCCGCAGATTAGCATGATAAACATGGATTAAAGTTTATTATTCCTTCAGTTTTCAATTTGGCTTCTCCCTTGGTTACAATGTTGCATTCATATGGTAGGGGGCTGGCCCCTTCTGTACCCCCGTCGACAAAAACTTGAAACTTCAAATAATAGTCGCGACCATTTATGAGTGAACTTGAAAGCATAAAGTATTAATTTAAAAGGTTGAATAAAAACAACATAAATAACAACAAACATCACAATTGATCCATTAAAATAGAGTTTTGATGAAGGAGTTCACCCCTCCTGGGCTACATCTCCTTGGTCCAGCTTCCATAGCTTGGGCCTATGTATTAGCTCAACAATGCTCAAATTTATATTTAAATGCATAAAATTCTCTTGGAACATACTCCGATGAGTTTAAAATGTTGAAATCTATCAGAAATGACAATTTATTTACTCAATTTGGCCTTCAGATGCTCTAGGCATGGCCTTCCCTCCTGTTGGCCCTAGGCTTCAAAATTATTCAATGTGAAAAAAATCTCTGTAAAATTGATCCTCTACCTCTGAAACCTATTCCAATGTGTTCATAGCATTCCAATTAGCCAATAATGACTCTTCCTGAGTCCAAATTGGTTGAAAATTGACTCAGTTATGGAAAAAACAAATTTCCCTACAATTTCTCCTTCAAATCTGGAAGAACTCTAGATAACTCCGCTGTTTTTGGTGAAATCCACTGAATATGGTGCTGCCGCTAAGTCCACCGCTATTTTAATACATAATTAAGTAGCAGTTAATGACGCCTTAATTATGGATAAGCACGTCATTAACTGTGCGTTTATCCATTGGTTAGATTTCAGATTAGATTAGTTCAAATATGTTTTAATTATAATAACCCCCGTAGATTAACATGATAAACATGGATTAAAGTTTAATATTTCTTCAGTTTTCAATTAGCCTTCTCCCTTGGTTACAATGCTGCATTCATATGGTCGGGGGCTGGCCCCCTCCGTACCCTCGTCGACAAAAACTTGAAACTTCAAATAATAGTCGCGACCCTTATGGGTTAAGACCCAACATACATTAGAGATGGTAAGGTGGTAGAGTGGCGCGGGGTAGGCCGTGGGTTCGACCCTGACCCCCGCACCAAAGTTTTATTCAACATTACAATTACATTGCTCTGTGACCATATACCTTTGACCTTGGTTAATGAATATGCTCCACCATAATTAAAATATAACCCAATGTGAAATATAATCGGACCTTGCCAATTGTTATATATATATATGTAAAATATAATTGGACCTTGCCAATTGTTATATATATAATTCAAAATATGATATGGGGACCACCAAATATATCCAAAGTTCAGACTTTGGATTAAGTACTATTCCACCATATAAATATGTATTGATTTCGGACTTTGGGTTAATACGATATATGTGGAAATGTAATTCGAACGTTAGGATTCATAATATGTGCCACAAATAATTAAATTTCCCACCATATGATCCAGACCTTAGGTTAGTAAACCAACCTTGAAATTCATGAACTTCGAATCTGGCCATGGAGAGGGGTCCACAAGGGGACACGTGGCACTCCCTGGTTGGGCACATAAAAAAATTCAGATTCAACCTTAGGAGGTCATTGGAGGACATTGGAAAATTTTCAACTTCACAAACCAAAATGGTGAATCTAGCAGTGACACTTGTCACAGTCCCATTGGACAAAAACTGAAGAATATTACCTGAATGCTGACTGGGCTGCCATGTCATCAGCTTGTACCTGTTCTGCAATTGTTTTAATAAAAAATTATCTGTTTTGAATGGCGATTAACACATAACAAATTCTTCATCCGAACTCAGTTTTTGACAAAACAAGTTGTGTTGGATTCTTGGTGACGGGTTGGTCGTGGTTGTTCAGTTTGTAATCAATTCTGAGCACTTTCATTTCTAAGCTAAAATACTAAGGCTCTGATAATTCCTCCTCACTAGAAGCCTTTTGGACCCCAAAATCTCTCTGATTACGGATCATGTGGATGAGGTTATTGTTCCCTCACCCTTCCAGTCTCTATCTACTGAAATTTTCCCAATTTCTCAATTGGAGCTTTTCACAAAAAGTCAACTTTTTCCTTGATTCTTGCGACCTTCTCTTGCTGTCATTGACACCGTCATGCTGCAATATTTCTGAATTTTTATAACAACAAGATATTCTTGCAAAAGCCATCTTGTTCCTATCTTGGTCAATAATCAAAGGAAACTTCAAAATTGTCTCTCCTTGCACACTGTCACCATGGCGATTCTTTGCTACTTTTTCTTTGTACTTGCGTCAAATCTTGACCAAGTATCTTCGCCATTTCCATATACCCTTTCACTAGAAAATTTGGCCCAATTTCCGACGGCCAATTCATCGCTATTCCGACACATAGTCGTCGCAAGAGCGATAGTTCGAGGACGAGCAAAACGTGGTTTGCCATTCCGTCGCAATTTCGACGCACTTACAAAGTGTCGCACTACCGACACTTTTTCCGTTGCTTCCAAACAAGCGTCGCTCTTTCGACGTTTCCCAAACCGTTGCGCTTTTGACGTTTGTAAACTGTCGCACTTCTGACGAAATGTGGTCCGACGTTTTGAACCTCGCTCTTCCGACGTTTGTAAACTGTCGCAATTCCAACGAAATGTGGTTCGACGTTTTGAACGCCACTCTTCCGACATTTGTAAACTATCGCAATTCCAACAAAATGTGGTCCGACGTTTTGGACGTCGCTCTTCCGATGTTTGTAAACTGTCGCAATTCCGACAAAATGTGGTCCGACGTTTTGAACGTCACTCTTCCGATGTTTGTAAACTGTCGCAATTCCGACGAAATGTGGTCTGACGTTTTGAACGTCGCTCGCTAGAAAATCGAAATGTCGCTCTCTTGGAGTGTTTTAAGGCATCACGGTCCAGCGCTTACGAGGCATCGATATGCGACGACGAGGTTCCATTTAAAAAAAAAAAATGAAACTTTAAAACATGACAGTAAATCTCGAATATTTGTTATGAATTGTGGGTGTTCCAATTGTTATGAACATAATTCGACTGTGAAATATTAATAGAATAAACCACCCCACAACGCTTCGACTATAAATAATCATATAAACATGGCCCTGTATTTCAAAAAACAGGTTTAAAATAGAAACAGGGCAACTTTTTTTCCAATTGTTATGAACATAATTCGACGAGTGAAATATTTATATAATAAACCACCACATGGCGCTTCGTATAAGCAATCAATTTTTTTTCACGAGAAAAAACACTATTTTGAATATATTATATGAAGTAAAACAGTTCATGAAGTCATTACATTTTCACATCTGAAGATTGGAACCCAAATATCCATCCAGAAATGTGGAAGTCCCACCCCAGACAGTGATAGAAAAATACCCCATGTCACATACAGGGACTTGATATAAAACCCGGTAACGGTCCACATGGAGATTATCGACAATCTGAGAAAGCATCCAAATATGCCCGAGGCATCTATAAGAAAGTGAAATAGCAGTATGTAGAATAGTAAAGCAACGGATAGAGTACGTACCGACGTCCATTGTTCCAAATACAAATTAAAGTACCCAAAATCCTTGAACAGAGAAAAACGCTAATCATGTGAGGAGTGTGATATGTCCAAAATATAAAAAGACCATAAGACCATATCAATAAACCAGCATCGCTAGTTTTGAAGGCAGAGTGATAACCTGTCAACACATAAAATAGTATCATAAAGCGGATACAGGAAATGTGCAGAGACATGTACTGTTGATATACGCCTCACACAAAAAACATCCATGATAGAGAAAAAATATGTATAAACCCAGGGTCGATTGTATGTTCTGGCTCGCTTGTTCCTGGAAATAAAAACCATCTACAGAAACCCAGGCTCACTTGTAAGATCAAGCTCGCTTGATTCCAAAATTGGTAACCATCTGTTGCATTCGAGATGTAAGGTTCAGGCTCACTTGTTTCCATTATTAGCCCGCTACAGCATCCACCCTGTTCATAGCAAAAATATTCCTGTAGATATACAAAGAAAGAGTATAATACATAGACCATATAAACATGGCTCTGTATTTCAAAAAACAGGTTTAAAATAGAAACAGGGCAACATTTTTTTTTCCAATTGTTATGAACATAATTCGACCATGAAATATTAATATAATAAACCACCCCGCAGCGCTTCGACTATAAACAATCATATAAACATGGCTCTGTATTTCAAAAAACAAGTTTAAAATAGAAACATGGCAACATTTTTTTTTCCAATTTTTATGAACATAATTCGACCGTGAAATATTAATATAATAAACCACCCCGCAGCGCTTCGACTATAAACAATCATATAAACATGGCTCTGTATTTCAAAAAACAGGTTTAAAATAGAAACAAGGCAACATTTTTTTTTCTAAGTAAAGTTAATCTATTAACAGTGGGAATAAAATTACACTGAAGTCAAAAACATTGCCCAGACTCATGGCAAATTTGTCATCAAAAAATCAAAAAAGAAGATTGCCTTCATACGGGGAAACCAGTCTTGAACGTTTACATAATTCAAAAATATTACATAGGTCCAACACAATAATATAATCTAAAATCAGCCCAATTAAGTGGGTCGCAAAGCAAGAAAAACAAATTAACCAAACTACTCCTCCAATGGTTCCTCGACGATTCGACACCATCCTTCGGAAGGTCCAAGATCGCCAGGTGCTATCTCCACATTCATGCCACCGCTCCCCTCCTGAAGGCCTGAATGCTGGCCGGCTTTTTCTGAGATTAGACTCGCCGAACGGGTGCATTTTTCTTCTATTTGGGCCTCCTCACGGAAAAACACAGTAATTGAAGCTGTGATTCGTGGGCGGTTCAGAGAGAAATTAAAGGAAAAAAGCGCAGTGCGCGTCGTGGGAGAAGGTGAAGCGGTGGGGAAATGAGGAGTAGGGGAGCCCATATGGTGGCTAGATCCTAGAACCTGACCCCGGCCATTTCTAGTGTCTGGATGGCGACCTGCATGATAATCACTGGACTGGGAAGACGACTTGGTTGAGGGGCTGGAGGGAGCGCACAGGGGTTGACCTCTAGTGCTCCCCCTGCGGCAACGCATCCTTTGATGTAGGCGAGGCATGGGTGCAGTCTCAGCAGTGGGCAGAAGACGAGACAGAGAATCAGAATTCCAAGAAATAGAGGAAGACAGACACAAAACAGACCGAGATAAATGCAGATATGCACCAAGGTCTAAGCATCAGTTCAGTTGGCCACTTCTCCTTCTCGTCACAGTGAGCAGGCAGTGTAGCCCAGCAACCGGCTCGTCTGAAAAACTATAGCGAAACGCCATTTTATACACCTAACTGCAATGCAATTGAAGAACACCCGTCATAATTAATCTCTCATTAATGAGACCTGAAGGACAGGTCATATTGGAGCATGCAGAATCGCTAATAGGAGTGGAGGTCCGATCTTGAACAGTGTTAAAACTTAATGCGATTTGATGTGAAAACCTTGGAAATTAAATATTGGCTAATTGAACAGCGTTAAAACTTAATGTGATTGATATGAAATTTTGATTGAGGACACGTGGCAGAAATTAATTGGAGCGGATCTTTTTTTGGGCTGCTCGCGCAGTGGAAATCTGGACCCAAAAAAGATTAGGGCGAATTTGATAAGAAATTTGTGTCACAACTCTCCCTCTGTATGCCAGCCCAAATTCATACCCGAAAAATATTAGGGCGGAATTCATTTGGTTTTCGCGTCACAAAATTGGCCGACGTCAGCAGGCTATTTTGGAACGCAAATTTGGTTTGAATTATGGTTTATCGCTGTTTGAAGTCCGACGGGCTCAACTTAAGAACAATTTTGTTTGATCCCATTTTAAAAATTTGTGTTGGTTTTATTTGATAATACACATATTTATAATAAATCATGGGAATACCACACTAAACATGTGGAAAAGTTATATAAATTATTGAGAACAATCATTTTTATGTAAAAATATCCAAATGTGCTTTTGGGAAATAAGAATTCGAGTATTTGGTTCATATTGTTTTAAAGGAAGCAGTGAAGTTGGAGCCTCAAAAGGTGCAAGCTATTACAAAATGACCTATTCCTAAGAAAATCAAGGTTCTTAGAAGATTTTTTTGACTTACATGATATTATTGATAATTTGTCAAGAATTATGCATGCATTTCAAGTCCACTCACATATCTCTTGAAGAAAATATCATTTATATGGAATGATGAGGCTACTTTGGCATTCTCTCTTTTAATGGATGCCATGTCTTCTACACCAACATCAGTTGCACCTACTTTTGGTAAAACATTCATAGTAGAGTGTGAGGCACTAGGACAGGGAATTTACATAACATTAACACAATAAGGGATATCATTGGCTTTTAAAAGCAAGGAATTCAAAGAAAATATTTGGTGAAATCTACGTATGAAAAATAAATGGAAGCAATATTACATGCAATAAAAAATGGGGAGAGTATATCATTGGGAGGTACTTTAAAGTCAAGATATATCATGATAGCATAAAGTATTTTTTGAAGCTATGATTTTCATTAGAAGATGAACAAAAATGAGGAGAAAAAATGCAAAGTTTTAATTTTGAGATAATCTGCAAAAAGGGTAAGGAAAATTTAGTACATGATGCTCTTTATAAAATAGAAGAGGCCTCAAATTTATATCCAATTACATTTTCTATTCCTAGGTGGCTAGAAGAAGCTTGCCATAATGGAAAAATGACAATAGTACTAAACAAAACTAAAATTTATAAAGGATGGGATGAACTCTATGGAGCATTGGGAGTGAAAGAGAGATATACTTTGGTGCAAATGTAGAATATTTTTATGCACGCAAGCATATTTGAATAAAAAAATATTAAGGGAGTCCCATGTCTCTCCGATGGTAGGACGCAGGGTTCCTTAAAACATCTCAAAGGATCAAAAAATATATTTTTGGAAGGAATGAAGAAAGATATTCAAAATTTTGTAAGAGAAGGTCAAGTTTGCATAATAAATAAAAGAGAGATAGTAAAATCTCTAGGGTTACTTCAACCATTCCACATACATATTCAAAGACTAGAAGATATATCAATAGACTTTATTACAGGGTTACCGAAATATAAAGGTAAGTATTACATTTTTGTGGTCATTTATATAGACAAATTTTGTAGATTTTTTTTGTAGAGCTCAAAGTACATAAACAACAAGCCAAGTGGCAGAAGTGTCTGTGAAAGAAATTCATAGTATTCATGGTTTTCCTAAAGTAATAGTAACAAGAAACTTTTGGAAATAATTATTTAATATGAGTGGAGAAACACTAGCTGCCATGAGTTCTACATATCAAACACAATCAAATGGTCAAACAAAAATAGTTAACAAATGCTTTTAAGGTTATATACAATGTTACTCTTTAAAAAAGCAATCTTAATGGATGAAGTGGGTTCTTCAAGGAAGAATGGTAATATGATACTACCTATCAGACATCTACTAAAATTTCCCCATTTAAGGCCCTTTATGGATATCCAACTCCTAGTATCTCATACTTTTTGCAAGATAAATCCAAAGTATAGGAAACAGAGTCACATATGGAAAATACTAAAGAAACTTTGAAAATTGTTATGGAAAACCTTCAAATGACATGAAACATGATAAAACAACAAGGGGAACAACATTGAAGTGAAATATAATTTGAGGAGGGTAATTGGGTATTTTTTAGATTATAGCATTATAAGCAATCTTCATTCAAGAAAAAGAAGAATAAAGAATTAGCTCAAAAATGTTATGGCCCTAAACAATTATTCATAGGATTGCACAAGTGGTATAGAAGTTATATTTTCCTTCTTCTTGCATTCATAAGGTTTTTCATGTATCTTGCCTAAAAAAGGCTTTGGGAAAAAATATGCCAATGTAAATAGAACTTCCAAAATTAGATGAAGAATGAAAGTTGATTCTTGAACCACAAAAAGTTATAGATAAAAATTCTGTATCTCTTTGACATATAACCATTATGAAGTACCTAATCAAGTGGAATAATATTCCTCTAGAAGAAGGTACATGGTAAAATGATAAATTCGTGATGAAATACCTACAGCTAAAGGGTTCGTTTGAAGTTTTGACAAAGGTTTTGTTATATGTTTTATATAACGCGCGACGAAATAGTATTATTTATTGTTAAGGTCCCACACAGTGATAAAATTTGAAGGGAAGGTCCGAATTTCAATTAGAAGGGCATATATCTATGTCGCCCTTCCATAATGAAAAGCTTTAAAAAAAAAACTTTTCAATTGACCACAATAAATTATTTTTACATTTCATTTTCAGAAAGACAAAACCATCAATCTTTATATTAATAAAAGACTGTTACATATACAACAATGAATAAGGCTCCATCTTTTAATTGCTTAAATATCTCATTGGCAATGTCAACATAAGTCTTGAAGACACTATTATAAGAATTTGGATACATACCTCTGGGATATAGGAGATTCTTATGTGTTAGATTGTGTAATGCAATTTTGAATTTGTCTCACAAGAAGCAGCAACATGGAGGTCTGGATTTTTCTTATAGAAAATTTTTATTATTATTTGAAACATTGCTTATAGATATGAATACAACAATGAAATTATGAGCATGGTGGACAATTATTCAAGCTCATGATGCCAAACCATGATGATGTAAGTTTGAAATTTAACATTTTTACATGTTAAAGACAAATAGTCAAAATCACTGACAACTTAGTATGCCATAATTAATAATCATTCCCTATTCACTTTTGTTAATAGGTTTATGTCACATGTTGATCTCTCTTCTCTGGCATTTACTTGTATTGAAGATCACTATTCTAGGAATAAGGAGTTATTTTCTCCAAAAATAACCCTAGCCAAACATTGACAATGCATCAAGAATATCTTTCTATGATTCATAAGTACATATGTTCTACTTCTAAATCATGTCTTGGAAGTGGTTCTTTTGCTGGAAATTATTCACCAGTTGGTTTCATACCAAATTCTTTTTCTCATTTTCAGCATCCAATACATGAAAAAGATAATGGTTTAAAACAACATAAATATTTGAAATTTTGCAAGAATTGTCTGGCACACTTTGAATATGAATTTTGAAGTAAAGTGGATGATGCTGTATAGGATCAAGTGTCATTTTGAATACCAAATGTTTCACAAGAAACTTCTCAACATGCTACCTTGTAATAAGGATTAAATGACAATATTGCATCAACTATTTCCATAATAAAAGTGCACCTCGGCCATAAGACTAAACAACTACAAATGTTGTAGATCTAACAAGACCAAACAATCAAATGTATTCCACAAGGGAAATACTGTATTAAAAATGAAAAGGAGTTTGCAACCAAAAATACCATAGGCAACTAATTCAATTAGATACACCAAACCATCAGCAAAAAGGAAAACTGGCCTACTCAAAAGGCAAGCGTTTACCTCCTTTGACAAAATTTTGAGTTCTGAAACAAGGGCCTTTATTGTCTTGTCAATGCCCCTAGTAATTTGAACGGGGTTTGCACCTATTGCAACAACCTAAACAAAAAGGTTTCATTTCAAATTATTTTCCACAAATTTAAGATACAACCATTGTCAGTTTTGTATTTCCTAACAAGCTCATAAATTTTGACAAAAGAACCAAATTTTTTTAATACCTGATAGAAATTTTTTCACTCAAAAACTATCTTAAACTCAATAAGCCCAACCCAAAACTAAAAAACAAAACACCATAAGACCCTACAAAAATGAATAGATGATCTTAATCCAGTACTATCGACAAAAAGTTACCTTTACACCCTCACTTATTAAACCCTGTGCTGTTGAATTTTAACTTCAACTGCTGTAGCAGGACGGATGCAGCAACAACATTTTTTTTTGGAGGTTGCTTGCACGCCATCCAGAAATTTAATTCATCATTTAAAATTCCTGCAAGTTTTTTTTGTAGACGACCACAACCATATTTCTGTACATGATTGTATTTAAACACAAAAAACATCATTAACGCAATTCACCAACCAGAAATTAAACAAACAGAAATTTACCCCCTAGTTTTGTAAATTCAAAAGGAGGACACGTGGAGCATTAATATTGGATCGCATGAAATTGAAGGGAATATGAAAACCTAAAAACCGGACCCGAATTTTTTATAAGGCACATTGGATTGAGAATTCGCGTTACAAATTAGGCAGACGTCAGCATCCCATTTTGGAACGCGAATTTGGTTTGAAATTCAATCTATTCAGACTTTTGAAGTACGACGGAAAGGGTTATTTAATTTTTTGATAATTTAATTTTATGTATGCTTTAATATATACATATGTTTTAAACATATGTTATATATATATCATATGCAAAATGAAAGGTGGGCCATAGAATTTAGTTTTAATTTTATTTTTTTTAAAAGAGGGTTTATTATAATATGTTTTATATGTTCCGGCATATAAAAATAAAAAGGTCGAAAAAGCTTGGTAGTTTTTTTTATAGACGGTACGTAAATTTTTTATTACATAGCAGTGTGTAAAAAGTGAAAAATTGAGTGTAACTTTTTAAGTGTGTATGCACAGCAGTGCGAAAGGGAAAAACACAGCAGAGTGTTTTAGAGACAGAGTATGTTTGTTTTGAACAGACAGTGAGTTGGTTTTATGCACTGCGTTTTGTAGCAGTCATAATTTTGTAATCCCTCTCGGTGAGGAAGTAGTGTAATAGTTTTTTTTTGAGTTATTGAAGGGAATAGAAGTTTGTTTTCAAAGTATTGAAACTCTGTCTCCTGTCAAAGAAATTTTTATTTTCTCTGTGTTAGAGGAAGGGAGATTTATTCTCCATTCATTGTTCTGGAATTTTTCAATATTCCAACATGTGCAAGAACAACAGATGTTGTGGTTCCATCCCCAGCTAAATCATTTTTCTTTGCTGCAGCTTGCCTTACCAACTTGGCCCCAATATTTTCAACTAGGTCCTCTAATTCA
This sequence comes from Pinus albicaulis, assembly GCA_034641835.2. Classification (NCBI taxonomy): domain Eukaryota; kingdom Viridiplantae; phylum Streptophyta; class Pinopsida; order Pinales; family Pinaceae; genus Pinus; species Pinus albicaulis. The sequence goes on along the minus strand of CM076580.1, from coordinate 1,265,601,355 downwards.
ACCAATAAAAAGGCCAAAAGCATAGCATTGAGATACCTTTCATTACACTGTCAATAACAATAAAATTTGACTCAGCCATAACTCTTTCCTTTTATTGTTGTGAAAAGCTTTATGCATTACTCTAATGTGGCTAGTCCATAGGCCAAGTAGACCACTGGGTAACAAATATGTTTCCTTTCACCTTTGATTTTTCAAATTATGCCTACCAAATATAAGACATTTAAGAGGGGGAATTAATAAAACGTTAAAAAGAAAACTAGAGCACACATCTAAAAATTACCTCCTTAGCTACTATCACACCATAATTAACTATTTTTGGAGAACCATGCTTGCTCTCCAAGACAACATTTTTCCCCTCGCCCCAAGGGTGACTCCAACAAGATCAGCAAGTTTGTTCACACCGCCTGCAAGACAAATTGACAATGCTTTCAGTAAGTGCGAAATTGAATGCCAGACCATATGCCAAAACAACCCTCCATGAAAAATTAAAATAACACATTAAAATAGAATATAAGTGGACAAGGAAAGATCCACCGCAGTGAAGTTTCACGTGCAGGTGACCTTCTTTAAACATAATTTTTTCTCTGACCTGCAATTTTTTTGTCACTGAGCCATCCTTTTTGAATTACAAATCCTTTTCCATAGCTCTTGTATTAAATACCTTCTCTCTGTCGCGTAATCTCAGAGTCCCTCTTCTGCTTGAGCGATTAAAGGAAATGGGTGAAAAAACTGAAAGAGAAGACAATTGTCTGCCATAATTATCAAACATTGCACCCAACTTCTTCCCCTTTTCATTGTTACCCAATGAGGTAGATGTGGCAATTGTTGTCATACTGCCCAAAGCAGAGGCCATCTTCTCTTATGCTGAATATAGAATTACAAGATCTTCATATTAGTACGAACCTTAAAAAACATGACTCCCATTGCTAAAAACCACTTTTAAGTTGTAACAGGAAAACTAAACAACTATCGCAACTTTTGGCAACTTCTGGAGCATTAAGAGAGAAACAACCAAAGAGAAATACAACCACAATCCTCATTTTAATGAGACCATACTATATATTTGCATTAAGATAATAGAAATAAATCACGACTATATTAAGGCCAGCACAAAACAATCTTTAACCAGTGTCTCTCGCGGCCTTCAGGTTGCCATGCTAGAGGTTGCATATTTTTAATTTAAATTCTTAACCTCTCGTGCCCATCTATGAATGCATCCAATGGGATATCTACATCAAATGCTCCTTTATATCCCCAAAAACAAATTCCCTACTACAAGAGCACTAGTATTGATGGATCACCCCACACCATCCCACCCACTAGAAACGGTGAAAAAGGAAACCCGAGAAAACTTCTGAAATATCTCAAGATAACTATATGGGTGGTTCTTATGAATCAACCAACCATTCAGAACATGCTCATCAATCCAAACCATGAGTATTATGTGACGATATTCAAGCGGGCACTTAATCGGATTTCTGAAGCTATGTTAGAGAAACCCTAAAATCTCACTGAAAATAGGTGAAATGTGGCACCACTCAGAGATTGACATGTGCCAATTGGTACAAGTGGTAGACAATTGGCATGCTCAAACAACGAGGTGATGCAGGAATGACATGAGAGATAAAATATCAGAAAAGCCCCAAATCTGGAGAACTAAAGCTCATCACCAACCTGAGATTGACAACTTTACATGATGTAACCTATGAAATCGTAAATGGAGAAATCATAGTAACAATAAAGTAACCTATGTAAAAATAAAGTCGGATTCATCATGGGAGTGGTAATGGGAGAAATCATAGTGAACAACAGGAAACATGCAGAGTTGCTTAAAATCAAATAGATGAAAAAACACATACAAAAAACCTAGATAATAATCATGAACAAGCTTAATATTGAATTATGAACTGTAAAGGAACTTACAAAATATGACATTACGAACCTGGTAAAGCGCACAAGTAAAAATATCCTGGACGTGACCCTGGTTGACAAGTTGTATTGCTCATGATGCAAGAGGATTTGTACCTGCACTGCCAAGTCAATCAAAATCCATCATTATCTATACAATAAATACAAGTAATTGATGTAGTATTTTTTACTCTAAGATGCATTCTTATGATAAAGTTAGAACATATGTTGAAAATGTCAAAACATACCTGAATAAGCTCCTCTTCGTTTCAAGAACAACTTATTGGAGTCGCATGAACTTGGAACAAGCCTCCCACGATCTGAAAGAGTAGCAACTAAGTCAACAGTGACTTTTTTGTTGCTATGTTGGATCGAGGGAGGTTTGCTCCAAGATTAAATCGCTCCAATAAATTATTCTCTACTAAACAGGGCCAACCATGTGAAGGTGGAAGCTCTTATGGCCCCTCCCCCCCCCTCACATCACTCTCAATTCCCCAATACCCAATCTATATTTCATTTTTTACTTTCATGAGCATAAAAAAAATATATTTAATAACTAATAAGAAAACAATTCAACAAAAAGTACGCAAGGAAACATTGCAATTAATGCTTGACATAAAAATAGTGTGATAAATGAGTTTTTTATATAACGCAAAAAACGTTCCAAGTATGGTAATGTTTGTCTTATAATAATACAATATTTTACATTATCGAATTTTCTTTTTCTTCTTCCTATTTTTAAAGCTCCTAATTACATCATCAATATCATCATGCTCTGCTCCTATTTCGTGCCTTTCGACCCGCACTGCTGACCTAGTTGCGTAGTCACGATGTCTGGTCTCATCCAGTGACGGGGCATCGCCTACAAAAATAGATAATATTAAATTTTAATTGTCGGTTTTTAAATATCATTGAACTAGTTCGGTAATATTAATAAAAAAAATTGCAATGAGATTATTTACCTGGTGCACCAGTTGTCGCCGTTGGGACTGTTTCCCTGTCTTCCTCTCTGGTGGTAAGATCCTCAAGGGAAACATTCTCTGTCATTTAAACAAAAAACATTATAAGGAAAACCATCAAGGTATAATTAGAAAAAATTATAAGTGGAAATTAATTACCGTCACGGCCCTCACTGATAGTAGCATTGTCGGCCTGGTCCCCACTACAATGATCAGGTTGCACGTGAGGATCATCTACATCTGGCTCTAAAACTGGGTTATTTGCCTCGTTGGTAGTGTTGCTCCCCTGATTTAAACAAAGTTGTTAGACATTAAATTTATGGACGAAAACAAACATATTGAAAGGTTAATGTTTTACCTTATCAGGCATTCTGGATCTTGGGACTTGCCCCAAGCTTCTGCGACGTTCAACTACGGCTTGATAGCCGAAATGGAAAGTGATATTTTTATCTTCCTCTGTAGTTTCTGTTCCGAATTCATCACCCTACGTTACATATGATTGTGTATTTTTAATCATATTTGATAGGATTACAAAAACATTGGAAGGAGATAAAATTAATTATAAGATGTTTAGCTACTTAATTACAATTCTTGCGGCTAATTTCAAGTAGCTGCTTTGGCCTAGCTTGTGATGGCCCTTTTTTCAATCCTAGCTTTGGTTGCCTTTGAGGTTTCAGGCAACCTAGCATCAAAAGATTGAAGTCAGATATGACGTAGCACACTTTTATTTTAGACATAGAGAAAATTAAAACTATTGAATTAAAGTTGTAATTTACCTTGCGGGTCCAGTTGGCATTTTTCCTTCTTTCTTTGCCCTTTTCTCTTTTCCGTCATGGATGAGTTCTCTCCACTCACTCTCTGGAACTGTGAGAGGACGCTCGTATCTAGGGTTAAATTGCAATTGCGTCCTATAGGTGTCCCTGGTATATTTCAAATATTTGCCGGCTACCCGAGCCACCGCTGTTCTGTCAAATGTGCTGACCCCAAAAAGGGCTTCTAGATAATCTAGAAGTTCTTTTTTCAGGTTGGAATTCTGGGAATTCCACCCGGTGCATATGGTTGGGCCAAAAATTACCAACGCATGGCTCTCCAAAAACCTGTAGAACTCATTGTTTCCTACACAGAAAAAAATATATATTATCGTTAATTTAAAAATAAAAATCATGATAAATATGTTTTAGATAGAGTACATGAAATAGTTAAAATATTAAAATTTACCTGGGATTTGTACGTGCTTTATAGGGACACCTTCATCGTTCACCAACAACGTGCCATTAATGGTCCCTGTGGAGCTGACACGTGTAGCTCCAGGAAACGCAATAAGGTAGTTGGCCATATCAGCCTCATCACTGCCAACACATTCAGCGGTTGGCTGGGTGTCTGCTTGGGTAGGGTGTGTTTCTTGGCTGGCACCTAAAGGAGTAGAAGGTGTATGAGAGGGTTGCTGGGAAATCTCTTGCCCTTGTGTCCCACTACCACCAACACCGGGTTCAGCAAGTGCCAGAAAATGCTACATACAAAGGAAATTTTTGTTAGTTTAGTCAATGTAAAAATTTAAAATCAAACTATCACAATTCATCCCATGCAGAACAAAAAAAATATCCTTTTTACTTTTTATTATTACCTGATATGTTTCTAGCTGGCTCATAAGTTGTTTTATCCTCTCTTCTATTTCAGGTGTTTGAGGCACGTCTATCAAAGTATTAAATTATAACCTTTCATCTCGTGCATTTTTTCGCAACAAGAGCGTTGGAGATAGGGATGAAGAAAGATCTTCCTCAAAAAGGGAATCATCAGGCGTACCATGGCTAGGTGTCTGCATATTTGAACAAAATTAATATTATTTAAATTATGTAAATAACTAAAATACTTGAAGATAGAGCAATGCTGGAACTTTACATGTTCTTCTGCTGGCCTCTTTCCGTGATCATCCCGTCTCGGGGTTGTTCCTATACTGCCCTGATCAGTCTGCCACATTGCAATAAAATTATAAATGTAAAAACTTGAAAACAATATCTAACTTGAAAACACAAAAATAAAACTGAAATAATTTCTAATAAGACATCGGAAGATAGAGTTAGAGTTTCAAATATGCCTTGCATTGAATTCAGTCTTGGAAACATGTCATTGCACATTAAGGCACCCAAACAAGAGACGAGTTGACAATGAAAACCTTATTGAATATATTTTTGGAGCAACTTCTATTAAAATTGTTGTGAAGACATTGAGGACATTTTTGGAGCAACATTGTTGAAGCTGATGGTATAACATTGTTGGAGACGATCTTGAAGGGCCTTGAAGTGAAGCTTTTGGAGCAACCATTGAAAAATCCTTAGAGCATTTAAGTAAGGCACTTTCTATCTTCCATCACCTTTTTCCTTTCAATATCCTTTAAACAATTTTTTTGATATTTAATGTTTGAAATCACGTTATAATTCCTTGATTATATGTGTTTGGGGACTTTCCCTTTGAAATTACCCAAAAATACCCTGGCAATTTTATCTTCAGGATGCATGTCTGATCCTATTATTCAATATTTTGATTGATAGTAGTAAACATAGAGAGTTAGGGGGCTCTTGACTTGGTTTGGTTGGGCCATTAGATCCCTAACATCTACTAGGGAGAACCCCCCTTGAGTTGGAGGAGAGCTAGCCCGAAGTGAAAAGAGGTTGGTGAGGTGACAATGGGGCTATTGAATTACACATGGTATCACACTTTAGCTTTAGGGCTTTATCTTGAGAAGTGCGAGATTTTGCTATATCAATTCTCAAATTGTTTACAACACTATTGTTAAGAACTAATAAGAAGTGATGTTGAGGGGTTTTTGGGTATAAGAAACAATACCATTTAAAAACTAGGGTTCTTAGTCCTTGGCATTCCTTCACCTGGGCCTAGGGGCACACAAGAATAATTTCACACTAAGCCATGCAAACTTAAAAGTAACTTAACAGATCCATAAAGTAATAATAATCATAATTCCTAATTTCCTATTGTACGATATGATGCAAATTATTCAAACATGAAGCAATGAAGACATGCAATGTCTGAATTTCAAGATTGATGAACCAATACAAGAAGTTAAAAACTACAACTTTGATTCAATACTCTGTGTCCTAACTCCAGGAAGGAATCTAGTTTGTAGTACAGAACATGCATCGTGTATTATCAATTCTTAATTGACAACAACTAAAGGTCATCTACCTCATCAATTCCTTCCCATTTTGTGTTTTTATGTTATATTCCTTATAAATGTGTCAAATTTCTCTCAAAGTAAGCAACCATTGAATAAAATAAAAAATAGTTGAGATATGATTGAGAAATGGTCATTTATTTATTGAAAGGATCTTCACAATTTCTTTGGTTGTTTTTCATCTCAAGAAACAAGAAATGACCTAAGAAACTATCGTGATGTAATATAAGAAACAACACGGTGCAATGGCCATTTTCAAAGCCAAATGATTTCCATTGAGGACATGGACTTTATTTGGTTCCTGTTTCATAGGAGTTTCGGGTAGAAATGGAAATTTGTTGTACCATTTCTAGTAGTAAAAAGGGAAAACCTTCTTTTTCCATGGGAAATAATTTACCTTTCCTTTTTCAAGATAATCTAAATCACAAAAAATATGAACTATATTGCACACATTCTTGGATAATGTGAAAGTGGAAAAGGAATACCCTACACAAGTGATGCACAAATTTACATTTGAACACTAATAGATTTTTTTAGTTGAAATGCAATGCTTGTTTTCATTTAAATGTAGGGTTTTTAAAGCAGGGAGAAATAATGGCTGCCAAATTAATAAGTGTTTCTTTGGGAAAAATTTAAATCTTGTATTGGGTGATGAAGATAATAGAGGGTATTGAATCTTGATACTTGACATTGTGTTTAACTTGAATAACTCAAATGATTATAAATATCAGTGGATGAGTTCTTTTTTTCAAGTATGTCACTCAAAACTCTTATGTCAAAGCGTTGTATGATGGCTAGCATTTGCTTGTTTCCCTTTCTTCAGTTCAATGTAAAAAGTATATTAATATATTGGAGCATGAATGATAACTACAATTGTTTGCTTTGCAGTATATCCAGCCCCAATATTATGAAAAGTTTTCTCAAGTGGAGCTATTGGTTATTGATGAAGCAGCTACAATTCCATTTCCTGTTGTAAAGGCTCTGCTCAGGCCATATTTAGTGTTTCTATGCTCTACTGTAAATGGGTAATAATTATAAATGAGCCAACCACAATCATAGATTTTGTAACCATTCGGTTTCCATGGATAGTGATGATGATATTAACCCTATATATCAGTGACCTATATCTATATGAGAATGATCTCAACATTGACCTTGATATGGTTGTATGGATGTGACCTTTGGTATGTCATTAGAAAATCCCCAAATATCAGAAAATCCCCAAATCTGGAGAACTAAAGCTCATCACTTTTGATCTGGAGTACTACCCTTGTGATAAAGTTGATGACTTTCTATCTCCCATTCTCTACCACTTTGCACTTCACCTTCAATATAGATTATACCAAGGGAAATTCATCACTAGGTGTTGAGATGGATGAGTTTGTCGAACTAAAATCCATAGCTTAAACTAATTGAAACTGGTGGAGTCAAATTCATGCAAGCACAAACACATCTTACACATCCTCTTTGAAACTCATCCAAAAGAACATTGGAAGACATCTAGAGAGAACCCTACAGCCTAACATAATCCAATGGAATTGACCAAAAAAACCCAAATAGAGTCAACCCTACTATAGGAGGAAGGGCCTGCAGTAAGAACTTACCATTTTGCAAGAGCCGAGGGAAAATATTGTTCTGTAAGAGTTGAGGGCGAATGCTGTTCTGCAAGAGCTGAGGGCGAACGTTGGGGGAAAATTCAAGGTGAATGCTGTTCTACAAGAGCTCAGGGCGAATGCTGAGGGTGAATCTTTGTTGCGAGAGCTCGGGCGAATGCGGGGGCAAATCTTGTTTGCAAGAGGCGGGGGCGAATGCGAGGGCGGATGCGTGCCTGAAGGCGAGGCGAATGCGTACCAAAGGCTGAGGGCGAATGATGTTCTACAAGAGCTGAGGGCGAACGCTGAGGGCGAATGCTGAGGGAAAATGTTGTTCTGCAAGAGCTGAGGGCGAATGTTGTTCTGCAAGAGCGGAGGGTGAATGCGCGCGTGATATCAGACGTTAATGTAGTTTTTAATAAAATAATTTTTATGTAGCGCACATATAAGTTTCGTATTACTATGTAGCGCGCATATAAGTTTCGTATTTTTATGTATTGCGCATATAAGTGTCTTTATACCGACGGTGGAAAACGCGTCGCTATTGCGACGGATGCCTCCAAACGTTGCAATTGCGACACTTAGACATTGTGTCGCACTTGCGACGGCATAGTGTCGCAATTGCGACGTATTCCTCCAAACGTCACAATTGCAACACTTTGTTTAAGTGTCGGTATTGTGACACTTTTCTATAAATGTCGGTATAGCGATGGTTTCCGGCGGGATTGAAAAAATTTGTGGAAATTTCTGACATTTGGTCAAAAGTGTCGGAATTTCCCCCAAATGTACTAGTGTTTGGAAACCATAAACCAACATTTGTGGAACCCATGCCTTCTTTGCCAAGCTTCTTTGTCGCATTCTCTTGCACCGACATCTTGTTTCCAACATTGCTCAACACTACTGTTGACTGTTGCAAATGTTTTTCATCTTGTTCACCTTCTTTCAAAGGAAACTTGTTAACATCCTGAAACAACTCATTACAAGCATAAGTGTATTTTTGAGAAGTTTGATTAAAAAAATCTCTTTGTTTGATAATCAACAATGTCAAGTTCTGACTTTCATTCACTATCCTCTTCATTTCACTTGCATGTATGAGAGACAAACCTGTCTTCTTCTTATGCACTCTAATTATGTACTCAATACCATCCATGAACAAGTGATACTTATTCTCATGGCGATGCAATACTTCTTTTCTATCATACATATAAGGAATTCCCAATACAATACATGATATCTCAAGCGGCATGACATCAAGCTCAACTTCATCAAGAAAGTTTGAGTTGATGACGAATCTTGGTAAGCACTTCCTTGTAACCTTCAAGTTTGCATTCTTGCACATCCAACCCAAATCATATGGTCTTGGATGTCAAATAGTTTCAAGGCCTAGTTGCTTAACCAAATCTTTGGAAATCAAGTTAGCTTGTGATCCACTATCAAAAGTGTATCAATCTCGATATGTTTAGAGACAACTCTAATATGGAAAAGTTCTATTCTTGTATATTCATCATGAGTATCATTTGAACAATTTGAAGAACTAGTGATTGCAACATGTTTACCTTTCAAACCCATGGCTGTAATCTTTGTCTCATCTCCTGAATCTGACCCTAAGTCATGTTCAACTATAGCAACAATTTTACCCTTATATTTGGCTTTCAGTCTGTTTGGTTTCAATTATGGATGAAGTTGCCAACAATGGTCTTCATCATGGCCAAACTTTGAACAGTTTTTGCATGTGAGTTTTTCCTTCTCTCTTTTTACAGAACTATTTCTTTTTCCTCTTCCAGAAAACTTTCCCTTTCCTTTACCCTCACTTTCACTTTTCTCATCTATGTTTTGTTTTCCTCTTGCCTCTAAGTGTGTGGCTTGTACAAAAACTTCATGTAAATTTGTTGTGTTAAACATAAGGATAGTATGTTTCAAATAGGAATGTAAACCCCCAATGTATTTCAAAAGTGTATCTTGGGAGTTCAAGTTTATTCCTAACAACAAAGCCCTTTTCCTAAACTCCCGGGTATATTATTGAACTATTTGACCCTTGAGTTGCCTAAAAATTTTCCAACTCATAATGGATTTTTTCATATAGGCTAAAGGATAAAACTATCTTTTAATGGAAGAAATAAAATCAACCCAAGAAATGGATATCTTACCATGGATTAGCATTTCCTCTTGAGTCTTTGCTTCCCACCAAACTAGTGCTGCTCCTTCTTGCTTTAATGAAGCCAACTGGATCTTTATGGTGTCTTCATGAAGGTTCTAAATTCTGCAATAGACCTCTAATTGACGTATCCAACTGTCAAGCCTCTCTGCATTTACCTTGCCATTTTACATGTGAAGTTCAAACTTAATGTCCAATTTGAGTAATGGATTTTTTCCTTTTGTAGATTTTGAGTGAGTGTGAGTGGTTTTTGTTGTGGAAGTGGAAGATGATGCTGATAGAGATGATAATGATGATGAAGATGGTGGAGATGGAGGCGGATTTCCTCCACTGCCCTTTGAACTCTTCTCTTCATCCTTCTTACCATCTGAAGTTACTTTTCGATATGGAGGCTTAGAACCTTCTCTTGCCATCCCAAGAGAAAATACATTAAACATAACTTTAACCATCCTCCTTATGTCTTTGAAGTCTCTCTTGACATCTTACTCTTGTGAATGTCCTTGAGTCTCTCCAACACCTCACATGGTGGCTATAGATTCAACCTCAACTTCTGATGCTTGTACCTCTTCAATAATCTTAGCTTCTTGTACAACTTGTACCTCTTTAATATCATCTTCTTGAGACAAAAACTGAGGTTATTCAAGTGCAACTACGAGTGGAATTTTGGGTGAATATGGTGCTCTTGTAGCTCTCCTTCTTCTGGTCCTCATCTTAGGACTTGCAACCAACAACTTCCCTTCACCTTTTTGCAACTTTAACCTTGTCAGCATCACAAATTTTCAACCATTAAACTTGCACAAAACTTCAAGCAAATATCCTTGCCTTTCAACCAAGATTTGATACCATATTGATCTGATTATGAATGTTAGTTTTGTTGTGCTAATTTCATTTTTCAGATATAAAACTTATTTATTTATCTTATTATTGATGTATAGGTTTCCTTGTTGCGTATGTGTGTCAAAACATGAAATTAAACTAAGTTTTATGAGTGAATTTGAAAGCATAAAGTATGAATTTAAAAGGCTAAGAAGAAGCAACATAAATAACAACAAACCATCACAATTGATCCAATAAAACAGAGTTTTGATGAAGGATTTCACCCCTCCTGGGTTACATCTCTTCACCCTCCTGGGCTACATCTCCTTGGTCCAGCTTCCATGGCTTGGGCCTATGTATTAGCTCAATAGTACTCAAATTGTTGTTTACATGCATAAAATTATCTTGGAACATACTCCAATGATTTAAAAATATCGAAATATATCAGAAATGACTATCTATTTACTCAATTTTGCCTTCATATGCTCTAGGCATGACCTTCCCTCTTGGTGGCTCTAGGCTTCAAAATTATTCAAGGTAACAAAAACCTTTGTAAACATGCCCCTCTGCCTTTGAAACCTATTCCAATGTGTTCATAACATGCCAATTAGATAAGAATGGCTCTTTTTGAGCCCGATTTGGTCGAAAATTGACTCAGTTATGGTAAAAAAAAAATCCCTACAATTTATTCTCCAAATCTGGAAGAACTCTAGATAACTCTGCTATTTTTGGTGAAATCTACCGAATATGGTGCTACCGTTAATTCTGAAGCTAGTTTAATATAGGATTAACTAGTAGTTAGTGACATCTTAATTATGGATAAGCGCGCCATTAATTGCATGTTTATCTGTTGGTTAGATTTTGGATTAGATTAGTGCAAATCCATTTTAATTATCACAACTCCCATGGATTAGAATGATAAACATGGCTTAACGTTTAATATTCCGCCAGTTTGCAATTTGGCTTCTCCCTTTGTTACAATGCTGTAGTCATATGGGAGGGGGCTGGCCCCCTTCGGACCCCCGTTGATGGAAACTTGAAACTTCAAATAATAGTCGTGGCCCTTATGGGTTAAGACCCAACAGATAATAGAGATGGTAAGGCAATAAAGTGGTGTGGGGTAGGTCGTGGGTTCCACCCCAACCCTCGCACCAAAGTTTTGTTCAACATTACAACATGCGCTCCAATAATTACATTGCTCCGTGACCATATACCTTTGACCTTGGTTAATGAATATGCTCCACTGTAATTAAAATATAACCCAAAGTAAAATATAATCAAACCTTTCCAATTGTTATATATAAAAGTCAGAATATGATATTGGGACCACCAAATATATCCAAAGTTCAAACTTTGGATTAAGTATTATGCCACCACATAAATATGTATCGATTTTAGACTTTGGGTTAATATGATATATGTGGAAATGTAATTCGAACCTTAGAATTCATAATATGTGCTACCAATAATTAAATTTCCCACCATATGATTCAGACCTTAGGTTAGTAAACCAACCTTGAAATTCATAAAATTCGAATCTAGACTTGGAGAGGGGTCCACCAGGGGACTCGTGGCGATCCCTGGTTGGGCACATAAAAAAATTGAATTCAACCTTAGGAGGTCATTGGAGGACATTGGGAAGTTTTCAACTTCACAAACCAAATTGGTGAATCCATCACTAACAATTTTCACAGTCCCATTGGAAAAAAACTAAGGAAGATTCCCTAAACACTGATTGGGCTGTCATGTCATCAGCCTGTACCTATTCTGCAAATTTTGTTTTATAAAATTTTTCCTCTTCTGAATGACGATCAACAGACCATAACTTCATCATCCGAACTCGGTTTTCGATGAAATGAGTTGCGTTGGATTCCTGGTGACAATCTAGTCGCGGTTGTTTAGTTTGAAATCAATTTTGAGCACTTTCATTTTTGAGCTAAAATATTGAGCCTCTAATCAAGTACACTACTACAAATGAGTTGGTGAATGGTTTCAAGACGTCATCCATCAGTCTCATGAAGGTTGCAGGAGTTTTCGTCAACCAAAAAGACATGACCAACCATTTGAACAAGCCCTCCTTGGCTTATAAGGTAGTCTTCCACTCATCGGAGGGTTCGATTGGTACCTGGTGATACTCGGACTTCAAGTTGATCTTGTTGAAATATTTTGCTACCTTGAGTTGGTCTAGAAGGTCATTAATCCATGGGATCAGGTACCTATTCCAGACATTTATCTTGTTCAACACCTGATAGTCAATACAAAATCTCCAAGTCCCATCCCTATTTTTCCCCAACATGATCAAGATACCACAGGGCAATGAAATCGACCGGATGTGACCTTTCTGAAACATCTTCTGAATCTTCCTCTTTATTTCATCGTTCTCTAGAACATAGCACCAATAGATTGCTTCATTGGGAAACGACACACCCGGGGTCGGACGAGGCTTGACCTCGACAAAGGCAGCACCCCCTGCGGGTGAGGTGAATATGTCCCTGTACTCCTCCACGAAATTTTCCATTTTTTTTTGTCATGCGGAGGAGACCTATTTGGAGGTCATGGCCATAGTATTCTTCTTTCCCTGAGGGTGGATCATCAGGAAAAAAAATTTCCTATTTTTTGAAATGATCTTACTGCATTTTTTTGCAGTAACCAAAGAGATGGCGACAAGCAGTGCTACCTTCGGTATCCTTTAAAACTTATTACCCAAAGTAACAAAATAGTGTGAGGTTGGGACTCATACACAACATGTCACTTCAACAAGTATGGTTGGCCTTATAATACATCACAAACATCAAGAAGGTCAATTTCACATAATTTCTCATCTGTGAAGGGCTTAACGCTATAGGGAAGGCGACACTACTGGCTGATGCGAAGATCCAATCCTTCGTGATGCCACCCGATGGTGTATGGCTATGGGTGTGTTGTGGTTGATAAGCACAAATGCTTCATGACCTCTACTAAAATGAGGTTCTTTTGGCTCCCATTATCGAAAATGGATTACAGTGGGGAAACCTTTACCCACATGTGGGAATGGAAGAGGCGCTCCTTCTCCTATGGATATTTCAGTTCCTCCTTCTGGATATTCGTGGTGGAAATGTTGGTGTTGGGCTCCAGATCGATAATTTTCTTCCCTTTGTCACTCCCATTGTCAATTTTCCATTCAGATTCGGAGCACGCACCCAATTCAGAAGCCTTCAACTCGGCCATGAGTGACTTCTTGGCCTGACACTCACTTATGTTGAGAGTGGAGCTCTTATGGAACTCACACCCTTTCCCATGTCCTTCTTTGGCTTCGTACTATTTTTCATTTCTTGCGGCTTTAGCGGGTTATCCTGGGCCACCCCACCTCAGCTTTGTCCTTTTTTCTGCAGCTTGCGGGTATCTTTCCCTTGCTTCTGATTCACTGATCCAAAGTCTCATTTCTTTTGTTTGAATTTATGATCAATCTTGGCAGCATATTAGTATGATGCACCAAGCAAGGAGATGTCAAGGAAATTCATTTCCTCCTGAATGTATCTATGCAGAAAACTGTGGTACTTCATCACCAAATGTTTCTCCAAATATTTGATACCCAATTTTGTGTGAAGGGTATGGAATAGATTCATCAAATCATGCACATCTTCATCCCTTTCCTGTCAGAACATAGTACATTGTATGCAATTTCCTCATAGCTCCCCATAGGATAATATTGTTCCTTAATGGAATCCTGGAAAGAATTCCAAGTGGCTGCAACCGAAAATAGAGAGGGTTCCCTCTCGTCCTTTTGCACAGAATAGGTTTCCCACCAGTCCTTGACATGGGGGGCAGCTTTGAGGACTGAAAAAGTAATATTTTCCTGGTTTGAAAATTCATAAATCGAGATATACCCTTCTAATTGATTCAACCATCTATCTACAATGTCTGCATCTATTTAGCCCTCAAAAATGGGATTTTCAAAGTTTACTTGTAACTTAAAAGGAGGAGTTGCACCTCAAGAGTGGCTGCTAGATGTAGATGCGTCGTCAGTGGGAAGTCATTGAAGAATATGGGAAAAGTTATCCATCATCACATTCCTTTCTTTCTCGAGGGATTCCTCGAGAAATATTTTGATAGGATCATTTTTCCATGGCCTTTGACCAAAATGGTGTCACATCGAGCATCAACAAAAGGTTCTCCAACTCTTAAAGGATAATATAAATTTGGCACAAAATCGAATGAAACAACATACAGATCAAAATCACAGCGGGAGAAGTTTTGATGTAGGAGATTGGGTATTTTTATGGCTACAACCATACAAACAAATGTCTCTCAAGTAAGCTAAAAAGGATAATAAATTATTACCAAAGTACTATGGTCCTTACAAGGTGTTGCAAAATATTGGTAATATGGCATACAAATTGGAGCTTCCTGCTTCTTCTCGAGTGCACCCAGTTTTCCATGTTTCATGCTTAAACAAGATTATAGGTGACAAAATTCCAGTTCAAACAATATTTTTAGAACTCGATAAGGAAGGAAAAATAATATTGGAACCTGAAGCAATCACGAAAACAAGAACTTGACAACTATGAAATCGATCAATTTCAGAGTATCTCATCAAGTGGAAGAACTTACCCATTGAAGATTCCACATGGGAGGATGAGAATTTTATACAAAAGCATCAAGAGCTACTCAAGCATTTAGGACAACACTTTTTTGAAGGAGAGGGGTATGTTAGGCCCCTATATTACTATTGTAGTCCCTTATAGTTGTTAGTGTAGTCCTATTATTGTTATTGTTGTATTCTTGTAGTCCCAATATTGTTAATTGTGCCCCATAAAACCCCACTATTTTTATTGTTTTTCCCTTACATTATTATTTTTAGGTCAGCTTCACATACCCACAACTCAAGATTTTCGGGAATACTTGAAACATATTGAAACCTCAATTACACTCTCAACCCATTGGCCAAATGGGGAGTAGTGTTCCTGACAAGCTTGACTTGTGGGTATAATGCCAACTTGGGTATAATCTACATAGACCAGATAGAGGAGAAACATATCCAACCCTATGTAGATAGGGGAGAAGCATATTAAACTTGTGGGTAACATATATGGATGATACCCTATTTTCTAGATATCCCTCAACCCCAAGAGTCCTCTAACTCAATTACTTACCCTAGGAGCTCAATAAGGGGGGAAGAGTTGGCTCAATGTCCTCAATCAGTGCTGACCCTTATTAGGAGTGATTACATACATTAGTCTGAGCTACTCTTTGAATACCAAGAAATTCCCTTTCGATAAATCTTTGGTTAGAATATTTTTAATATGTTCATCTGTTGATATGTGATGGAGTCTAACATCTGCTATCTACACCATGTCTCGAATGAAGTGATATCGAATCTAGATGTGCTCGGAATTGTCATGAAATACAATATTCTCTACCAGAAAAATCCCACTCTTTTGTCACAATATATCAATGTAGTGAATAAGACCTGCTTAAATAAATCTCCAAATAGCTTCCTCAACTAAATTTCTTTGCAATTAGCCTTGCTAGCATCAATATACTCTACTTCATCGGTACTCAATGCTACGAAATTATGTTTCCTTCTCATCTAGGATATAATGGTAGATATAATAGTGGAACAACATCCATATGTACTTTTCCTATTAATAACATCTCCTACCCAATCAGCATCGATGTATCCATGAAGTCAAATATCTCCAACAGAATATCTCATACCAATTGTGATTGTCCCATGCAAATATCTCAGTATATGTTTGGAAGCAATTCAATGGGTGTGAAGGGGATTGGTCATGAATTGACTCAATGTGTTCACTTCATAACATATGTATGGATGAGTGTACACAAGGAACATCAAAGCCCCAATAAATTGTCTATACTCAGATAGATTTTCCAAATTGGGTCCTGCAACTTCTCCACATAACTTCTTAAACTTCATTTCCATTGGTGTAGTCATGGATTTGCATTCTGTCATTCCAAATCTTTTTAGCAGCTTCACAAAATATTTTCCTCATGAAAGGAAAGTATCACCAGGCCTTTTCCACACCTCAATGCCTAATAATTAGTGCATGAGTCTAAGGTCATTTATCTCAATTTTAGAGGCTAGCTCCCTCTTACTCTGGATCATCAGAGGCTCACTACCTATTAAGAATATATCATCAACATACAAAACCAAAATCAACGACATACCTTGGAATACCTTGAAGTAGAGATTAAGATCAACATTGCTACTTGTGAATCACAGTTTCATCAAATTATTGTATATGCAGGCGTATCAAGATCCGGGGGCTTGCTTCAAACTATATAATGCCTTATTCAACCTAAAAACATGTGTTCTTTGATCCTTTAATTCAAATCCTTGTGTTTTTTCAACATACAATTCTTCCTATAATATTCCTTGGAGGGTTGCGATATTTACGTCCATATGATGAAGAGTCCATCCGTGACTTGCGAAAAGGGATACTATCGAACAGATGGTTGTGTATCGAGCCATAGGTGCAAATATACCATCATAGTCTTCTCCCTCTTTCTGTGACAATACTCGAGCCATAAACCTTGCCTTATATTTCTCAATGCTACCATCAACTCCATTCTTGATATTGAATAGCCACTTTGAAGTCACCACATATTTCCCCTTTGGTCTTGGCAAAACATCCCATACATCATTCTTCATAATCAATTCATATTCCTCGGCCACAGAATCTTTCCAAAATTTATCTTTTATGGCTTATTTGAATGTGGAAAGTTCAACTTGAATCATAGTGCTCATGGCTGCAACATATCCTTTATACCTGCATGGATGCTTCCTTTCTCTAAATTATCTATGAATGAGAACACGTATTTCAACATCCTATAGAGTGTCACAAAGACAAATTGGTCTCTTCCTAGTAGGATTATCCCTTGGAGGAAGATCTGAGGGATCCATATGCTCCATCATATCATCAAAAATATCAGTCTTGGAATCAGGCATGAAAATATGATCCGAAATATCCTTGTCATCATTCCTCTTCTCGAGAGGAGGAGGTAGAGGAAGATCTATTGATTTTCCAAGAGAAACATCTTCATCGAATGTTACATCCCTGCTAATTTCAACCTTCCTTTGACCAGGGAATATATATTCTATATGATTTATAATTTTCACAACAACCAAAAAACGTACCTTTTCTTCCTGTATCTTCCAACTTGTTCCTTTTGTTCTTCGACACATGGAAATATATGGGGCATCCAAATATACGAAGATGGCTAATGTCAGGTTTGACACCTATGAAAATTTATTTGTGGGTATTGTTTTCTAGTCCTTGATGACACATCCAATTTTGAACATAGACAATAATATGTGTAGCTTCTCCCCAATAGAAATTTGGCACCTTTTGATCATGGAGCGTGACACAGGCAACTTCCAATATAGACATGTTCTTCTTTTTCGTTAATCCATTTTGTTAGGATGTATATGGCACCATTTTTTCCTTCTTGATCCTTTATTTCTTTCAAAATGCTATGAACTCATTTAACATGTATTCCCATCCATTTTCAGACATGAATACTTTGATTCTCTTCCTTGTTTGATTTTCGATCAAAGCTTTGAATTCCTTGAAAATTTCAAAGGTTTCATACTTGTGCTTCAAGTAGTATATTCATGTATTTATCGAGAAGTTATCAATGAAGGTGATGTAGTAGAGATGACCACCAACAGAGTGCACATGTATCAGACCACATATATCAGAATGAATGAGATGAAGGATGTCATTTTTCTTGTCCTCACCAGAGGGGAATGGTCCCATTGTTTTCTTTCCACTCATGCATCATAGACATACTCCATCATGATGGGCTTGAACATAAGTAATACCTGAGATAAATTTATTCAATTTCAAAAGAGCATCATAATGTAGATGAGCCAATCTACTGAGCTACAATTCACTTAGATGATTAGTATTATGAAGCAATGCTAGAAGTGGCCTTCCAGTGTGTAATGACCCATAATAAAAATAAAAATAAAAATAATAAATAAATAAATAAATAATATAATATTAAAAAAAAATAGTAAATAAGAAAATAATTCAATAATAGTAAATACATAATAAATAAATAAATAAAATAGTAAATAATAAACTCGAGTTCTAAATAAAAATATATAAAAGTAAACTATAAAAATAGTAAAAATAAGTGAAGTAACAAAAGTAAAAAGGAATAAAATAAGAAAGAGTTAAACTGAGAAAACTATTAAAATAAGTAAAGTTAACAAAAAGTAAAAAGAAATAAAATAAGAAAGACTTAAATTAAGAGAAACATTAAATTAAGTAAAACTTAAAATAAAGAATTAAAATTTGCATGTTGACATAGGGAATGTGTGGATGCGGTTCCCTTTCCATTGTTTTGTCTATTTAATAAACATTGAGGAAGATGAGATTCATCATACCTTCATCCATTTTCTTGAGAGAAACGTTTTGTGAGACAAAAGATTCCCTGGCAGTAATACGTTGATTGAGGGATCTAGGGTGGCTAGCTATAGAAAGATTATGTGAAACTGAGCATATGGTTAGGTGGAGAGTCATCTCCAAATCTTTGTTGTGGTTAGCAGAATTCACAAAGTGTTCAAATCCAAAATCACAAGCAAACATATCATCGCTACAGGTAAATGTTTTGCTCATATTTTTCAAAATTCTATGCTAATTAATTGAATAATTGAATAATTTTGTGTTGATTCTTAATTACATAAATTGATGTAATTATTTGTATATTTTAAATTAGAGTTGTTACATATGGTGTCAAGCCAAGTTACAACTCATTAGACCTATAAACCCTTACCATGCTCTCGATATAATTAAAAGATTTTAGAGTGTTGTTAAATAAAAATATAGAATTCCCACCAAGTAGAAATGTTTAATTAATTATCATTGAAAAATGAAATCTTTGAAAAAAAAATATAAAAATAATAATAAAATACCATTCCAACCAAAAAAAAACTAACAACTGATTTTTCCTTTGTAGAAATAATTACAATGATATAAGCAAACAATGTCAAAACTTATTGAACTCTAATATATCAAAATAAATCATTAAAATATTTCATTTTTTATCAAATCCCTTTTTAATATTTATAAATTATTATATAAAATAATAAAAATACAATTTTATTTATTTCCTACACTTTTTGAAAGTTTTGTTTCCAAAACTAGAATCATTTCCCTATTTTAACAGTATCGAATCAACATGGATGATGAAACCCTTATTCACACTCAAAATTCCCATGAAAAGAATCGATATAGGAACCGTAACCAATTTGTTGTTAACTATGTATATATATATACATATACCAGAGGCTTAGGTAGCATTGATGTTAAAAGCTCCTCCAATTAAGTTGAAAATTGATTAGTGGTGTTGGGATGTGCGTAAACTGGGCATTGATCTTATATCTATTTAATTAATTTTAGAGAATATTTCCAACCATTGGAATTATTTATTTAAAAAACAAAATCTGAAACCCATTTTAAAAAATACTAGTGACTATTAATAGGATAATTATTATTAGCATAATCTTAGCTTCAAATGATCTCTTTAGTGCATGCAAAATTTCAAATTCCGTGCATGTTAAGTCAGAATGAGAACTGACCAACTCAACCACGCATTTAATTAAAAACAGGTAACATTTGACACTTTCAACTACTATAAAATCATGGGCCTTTAACTATTTAATCTCAAAAAGATTTCCAAACACTATTTTAATTTCAGTTAAAATAGCCAATGCAATAGCCAATGAGAAGATACAGAAAGAACTGGTTGACCATAGCGATTCTTTATAAAATTATTCTTGAGATTTTATGGCCTCTCCACTGTTATTAATTGAAATTAGTATTTTTGTACTCTAATCTAATGGAGTACTACACCAATTATAATTGGAGAAGCATCCCAACATCAACAGGAGGAGATTTAGATAAAGTGAAAGTTTTCACATATATATTATCGAGTAGCAAATCCTGCTTGGCATTCTTTAGCAGAGTATGCGTAAAGGTCTAGTTGTACCATGAGGCATTGAGGGCAACAATGCAGCAGCACAACGAAAGAAGCTCTATGAAAAAAAGCTCGCGTACCACTTTATAATTATAACTTTTTAAAGTTTGAGATATGTTATTATTTCAATAGTAATATCATTAGCAATTAAGATATGGGTTTTATTGGAGTTATTGTCTCTTTAATGAGTTGCAATAAAAGTAGTAAGGTGATTTATTTTTATTTATTTTTGGGTTAGAGAGTTTTCTTAAATAATTTTCTATTTGTATTGAGAAATAAGATATTTACATGAATCAAAAAGGTAAATGTAGTTTAAGAATCCTTGCAAAAATAGATTTAATTTAGAATATTATGTAAATTTAAGGAAAAGTATTGGGTGAAAATATGGTCAACATGTTGAAGGAATAATATTTGACCTTGTTCCAAAGTACGTCATCTCTTAAAGAGGGAAAGAATGATAAAGAACTTGATCAATTTGAGGGAATATCAATACAATTTTCCAATAGTACACATCAAATAAATTCAAATTGGAAGGAGATTAGGGAACTATAAGTACATCAACACATGTTGATCTCTAATTCCAATTATATATAAGTATTGGAATAAGGACTTACACTACACATTTCAATGTTCCATAGTGGCATTATGGTTTATGCAAGGTGGTGCATTGGATATAAAACATGATATTCTATTCTTTATTGGAAATTGTTAATCTAATGACAATGATGTTATTGGAATTTCATATTTTGATAGTATCTAGATCGATTCATGGTGATTGTGGGAAATATTACTAGCTTTGTGGTTGAATGGATGGTTTCAATGCTCGATAAGTAATTCCAAATGATTGATAAAATTAGAATTAATGATTTTGAAGCATGCGACCAGTGTGGGAAGGAATCAAGTCACACCATACAAGTGAGGCATATGGATTCATATTTTCAAATAACCATGAAAGATATTGATAGGAAAGAAGAAAAATAACTTATAATTAGTCTAAGGGGTAGGATGCCATCCTTTGATACATTCATTATAGCATGTTGGTGCTTATAAATCAAACCTTAAAGATAATGAAGTTATGTTAAGGACATGTATTTATGAGTGTGTGAGAGAACTCATGATGTATCTCGAGTGTTCTTTAGGCCCGATGATAAAGACCTAACTATGGACATTAGGAAGGGGCCACCCAAAATGAAGTAACATCAAAGAAGAATAATATGCTAAATTGGATAAGGTAACTTGTGCAAACAAGGTGGGGAAAATAATATTTGAGAGAATTAAGGAGGATTATGCACAAATTAACAAAATAATTGAGAATCAACTAATAAAGGGTGAACATGAGTAAATTGCATTGATTGTTCACAAGTGGATTGATGATATATTAAGACTTCATTTCTTATCAAGTGGTGTCAGTAGCATTGAAATAAGTTATTTCTATGAAACCCAATGATATAAAATAGTTATATGGATGGTAATGGTAAGAGTGGTTCCATGCACTTCAAATTATAAACCAACGAATAATTCCAAAGGTGAAGAGGAAGCATCACTGGTCCAACTTGAAAAAGAAAAAGAAAAGAAAGGTGTGCATATATGATAAAAGATATAAAGATATCTAGTGGTATTTAGTTGAGAACTTCATGAGATAAGCAAATATTTTTTAGGGTGAACAATGGTAAGAAAATATTTGCACAATTGAATTAAGCATGATATAAAATTAAACCATGATCACCTAATGTTTATATGTTATTGCATACAACAGTCTTGGAATGGCTAAGCCAAAGGTATAAATTAATGTAAAATCAAATTATTTTAATAGTTGAAAAATTAGGAAATGATTATTGAAAAACAATTGGTATCTTGACAAAAACATGTCACTAATAATATTGATGAGATAACCTAGATCCTAGATGGATGTTGAATAATCTTAATTCATAGTTAGTATGCATTGTTTATATACGTAAATGAAATTAATTGATGATAAGAATGATTATAGTGTATTGTTGTTATATATTTGATAAGTATTGAGATGATTCTCATATCAATGATGTTTCATGATGTGATGGTATGTGGTAAATGGATATAGTTTTGATGAGAGGTTGATGATGCATATATAGTGTTTATTTATTTATTTGTTATGATAATGATGTTGTATGCTAATGAGGGATAAGATATGCATAGGGATCATGATGTTATGATACGATGTATATTGGCATGTTATTCATTTATTATGTGATGTCATGATTCATATATGTTGATGTTATAACTTCTAATGGCCTTGGGCTATGGTACAGACTGATGAGGCTTATGCCTAGTTTCGAAAGTGGGAAAAATGATAGATATTCCTTCGGATTTCCCGGGTTTTGTGGAAACTTTCGATGTGTGCTAGTTATACTAGTTGAACAGAGGGTGTTGGAAAAACGTGAAGTAATAATACATAAATAAATAAAAATTTAAATGATTCAACTTAACTTTGGGACGAAGTTCCTTAAAGAGGGGGAGTATGTAATGTCCCCTAATAATAAAAAAAATAAAATAATACATAAATAATATAATATACTATTAACATAAATAGTAAATAAATAATAAGTCAATAATAGTAAATACATAATAAATAATAAAGAAAATAATAATAAATAAATAAATAAAATAGTAAATAATAAACTCGAGTTCTAAATAAAAATATATAAAAGTAAACTATAAAAACAATAAAAATAAGTGAAGCAATAAAGTAAAAAGGAATAAAATAAGAAAGAGTTAAACTAAGAAAACTATAAAAATAAGTAAAGTTAACAAAATGTAAAAGGGAATAAAATAAGAAAGAGTTTTTTTTTTTTCCACAGAAAAAAAAACAGTAACTTTTTATTAATAAAATGAAAAGTTACATGTAGCAGATGCACTTAAGCATTCTTAGACAACTGCCCATAGGGCTCATGTGCTTTGGCACACAATGCAGCGTAGTAGGGCTACCATTGCATTTGGAAGAAAAAGAAGAAGAAAAAGAAAAATAAAAGAAAAAGAGTCGGGAGAGGGAGGGCGAGAGAAAACTAGTTTGATGGCCTTAAGAAAAATCCACTACTTCCAGAGAGTGAGTAGAAGACTCGCACCTCAGGTTTTCCTTCCCTTCTTCTTCTCGACCTTGCACCACTCTCCCTGGGAAGGCGCAATGGTTGCAAGGACTAACTGTTTTTCTGCTATCTGGGTACCTGTGTTCTTGTCTGAGTCTGAAGTGTCTGAGGAGTGGTGCCGTTTGATCCCTCCGGTACTCAAGTCCTCACTAGTCCTTTCTGCCTGATTTGGATGGAGTTGTGAAGCCTTGTTAGCTGATATGTTTTCCTTTTGGGTCTCTTGTCCTTGGGTAGGCTCAATATTCTCTGTGGGAGTAATTTCCTCCTCTGCTTCTGATTCATCTTCCTCTGAATCAGGAGGGGGGTATTGCCACCCTTTTCTCTGTTTCCCTTTCTGTTTCTTCTTGTTGTTTGATTTCTTGGCTTCTGGACATGTACTTTGCAAATGTCCTGTCATCCTACAAATTCTACATCTGAAAGAAGTGTTTTCGTAATCTAATCCTTGCAGCCAGTTCTGTTGCTTGTAGATCAGCTTTATATTTTCCGGCAGTCCTTTACTTAGATCAAATTCCACGAAGATGCATGCAAAAGTGTAGATCCTCTCCTCAATTCTCTCCAAATCTATTTTGATGTATTTCCCTATGCTGTTCCCGATTTCGTCCAGGACTCGTTCACTCCAGAAGTGAAGGGGAAGGTTATATAGCCGGACCCAGACCGGAATTATAGAGACAGTAATTGTGTTTGGGTCAAAATCTAAAAGCCATGGGGTCATAAAAAGACCCGTTGTTCCCCAAAACCATGGCCCTGCTCTGATGATTGTATCTCGGACTTCCGGGGATGCAAACTTAACAATAAAAAAAACTTTGGAGTAGAGGTGTATATCACATTCCATGGTCCAACGAGTGAAGATCCAGTGGAAGAGATCCATTGGCTTCGGCCAGAAACAGTTAAATCGATAGATTAGAGCCTGTGTTTCATATAACTTGACGTACTCTTCTGTTCCTGCAGAGTCAATATTAAGGGCTGGGGTTTGCCCAAGCTGATATACTATATATGGCCTAGGAGTATATCCTCCTTGATCTGGAGGGGACCCTGCATCTCTGTTACCCTGTAAGATATTTTTATAGGAGAGGCCTCCATTAGGTTGTTGCTGGGTTGTGGGTTTTTTCCCTTTATCTCCTCCTGTGGTACTTGATTTACCCTGGGGCACAACACCCCCTCTCAACCTAAGATTTAGAACAATGGTTGTTTCTGGGATAAATTCATAGTTCTTCAGGGTTCTGCTGTCCTGAAGGGAGCGACTACCACTGACCAAGTGTTGGATCTGGACATGGTATCCCATCAATCTCCATATTTGATGTTTCAGCTGCAGAATGGTATTATTTGCATGTACCCAAACTAAACAAGATTTCCCCACAGGGGGTTTAATAAAAATCTGAAAGCAATTTGATTTTACCTGTTTCCTGTGTTCTGAATGTACTGGCTGCCCATGACGTTGCTCTGACTCAAGTTGCAAGAAAGGGGGATGTTCCCATAGTGAATACAGATTTAGCCTCTTCCTTGCCTCATGCTGAATCCAAAGAAGCCAGGCTCGATTTGAACCTATGGCATTTAGCAGTGAGACTGTCTTCAGCAAGAGACCCTTGGATTTCTTCTTTCTTGTGAGAGAATCTCCAATTCCAGCTTGGATCTAAGCTTCCAGTGCCCACTGGACCCTGATCGGATCTAAGTCTCTGGCTTCGACGGCCAGCATCTCCACACGACTGCATGAGGTAGGGAAACATGGCCTTAAAAGGAGCAGTAGAGTCAGTCTTTCAGAGTGAGGGCTGACCAGAGGTTCCCCGACGCATGCTATCGTTGCCTCCCTTACCAAACGTGTTGACTGGATCTCTTCAAAAAGCAGCACCTCTTGGATTACAAGAAGAAATAGAGGAGCGATAGATCTGATCCCTTGTTGTTGGCCATTGTCTTCAGAGCAGAGCTCTGAAAACACAGATCTGGGGTGAGAGCCAGATCTTTCTCCAACAACACTTATGCTTATGAACCCTTGCAATTCCTTACAGATTTCAAAGGGCTTTCTTCCCCCGGTAACGTTCGTCTCCTTGCCACCATTAAAAAGGCTGTATTCCAAAGCGTTTTCATCATTGCAGTCACCCTGGAGAGACTTACCTATTGGATCTGGTTGGCAATAGACCCTTATTCTAGACTCGTCCCTCTCCTTAGATCCTTGATTTGGGTATACATCACTCAATTTGTCTTTGCTAGCTCCTGTAGCTAGGAGCCAGAGTTCCAGCCATGAGGCGTAAACCAGAGCCGCTTTTGGCGTAGAAAGGGGTTCTGGGTCTCCTTCAATCTTAGAAACAACAAAAGATGGAGCGAAGGCCACTGTATTAGTACTGAAAGAAACCTTCCCCGGAGCTGCAGCTCCAAGATCGGCTTCCTCGGCGGCTGCGGAGATCTGCAAAACCCTGTCGAAAACCTTAACTGGAGCCATCCCTCTTTATGAACAATTACTTACCGCTTACTATAAAATAAGAAAGAGTTAAATTAAGAGAAACATTAAATTAAGTAAAACTTAAAATTAAGAAATAAAAGTTGCATGTTGACATAGGGAATGTGTGCATGTGGTTCCATTTCCATTGTTTGGTCTATTTAATAGACGTTGAGGAAGATGAGATTCATCATTCCTTCATCCATTCTCTTGGGAGAATTTTTTTGCGAGACAAAGGATTCACTAGGAGTAGTATGTTGATTGAGGGCTCGAGGGTGGCTAGCTGTACAAATTTTATGTGCAACTGAGCATATGGTTGTGTGGAGATTCTTCCACAGAAATTTGTTGTGGTTAGCAGAATTCACAGAGCGTTCAACTCCGAAATCACAAGTAAATAATATCTTCGCTATAGGTAAGTTGCCTTTGCTCATGTTTTTCGAAATTATATGCTAATTAATTGAATAATTGTGTGTTGATTCTTAATTACATAAATTGATATAATTATTTGTATATTTTAAATTGGGGTTGTTACACAGTGACTCTATGAGTCCTTCAAATCTTGAACCTATTGTGAATGCATATCTCATAGGCGAATCAACATACCAAGTCAGAACTTTTCCCTTGATGAAGGCAACCCTCATCCCTTTATCTTCCAATGCGGATATAGATACCAAATTCTTCATTAATCTCGACACATACATAACATCATGCAACATAACTAATTCCCTGGAATTTAAATGAAATTTGACGAACCCAAAACCGTTCACAGAATGAGTGGAGTTTTCTCCAAGAATGATCTTCAGCTTAATCTCCCTCTCTAATATATTAGAGAGGAATTATTTATATCTATAGAAATGATGAGTGGCCCCATTATTAATCAACTAACTATCCCATGAACCCAGAGGAGAATAACTAGTAAGGGAAGAAATAAGAATGTATTCAGATTTATTTACAACATTAATTTCGTACCTGGGAAATATTGACTTCTTTGAGGAGAATAATCTTCTTCATGGTCGCTTGAGGTATATCTTCTACTTATTTCATATCTTCTATTGTGGTTATTTCTTTGATCATATTTTCTTCTTTGATTATTGTATTTATTGCTGCTCCTAGTGTTGTAACACCATCCTTTTCTCTTCTCAGGACATTCTTGTGCATAATGACCCTTTTTGTGATAGGTATAACATTCAATATGAGATGATGTTCTATCATTACTTATTTTTGTAATTTTAGGATGAGACTTTCTTGATGGAACTCCTTCCCTTTTCTTTTTCTTTTTGTTATGAGATATATATGTAGTGGGCTCTCCTTCATGATTTTGAATTCTTCCTCTTGACACCATCCGTGATTCTTCTTGAGTAAGTTTTCCAACAATTTCATCAAATGATGGGAGTAAATTTATTTTGATTATTATGGTAATGAAGGTTTCCCAAATAGGAGGGATACCTCTAAGTGTCACAATCACTAATTCTTTGACAGACACATTTTCCCCAACTATTTGTAATTGATGTTTAAGATGAGATATCCTCACGATATAGGATTGTACAACTTTCCTTTGTTCATCTTGGTGTCTTTGAGTTGATCTTTCAAAGTGAGGATCTCATTCAAATTTTCGATTTCATACATATTGACTATCTTATCATACATGTCTTTAAACTTCCTTAAATCCCCAACATATGCAAGTAAATATACTTATAAACGATCAACTATAATTTTCTTTGCTTTGGACTCACCTTTCTTGTAACTTTTTTTTAGGGAAGTGGAAGCATTTTTTGGAGGCTTGAGCATTCTTCCTTGAATGTATTCCAACACAACATTATTATCCGTTATGATCACAAATCTAAATTTTTGTGCAGCCAAGTTTGACGAGTCACCCAATTTTCATGCTCCTTAAAGGTAGAGGAAGACATATTAACTTTGACTATATAAGGTCCTTCAACTTTCCAAGGAATATGGCTTCAATGCTTGTATCCTTTTGGGATTTTCCTTCACCTTAGAGCTGATATCATGTTAATTTTTCATATTGTTCTATGTTGTTTCAATTACTTCAACCCAATTCAATTCTTCATTAAGTAATGGATCCAATTATTAGTAATGTTTCAAATCACAAATAGTAACCGAAGATAGAAAATATATGAAATTACAAAGGATACAATAACACAACCATAAGAGACACCAGATTGGTAAAATAATAGGTAAAAAACCCACTAGGGGTAAAAACCTTTAAAATATTCTTCTTATTATATTTTCATAAAATGTTTCAGTAGAGAGTACAATGAGCCCAATACATAATCTTTCAATAGAGATATACCCAATACAAATCAGAATCTGATTTTCAGGAACACTATGCAGAGAGAAAAATTCCAGCCCTCATACATCTGTGGTGAAATGTGGTCAATTTTCAAACCCTATATTAGAATCTTAGTTGCTCTCATAAAGATATTCTGTGAGCGGCTATAAATTTTTGGTCGCTCCCTGAGACACTATATGCAAGTAGTTATGAATTTTCCAATCGCTCCCTAAAGACCAAAAAGCAACTGATTGAGGATAAATCTACCATGACCTATCTCATACTATAGCCACACCCTTTAGGCAACTGTGCGAGTGACTGGGCCTTCCCAATTGCTCTCTGAGGTACTGAAAGTGAGTGATTGGGGATTAAACCTCCCAGAACTGCCTCAAAACACCAGTCGCTCCCTTCAAGCTATTATTCGAGTGAATAGGTATTCCCAATCGTAATTTGAAACACTGTGTGCAAGCGATTGCAATAGAATATGCCAAGTGACATGCATGCGACCGGAAAACATAAACCCTGGACACGTACGAGCCTTAGAGCTATAATTTCAGACCCTTGCACGAACTTCCTTTATCAAAATTGTGCGAGAAAAAACAATAGAATATGATAAAATAATTCTTATTAATGATATGCAAATGAGCTTGAGGAATTTTGTATTTATAGGCTTCCGTGAAGGTCCACTTGGAGTTAAGGCTGACCTATCCAATTGTACCTGTGTATAGGGACGACCTAATCCATGGTACATGAGAGGGTTCATAAATTCAAAATCCAACTTCTGCTTGTCCAAATGAGGTGATCTTTAGGTTTATTTTGGTCCTCTCGAAAATAGGAATTCAATGCAATCATCATATTTGTCATCTGAGCTGTCCAAGGTGGAATTTGACCCTATTTTAAAAAATTAACATATTGTTATCAACATTTAGAGCAAGCACTTTCCATAGTTCATCGATATGTTTACTATATTAGGAATACTGGTGCAGGCTCAATAGGACTTAGATTCAAGTTCCCTCTTGTTTAGTTACCCAAAAATCAGTATCAACATCCATATATTATTACTGATAAGTGTTGGGATGGAGAATCGATTATTTCTTGAGGACAAAGGACCAAAGGTGAAGACATAGCAAGAAAATACAACCTCACACAACTTCACTCTTAGCATGTCAGGAATCAGTGACATGAGTTTGCATGAGGACATGCATAAGCTTAAGTTGGGGGGAGATGTTGGGTCATGGAATTGTGATTTTTTATTTTTATTTTTTAATTTTGTTATTTTTATAAAATTTAAAATTTTATTTATTTATTTATTTTTTTCTTTCTGCTTATTTTCCTATTTATTTTATCCCTTTTTGACCAACAGGGCCATATCTTATTACTGTAACAACCCTTATTCACCCATATCTTATTACTATCCAGTTCTACTTATAATTTGACATTAGAACTACTTTGTTAGGTTTTTTTTAATCATAAAATTAATATATATATACTGTTTCAATTTTGGAGGGTCTGTTGAAGATTGCTATTACAAGATTACATTTTAGTTCCTTTACCAATTTCGATTAATTAAGTTTCTGACAGCTGTTACTGTTACACAAACAATTTCTTAAGCATGTGTTGTATTTCCTAATTAGGCTAGATCTAGGAGCACATCAAAGTCGAAAGAAACAACCTATCACTTGGAGATATTTGTCAATCACCTAGATCATTTGGTTGAGATATTTTGTATCTTTGTTTGTAATTAAAGGAAATTGTTATAGTTTTACCCCTTCCATGGAAATCGTTGTGTAATTGTTAAGATACCATTTTATTTTAAGATCACACGAGAATGAAAATATTCTCATGATGATCTTCTCATCGTAATTAATATCTCTAAAAGAGAAGATTGTTTTCCCACGAGGGCTAGAGCGAAGAATTGGAGTATAGGAATGGAAAGGGGAAAAACCAAAGCTTTGTAATCCTGATACTTTTTTTTAATGAAAATATCAAATTTCTGGTTAAATAATTTCCTCTAAGTATTTTGTGTGCTTTTTAGTACACCAACCCCTGCTGAGGAGTAAGGGCCCTCCTTCTTAGCAGGTATCAATAGTTATTTAGAGTGGAATACATAATTGCATAAATATTTCTCAGTTATTTGATTGTTGTTATTGTGCTGTTACAGTTAATTTTCTATGTAATTTAATTAATTGCAGTAATATTTGGATGGTGTGAACACTTAAGTGCTGGAAAAATCCTTCACTTTAGTGTGGCAATGAATTATTTGCTTTGATGTTACAATTTGGACTGCACTTCCTTTTATGCGTGTAGATTGAATGAGTGATGGTTTTTAGGAGTGTTGTGAGAGTGGTCTAATGATAATTTGGATAGATATTTATCAGCTATGTGATTGTTGTTGATGTTACAATTAATTTCATGTGTACTTTAATTAGTTGCAATAAAATTTGGATGGAGTGGCAACTTAAGTCCTGGACCAATCCCTCAATTTCGTGTGGCAGTGAATTATTTTCTTTGCTATTATAGTTTGGATTGCACTTAATTTTATGTGTGCATATTGAATGAGTGATGGTTTTCCAGAGTGTTGTGAGAGTGGTTGAATGACACATTGAAAAAATATTTCTATTATGTGATTGTTTTTACTGCTATTGTTACAGTTAATTTTGTGTGTAATTTAATTAATTGCAATAAGATTTGGATGGTGTGACACCTTAAGTCTTGGATCATGCCCTCAGTTTAGTGTGGAAGTGAATTATTTTCTTTAATGTTACAATTTGGATTGCACTTCCTTTTATGTGTGCAGATTGAATGAGCGATGGTTTTCAAGAGTGTAGTGAGAGTGGTTGAATGACATAGTAGCTTATTTCACAGTATTTCAACTTTGTATTGAATTTGTGTGGAGTGTGTAACAAATTTGTTGATTTCTCAGAGTGTGTGCAATGAATTTATATTGAGATTATTTTATATTGGTCACCATCTACCTTAGCATATAATTTTAGCGACAGTCTTGTAAAAATTAAAGCCTATATGGATTGATAATTAAATGTAAGAGAGGGTCGAACAACACTAAAATGAAAACAATATAAAAATAATGAAGTTAACAAAGTTTCTTATTCAAGTCATTGTGAGATACGAGAATTAATATTTTATTAACTTTTATGTCTTCATGAACATATGTTGATACAAAATGGAAGAAGCATTCAAGTAATGCTAATTTTTTCTTCCAACAATTCATACCATATATTGATCACTTTAGTGATATTTAAATAGGTATTTTGTATTGAAACAAATAACACAGAAGCATTTCAAAGTTTAGGCTATAAGTATCATCATTTTTTAAACACATATTACAAATAATTCTGAAAATTTAGAAGTCTTGGTCATTAACATCATTGCCTACAACAATATCATCCAATGTATCATTGTCAATGTCCATATGATCTTCAAAGTAGTTAATATTATCATCATACTTGTCTTGACTTGCATCATCTTCATCATCATTGAAATGTGACTTTAGACTATCCATATGGTCACCCAGATGTATTTGGATCATCATTTTCTATACCATCCATATTGTTGTTGTCTTACATAACATCATGTAACTCTATATAAATGTTGTCTTGTTGTGCCTGAACATAACCATATTTAGCATCATCATGGATGTCAATTTATTCTATGCTATATAATCCCCCTCTCTCATTTTGTTGGTCGTCATTTTTTTCCCAGTATCCACTAATGCATCATCAAATACATGCCTTAATCCTGGATCATAGTGTATGACAAATATCCATTTTGGGTCCAAAATATCTTCATGGAAAAATACCTGCACATGAACGAGTACATACATATATTAGATGTATTTTATAACAATTTTATTGATTAATAAACACATGGATATATTTTCAATAAACAATGTATTAATATATTATTGATAACTACTGCTTCTAATTCTTTGAGTTAAAATAATACCTTCTCACAATGAATTGGTAGAACATAAGGCTCCTTATCCTCTAGTAGGAACTTTGAGGAATCTATAGAAACCAATCCACTATGGGTATCATGTCTTCGTGTCCTCTCGAATGCTTCATACCATCTACACTTAAAAATACAACATTTGAAAGAGCGGTAATCCAACTCATCAATTTCTTGTATTTTCCCAACATATTGTAGATTACCTTCAATAATATTCTTATATTTTGAGCTAGATCAATTGGATTACTTGAAGTCAACCTTGATTCCACAATCAAAGGATTGCCTCTTTACATCTACACATTTTACATGATAAGGTCGATCATATGCCCACATTGCTGGATATTTCCTTGCATGTGAAGGACCATTTATTTTGGTTAAAAAAATATAATGATGAATATTAAAATAGTTAATAATTTCAAAACTATAAGGAAAAAACATTATGTAAAATTCCAACTATACCTTACTTTCACATTCTCTAGACATGTTGATTTCATCTTCTGTTATGTTTGAATATACCTACATCTTCTATTTGATTCGAATTTGTTCGTGATTTGTTTAGTAACCCATTCTAGTGTGCAATCATTGGCCCATTCCCCTTGCAGGTCAATAGTAAATGGGGAATTCCTTGGGTTCAATACCTTAAATTGTATCCTTTCTTCTAACACTTACTCTCTCTTTTTATCATACAAATCAATGCATTTTTCATAAATTCCATGTGATACATAATGAAATTATCAAGTATAACACTTTCATCTACACTTATTACATGTCAACACGCTTATTTCAAACTCAAAAGGTTATGTTGTTAATTTGACAAATAAATTATAGAGTAAATTAATGATCACAATAAAAACAACCACAATGACCATGAGTTTACTTACTAAATTCTACTTGAACACCATTAGATTGTGGTTTTTCTCCATCAATAATATCTAATGCCCATTCTTCATCGAAGAAGTGTGGCCCATCTTCTAAATCCTTACTAAGGATTTCACATAGGAATAATTTTTTTTTCATTCATTACATACTCTTCAACAATGCAACCATTTGGATGTGCATTTTTTGGGACATATATTTTTAGAGTTTTCATATACCTCTCAAAGGAAAACATCCAGCTCATCAATACGACACCCGCCAATTCAAGGTCATCAACTAGGTGTATAATTAAATGGACTAATAGGTCCATGAAACTTGCAGGGAGGTCCTTCTCAAATACACATACGATTTATGAAATTTCCTTCTTCCATTTCAACACTTCACATTTGTGGATCTCCTTTGATGTCACTCACCTAATATAAGAATGATAAATTATTATGAACCATTAGGAAAGCATTAAAATGCAATACAATATCTCTATGTCTCTCACACATTAACATTCCATACCACAAACCTTGAAAATGCTGACAATCAACTTAAGGCATTAATCAAGACAACGGTAAGACATGGATCCCCCCTAGTTTCCAATGGCATGATATGATGTCAAACACACTTATCAAAGATCATCATTAGTTATTTTTGTCACACAATGGAATATAAAAATATATTTAGTACCTAATCAATTTTACCAATAAATGTTAAATGATGATATATAATACCTTCATAAAATTGTGAAAATTATGTGTTTTAAATCATGTGAATTGTCCATCAAATGTGAAAGCTTTATTTAATTATGACCCTGTTGAAGCCTCGAAAATCGCTGCTACAACATTGGGGGATAACCGACCCATAGCCAGTAGATGTCCTTATTGAATGTATGGATTTTTTTTAGTTGGTATAAATCTTTCTTTTTCAAAATACATGGATTTTATGCATGTTCTTCATTTTCCTTGTTTGGCCATAAAAATTTTCTATCAAATTTGGTACACAAAAGAGAAATATCTCTCCTTGAAGACAAGGTGTCCTTCTCTTTGCCTAGTATATGTCAAAAAATTGAATTTGGGAAATTTTTGAAGATGTGCATGGGATATAATATGTGAGATATTAATATATACTTCCAATATGTGAGCTCATAAAATATGGATTTCCTTTTCATCCCTTCTCACATCTTAATTACAACTTGTTCTAGTTCTTCAATAGAATCACCCCCATCAAAAAAAATCCTGCAAAGATTTTAATTCAACATCTTCATACTTCTTAAGCCAATTATCTAGACCCATAATCATGGGACGGCCTCTATTTTTAAAATTTCCTTAAAATTTATTTTTATGGTGGTTTCTAAACCTATGATTTGGTGGTATAAAAACCCTATTGTTTGCATAAATAAATTTACAAAGATATTTAAAATACTACCCTTGAAATTTTTCTACACATCTTGGACATGCAAATATCCCCTTTGTTTGAAGCAGTGCAATTCAATAAGGTTAATAACATCAAAATAATAGTAAAAACTAAGTATTAAAGTTGGGATGACAATAAAATACGAGTGTAAATAGGTAATTTTTTTATCCTACCGGAACAACAACCAAGTCATGGGAAATCATGAATAGTCCAATATAGAAAAACATACAACATGAAGGAACTATTCAATGGAGGCAGTGATATGTCATACATTCTTATGCCTTTCCATAGCAGTTGCATCTCATCAATAAAAGGCACAAGATAAACATCCATGTTTTTAACTTGATGTTTTCTTGGAACAATGAGAATCAACATAAGGTGATGCTTTCTAACACTCATCCGTGAGGGAATATTGAATACTATCAATCTGATTGGCCAAAAATTATAATTTTTGTTCATGAAAGAGAATGGGAACACTCCATCAATTGCAAGACCAAACCTGATACTACGAGGTTCATATTTGAATTTTGTTGGCCATTTTTCCTTTATGTGTTTCAATGCTTTGGAGTCGGCTATAATTCACATGAATCCATCTTTACTCCTATTATTTTCATGCCAGTACATCAATTTTAAAAGTGAATTTCAACGAAACATTCGTTTAGGTCTACGTATAATTGGAATGTGATGTAAAACCTTCTTTGTAATTGTAGGACCTTGTAAATATGTATGATTTATCTTCTCTTTGCATGCAGGGAATTATACCTTGTATTGATATTCATATTTTTATAAAATGAATTCATTTTTACATAAATTAATCTGCTTGTATTCAATCCCAATCTCAACCAACAATTGATGCGCCTATCTACAAGTTGATGGCAACACATTCTCTTTAGGAAATATTTTAGTTTTTAGTGCCCTGTAATAATTCCAAAGATTAGATCAATTGAATGTTTGACTTATGATGACCATGTTTGGTATGTCAATCTATATTATGACTACTCATATACAATATATGGTTTTGAAACATCCTTAAAGAAATATAAAAAAATTTGATGAATGTTTACGAATTATGTAGACCAATTGACAATGCATTGTAAGAAATAGATTTCAACTCACTTTAATAGGGCGGTGAATCCTTTGTCTTTCTAACCAAATAGTGACTTTATTTATAATAATATTAATGTGCATGCTAGTTCCAAGGTTCCACTTACACCTGATTTGAACAAGGGTGTCTTTCATGCTTGCTTGATGGATTCTTTTAACAAGTTTTTATAATCAACATTATGTTGGTGGTAATTACCCCTGTTGTCATCATTACTGTCAATCATATGTTCATAATTGTAATAATTGTTTCCATCCCCAAAGAAACATGTAAGCATCTCATTCAATCCTTCACGCATTGAATTTTCACTGTCATGCTCATCATCATTAAGGCTGCTAGCTGGTAGGATATTATAGTCATCGATGTATGCACATATCATCAACTGTTCAAATTTCTCAGGTGGTAGAGTTCTCTTTAAATACATGCTCTTTTTGACCTAGTATGGTTTGGATTATCCCATCAAAATATTAATAGCTGAGTTGGATAATATTAGGTATTAGTAGTCGTTCTTTCATCATCATCTTCTACCATTATTTAATTTTTGGAAAGAATTGGATAAATCATAAATGTATTCATTTCAAAGACAAATAATAAAGTATCACTTAAAAAATTCCATCCCATGTACTATAGTCTTTAAAAACCTATTATTCATTGCAATTATTTATTTTTTATAAAGTATCCATTGTCATATCCTCTTCCACCCACTGTGTTCTTCGTGATTTAACAGTTTCAGGTCCACATCACCATACATTAGTTTTTATCTTTAGTTATTTGAACACTTAGGTTGTGAAATTGTTCTAATTTCCATCTGAAATATTAACAACATGCATCAATTTATTTCAAGGTTGGATAATACACTATAAATTATAATAATAATATGAAAAAGGATGGGCATACCACAAAATTCCTCCTAAGTTAAGTCAAAATTTGATAATTACCTGATGTCCTATGACATCTGTTGTGTCCTTATTTAATATGACATGATCTGTTGCCATGGCCTCGTCTTGACCCTATAATGAATAAAATAATAAATGATGTTTAGTACACAAATTATATCATTTCAACAAATATGCTATCCAACACAAAGCCTCACTTTACTCATATATTTGACATATCGATATCATGTTTTGGATTTGAAAAAAAAAACAACATATTTTATATAACTTTATCTCATCTATGTTGTAGCATTTGTGAATTCATAAACATCATTCTCCTTTGGTTGATATTTCTTTTTCTTCTTACCTTTATTGTATTTGTATATTCCGTATTTATTTCTATGTCCACCCACTTTCCCCTAGTTGATTTAGTAGGTCTACATCATCCACGTCCTCTACTCATGCCTCCTATAGATCCCGTAATACATAATAATGACATTAGTCACATAACATATATGTACTTTATTGTTGCTCCATCCAATTTTATAAACACACAATTGATGTAAGCTCAATTGGTTTTCACTACACCTTTCTAACTAAAATGCCCCTATTTTCAATATATACCCCTTTTGTTATTTTATACTCCCAATATGGTGACATGACACAACTCTTATAAATATTAAATGAGGATTATGAAAAATAATGGACTACTTTTGATTTTTTTTCATATTTTCATATAACTTAATTCAAACTCTTCATCCATAATTTTAAACTACCAAATATTTGCAATTTTTTATATTTAAAAAAAATCCTTTGACCCTATATGTTAGAGAATATGCAATTTTCAAATTTTTATTTTTAAGTCTTCTAAATGAACTCAATACATAATATAATAATTAGTATAAGCTAACTTGTGGATGAGTAAAGAGTGAGTGGTGGGATTGAAAATGTTTGTGTTACATGTATACATAATCACTAAGCAACACAACCTTTAAAGGTGAAAATGTGTGTATGTGACTATAACTAGTGGATTGTTACATTATGAGTCATTGGATATTAAAACAAAATTACAAATTTTGAAATCTCACCAAATTTATTAGTGGGCTAGGAAAATATGACATAAAACACCCTTCATTGTAGGGTCAAAACACCATTTATAGGCCTTTACATCAACCAAAATTTCAGCAAATCCCATGTGCCTATGCACATTGCACATCCAATATTGGTATTTAACTAGCACAACCACATTAAAAAATGTGGTTGATAAGCGTATATTAATCACATTTATTAATATTTATATCAACAACATTTAATAATAATAATAAGTATTATTATATAATAATAATTATAATTAACCCATGTGCTTATACACATTTCAAATCCAATATTGGTATTCAATTAAACACCATAAAAAATGAAAATAACATCGAAGCCCCCCACATCGACATTGCAAAGTGTAAAGATGATAATGAATACAAATTAGAACAAATTGAGAAAAAACCTCGTCAATATATAATTTGTGCGCAATGGATAAGTATATTTCTTATCCCGATGATTAAACTAACACAATGTAGTAAGTTCACCATATTTCCATTCCAATACTCACCAATTGCAAATTGAGGGAGCATTGAAGTTTAGTGCGGAGTTGGAGCATACCACAGTTGGATCAATGCATTGAGGCTATGGAAGAAAATAACTAATCAATATGGTTTCGTGTCCATAGGTTCTTCCAAACCTTACAATGCATTTGTTATTTCACAAACATGTTTTAAGTATGCATCAATATTTTCATTTTCCTTCATTTTGAGTTGCCCAAAATTTTCCCTGTAAATTTGAAGCTTTTCTTCTTTGATGTTTGAGTCACCTGCATATATATTTTCAAGCTTGCCCCATACTTCTTTAACAGTTTTTCAACTCAGTACCTTAAGATATATAGATTTTATAAGCCCACTGATAATGAGATCTTTAGCCTTTTCATAATATACCATATTTTTCTTACCTTGTTCATCTTGGGTCGTTGTAAAGCCTTTTTCAATGATTTCCCATACTTCGTATCCTTGCACCAGCAAATAAACCTACATTCTTCCAGTCCCAAGTGCGTAGTTATTTCCATTGAAAAAAGGAACTCTATTCTTAGTATACTCCATGATCTCCTTCCAGTTGTTATACTCCTATTGAAGGAACCAAGCTCTGATACAAATTTTTGGAAACACTGAGAGGGGGGTGGGGGGGGGGTGGTGAGTTATTATTTCTTATCAATCAACACTTTTAAATATTTTTAGAGAATTAGTTAATATTCAATAATTCTTGATGTTTATCCAGTAATAATAGTAAACAATAGAAAATAATAGGCACATGAATTTTAGGTGGAAAACCCCTCTAGGTCAAAAACCACTAAACGGTTTTCTAATAAATTATTTAATCTTCAGCCCAACTGAAATGAAAGGTACAACTTCCTATAATTACAGAAAATAATTCTTCTACAAATCCCACTGGAAGGATGCCCCAATGCCCTGGTTTCTTCAGTAGTCAACTGAATGGATGCCCTGACATCCAAGACTGACTTACCACCCTGAAGTGTTCACAAGCTCCAACTTGTAGGTGACTTCATGCACCAACCTAGCACCTCCCTGCCACCCTATAATGATCACAAATAATACAAGAATGTGGACTCCCATAGCAGGGGAAATGATCCATGATACAATATGATTCATAGTGATTTTCTTGAACTAGACCAATCGCCCAGTCACACTATGACCTACAATCCAACCATAACATTATCCAACAATTACACTTATACCTCCCAATAATTACTCTCCAATGTTAGGA
This sequence comes from Pinus albicaulis, assembly GCA_034641835.2. NCBI lineage: Eukaryota > Viridiplantae > Streptophyta > Pinopsida > Pinales > Pinaceae > Pinus > Pinus albicaulis. The sequence continues at coordinate 1,265,561,856 of CM076580.1, read as the reverse complement.
AGATTATCTCTTTTACAATAATAACTCGTTTCCAATTTTACAATGATGATTTTTACAATACTAAATTTTGACACGACATGATACTTGACTTGACACTGCTTCTTTGAACACTAGCAACTGCTAAGGTATTTTTGTGCTTGCTTCAAGTAATGGTAATTTGGCAATTTTTTTTCCTTCTAGTATGTGTCTAAGTTCTCATATTGTGTCCTTCTTCCTGCAAATTCATTAATGAAAAAGACCCAAACTAATATACAAACAAAATACTTACATTGTCATGCAAACCATATGTCCGAGAAATATTAAAAATTCAAATTTAAATACGTTCAAAATTTATGAACAAAACCCAATAAAACATACATAAAAATTACTTACACTATCATGAAAAAACACATATTAGAGATGATATTGAAATTAAAATTCAAACACTAATCATACATACCTTGTTGTAGTAGACTTACACTTGACTATTGATGTGGTGTCCTTACTACAGTGATCCTTGAATTCATATGCATTCTTGCCTTCTAGAAGCTCAATATTGAATCTATTGTATCTATGTAATTTAGGATATTCAAGGTCTAAAATCCCCCCTGTGGTATCCCTATGAGTCCTCTTTCCAACCTCACATGTATGATCAATATTGGATTCTTCAAGAAATAGTTATGTCCAATCTCCTACAATGACCTGATTATAGACTAGTTCAGTAGAGAAAACTTGTACGAAGTACCATGTGTGACTGTTTCAACCTTCGATCCTGCAAAAAATATCCTACAAACTAAAGTCCATCCTCTTTCTATAAATTTTTATGAAATTTAAGTCCAATTCGAAGAGAGAAATTTATGACGATTTTCCTAAGGTCACCTGTTTGACATGAAATTCGGGAGCCTGCACAAACCTTAACTTCCTCAGATCATATCTATGAAAATATAGCAAAACAATATCTGAATTTTGGTCACATGCTTCATCAATATTTCAGCTCAAATGTTTTTTTTTAGCATCAGAAGCTTCATAGGAAAAAATTAATAATGATAATTCCATGATGACTTGTTTTAAGTAGCGAAATCCTTGCATCAGGAGGATATGAGGGTCACAATCTATATAAATTCTTAGGTTCAGAGGGTCTTCAACAAGTGAACGTTGGAGGGATTTTAGGAGTTTAATTTTTTTTTAATTATTGTCTATTCAATGACCACAACCAATAATTAGTGTCATGCCACAACCCCATGGGGTTTTAGCCCACTAACTGGGGTTACTAACTTAAAACATGAATATCTCTCAAACCGTGAAGAATTACATGGCATGCCATATATAACCAGAAACATATCAATGATTAGAAACCATCCAAAATATCCTTGACTCATAATAGAGTAATTTTTCAAGTCAAAATTCCCATGCAATATTTGGGTAGCCTCTGGTGCTGCTTGGGTTGACATCAATGACAACCACTGATCAAGAGACCAATGACCAATATTATTATTAATGCTAGAAAGACCTAGAAAACCTAAAAGAGTGAAGAACACACTTTTGCCTCAAAATTGAGTATGAAATCCATACTCCAAAATAAAATATAATTTCTCTTTCATTCATTTTTTTCTGTTTATAAATAATAAACAATGTCATGATTACAATTACATGATAATGTAGACCAAACCTAGTTACAATTTTCAACATCAATAGTAGAGTCATGTTTGTTTTCCCTAAAATTCCTATCTTGAGCATTTTTTCAAAGCTCACAAGTGATTTCTTAATGATTTTAACAACATTTGTAGCAGGATTAAGAAATAGTAGCCTTGAGCTAGAAAGTTTGAGTCTAATTATGAAGTGAGGCTTACACAGAATTCCCCTGGGTTGGTTGAAGAACCACCCTTTTCTTAAAATATATTATTTTATTGTTCATATTTTGAACCAACTATAAGATATTTCTTAAATTATATAGTTCATTCAAACCTTTAAGAGGAATACATGTTCTCAAGGCTTGTTCTCCATACACAAGACATGTTTGTAAAGTTAGCCCTTTATTATTTTTTATTTTATCTCCAAATTGATGATAATAAAAAGGAAGAAAAACATTGTAATAATGCAACAAAAAATATTAATTGAGACCCAATGACGTCAAGAATATGATTATACAATTTAGTGAAATGCGAGTTAAAATCCTTTCTAGTCTCACCCTGGTTGAAGTTCAAATTGTTGTAGCTCTTGAGTGAATCAACTAGACTTTGAGGTTGTCCATAAGTTGATTTAATACTAATAACAAAGTTTAGCCTGGGTAGAAAAAGCTTCAAGAGAAAATTTAAAAATTTCAATAGCTTTTTTCTCTTCAAATGAATTAACAAAAGGTTATATATAAATGTCACTATCATTTACACCAATATTATCACAAGCAATAGAAAAAGAATCAAATTCTAATTAATAAAAATCTTTCCATTGCTAGAATATTTTCACAAATGACCTTTCAATTTTGGAAGAGGGGTAATTTCCATATTGAAATTCAAGGATGAACAAACATGCTATGCAGTGGTACTGGTATGTTCTCTAAATTAAAACAATCCATATTTATGAATAGTTTTCCTTAAATTGACTATATAGTGCACTTGACTATAGATTCTTCCAATCAAATGACAGTTTAATGCTTGAGATGTAGATACCTGAATTAACCTTGAAGCAAATTCAATTTATTCATTCTTGGTGAAAAATATTGAGACAAGCTTGTAACTTCTATTTTAGAGTCAAAAATATTTTCCCAAATTTTCTTCTCAAATCTTCGAAATTTGTTTTCCTCTTGATTTTAGCCAAAGGATCAACATTAAATATATTTACATATAGTTATACATAAACATTAGAAAGGAGTGATCATAAAAGAACTCAAGGTTTAGAAGGAAAATTGTGAATCTACCTCACAAGAATATCTCTTTGTTCTTGAATTTCAATGTCTTGAGGGATAACATTCCAAGAATGTTTGAGTTGTTCATGAAAAGTACATATCTCCAAGATATAGTAAAACAAAAAATAAGTTAGAATTCTATACTCAAGAAATTTTATTTGAATGCCAGGATGATGATCTGTCGGTAAGTTCATAAGGATAAAAAAAAAAAATCAAAACCTAGAGTTATAGAATAAATAGTAAGGATATTTCAATTTGATCCCCTATATGATTGCCAAAAATATGTTGAGGATGAAACTATAGTGTTTTGATCATGAAACTTAGAATATTGGAATGGTGCCCTAAATTTAAGGTCTCGGGAAAAGGATACATACTTCATATTCATGGATATTTAGCATAAAAGCTCTTAATATCCAATATTTTAATGTTTTTCAATTTTTGTGACATTTTAAAGTTTTATTCAAGAATAAAGTTCAATAAAACTTATTTACATGTTATAAATAGTTTTAAGGAATGGAATACAAGTGGAATAATTTACAAATATCAGTACATTAGATGGATATTGGACCCAAAATTCTTGAATAATGAAAGAGAAATAAATAATTTACAACATTAATAAATGATAATTTATAAATGAAGCAAAAATGTAAATACAAAACTTCAAATAAATGGAAAGAGAAACAATTAAACAATGAATATAAACTAAGCAATAAAATAATATAATGATCCTTTTAATAGTACTAATATATAATGTTTTATATGAAAATTTCTTCAAGTTATTGTGAGAATTTGGACCAAAGAAAAATATAGAAGTCTTATATGTAAATAAAATCATACAAAGACATCAAAATGTTTGAGAAAAATAAGATGAATATGATCTGGATTGGATCACTCAAGTAGCGTGATGGATAAAAAAATTATAGTTTGTAGAATGTATCATTGATTAGCATTAAAACAAATTTATAACTTCTAAATAGAAAAACAAGCAATAAAAAAAACATCGTCATAAAGAAGACCAAATCAACCTCATTTTTCAATTTTATTCTCATCAGTGGACATGTACAGGAGCTTCACTCCTCCCTTCTGCATCATGTCATGAAAGTAGTGGTACTTTATTTGATGTGCTTCAAGTTGTTATGGAACATAGGTTTCTATGAAAGCTTCAAAAAACATTAATTGTCACAAAATATCATGGTTGGTTCCATCTTTTGGTCGAACAATCGCACAAACAACTTCCAAAGACACACTGATTTAGTACAAGCTTCATTGGCTGCAATATACTCTGCTTCTGTAGTGTTGAGTGTGACATATATATGATTCCCACTCATCCAATAAATCATGGAAAATACAAAACTAAATCATCCTCCTGAAGTACTCTTCCTGTTATATGCACTTCTTGCCTAGTCAGAATTTGTATATCCCCGTGATTGTACATCAACACATCTCAAACCATAATTTATAGTGCCACATATATATCTCAATATGTGATTTGCTGCAATCCAATGTTCATGTCTCGGTTCCACCTAGAAATTTCTCAATGTGTTTACTACAAAGAAAATGTTTATCCTGGTATTAATAAGATACATTATTGAGGAAAAAAAATTCTAGAGCATGGATGGATCAACCAAATTAGACTCAAAATCTCTCAACTTCTTCAAATTAGTCAACATGGGAGTTTCCATGGACTTACAATCCATCATGCCAAATTTTTGAAGGGTATCAATAACATATTTTTCTTGACCAAGGATTATTTCACCATGCTTATGCCATACTTCCAGTCCCAAATAATAATACATCAAGCCAAGATCCTTCATGTCAAAATCAGATTCCAAGTCCCTCTTACACTCAATAATGAGAGGCTCAACACCTGTCATAAATAAGTCATCAACATATAGAAATAAAACCATAGGTGCATTCTTCACAACCTTAAAATAGAGGTTTGGAACAACATCACTCTTATAGAATCTAATTCTCTTCAGGTGGCTATCAATTCGACCATACAAAGCTCTTGGACCTTTCTTGAGTCCATAGTATTTCTTCAACCTGAAAATGTGATACTCTTTCCCATGCACCTCAAAAACTTGAGGTGTTTTTTATGCACGCCACTTATTCAATTACACCATTGAGGAAAGTGGTTTTTAATGTCCATTTAATGTAAACTCCAACCCAAAGAGGAAACAAGAGAAATAATAGATCTAATAGAGGTGTACCTAGAAATTGGAGCAAAGGTCTCATCATATTCCTCTCCCTCTTTCTAGCAGAACCCTCTAGCCACAAATCCCGCCTTATATTTTTCAATACTTTTGTTTGTTACATGCATGATTTTATATATCAATTTGGAAGTCACCATTGAATTCCCTTCATGCATCAATAAAATCTCCCATACATAATTCTTCATGATGGATTGGTATTATTTAATCTAGCATCCTACCACACTTGTTGGCTAGCTGCTTCTTCCTAACTAGAATATTTTTCATTAGTGATATTAGTCATAGGAGCTGAAAAACTAGATAACATTTTGGGTTTATTAGTTTATCTTGATGTGCCATGTGGAGTTGCATGCCCTTTTGCTTCTTGCAAGATATATCTAAGCCATGCTAGTCTTTTCCTGATTTCATCAACAATTGGTTCTACATGTTCATAAGACCCTTTTGGCTCTTCAAAATGTTCTATAGGACTTGAACCTTCTTCCTTAGAAGCTTCATGTTCTTATTCATCGTTGGAGTCCATGGAAACTTCTTTAGACTTCCAATATGTAACCTTATCGTCAAGCATAACATATCGGCTGACCTCAACCTGTCACTACTCTAGAATGTAGATTTTATAAGCCTTTGATAATTAACCACAACCGAAAAATATTCCTTTCTTTCTTGAATATTCTAGCTTCTTCCTCTTATATTTGTGAACATTAATGTAAATTGGGTAGCCAAATATTCTCAAATTCCCAAGCTTTGATTTTTTTCTAGTGAATGGTTCTTCAAGAGTCATATCTTCCGTAATTCGATGACTTCTATTTTGAATGTATATATTTGTTTTAAGAATGATTCTCCCCATAAGAACATAGGAAAATATTGATCATGCATCATAGCCTTGAAAAATTCTTCAATGGAACCGATCCATTTTTTTGAGGATTATAGGTGCTAACAACAGAAAATCGTATAGGCAATAGACATTAAAAATGTCAAGCATAAGGTACAAATGAAGATTTTTAGAGAAGAAATACATTATAGCATACTAAAATTTAAATTTTCCTAAGGTTCAAAAGGCAATAAAATAACAACACACTTGCATCAAAGGATTTTTTCACACAGTGCAACTATTCCTTTGATAGCCGTGCAGTCTTGAAGATGGTGAAATGTCACCATACAGGGCCACTTGGCGCACTTGGTTAAGATGATTCTCTACTCAGTACTGTCAAGGACGACTGGATTTGAGCCACCTTGAGGAGTAAATGCAACCCACAAAGGAATCCCTCCTCCAATCTTGTGTCACTATCCATCTTGGGCCAAGATAAGAGGAAGAATTCAAAAAATGTCTATATAAGCCAACCTTTGGAAGAAGGATCAGAGACACATTGTTATGCTAGAAAAATTGCTTCATAGCAAACTAACTTGCATAGTCCAATAACATAAGGATTGGAAGGACTCATATGTTATCCAACCAACATCTCAGTCCAAGAGAGAGAGGTTCACCACTTGATCTTGATCTACCATTCTTTGAGAGAGGGAAGAGATGCTTGCAAGAACTAGAGGGAAGGATACCTCCTTGTTTTGGGTATTTGAGCTCCATAGCTCAAATAACCCTCTTCAAGTGTTTATAATTGTATCCTTTTTACCACCAACACCTAATAAAGGGAGAAATATATAGTTGTGTTATTAGATTTTTTGCTCCATCGAGATTTTGTATTTTGTATCTTGTTTTTTATTTGTTCTTAGTGTTGTATGCTTAGTTTTCCCTCAAACTTAGTTTACATTGTGTTGAATTTATTCCACTAACAGTAGAAAATCATTTTTCTCTGTGACCTTGTGCGGGTAGCAGCTAGCTTGCTAAAGAAGTGTATTTTGTATGCCCTTGCGCCAAATACACTACCACAGGAATGATGACTCCATTGGATTATTTCTTTTTGAGTTAATGGTTGTTGATGTAGGTCCTTCTTCCTACCCAGTTTGCTACAAACCACACTTACATCCTTTAAGCATATCCAATCACACTCAGTGAAAATTTTTTCACTTTAGAGGAATAATTTTTATTCATTCTTCCCGATAGCGCACTTTGTGCTCCGAAAAATGTGTGCTCCGCGCCTGTAGGAAGATAACCCACACGGTAGGCCAGCAAGCCAATTTTTTCTTAGTTTTTACCATTTTTTAAGTTGTAAAGTTCTTGGAAACCCATAAAAAAATTTCCATCACTGTGTTCTTGTATCTCATGACTAATTAGGACTCTTATTTGCTATAATTTAGCTTAGCAACTAAGTATTTTTAATTTTAGTTTTTTATTTTTTCAAATCATAAATAGCTTAAGTAGGAAAATTTAAGTGGCCTTGAATCTGCATAGGTTGTCCAAAAAAATTATTTGCTGATAAAAGATACAAAACACTTATCTTAATTAGCATAAAAGTAAGTGGCCCATATTTCTACATATCTTTAGCTAATTCAATTTTTTTCAATGTTTTCATTAGATTAGTTCAATTTTGCATTAGGGATTGGGACTAGGAACAAATTGTAAAAAATAAAGCAAGTAATCTATGCCACACTTGGACCTCACGGTGAGCCTGGGTATGCATATGAACACTTTCTTAGGACAATTTTCCATCTCCCTATAGTGAAAACATACTCTAGGAAAGGTGTAAGCATCCCATAATCTGCACATCATTTTAAATTTTTGCAAGGAACAATCACACATAGTGCAATTAAAAAAGGATTGTAAAGGATCGACACATATCCACATCTCATAGCACTTGTGATTGTTCACTCCAAAGCACACACGAAGCATCAGTAAGTATTGGACCAAAAGGCACCCATTTTGCTGGGACCTTTATCCTCTTCTTACAATTACTTCACCAAAGCACACCCTAAGAAAATTAAGACTCTCTAAAAATAATCATTAACCAAACTCACTAGATTCTCCCCAAAAGGGCAACAGAATAAATTATAGTCCAAGTTAGGACCATCGGGGGTAGAAATCCAATAATCTGTCATGGTCATAATAAATTTTGAAACATAGATGTTGACCTTTTAGGGAGCTTCAAATCCACCTATTTTCCCATGGAACGAATACCCGAGAGTTACCAGAGACTCATTTCAGAGTGGGTTAAGATTACGAAAAGTGCGTACAGTACTTTTTGGGGCTCTCTGACCCATCTAGTGCTCAGTACTAGTAGCTCATTACCAAGAAGCTCAAGACTCGAATGCTCACGTGGAACGATGGTACTTTAGTGGAAAAAACAAGGGCATCCTTCCCTATAGGTGATGGTGTAGGAAACAATTGATCCTCATACCATTACCTTGGTCGATTTTGCGGCCACTGGAAGGTGTAGCCAGTTCTTTGGGGATGTTAGCTCCAATACTCATTATGAGATATCTTCGTAAGGCACAGTTACATTGAGAGTGTAAGGACGAGTAGGTCTATATAGGATTTTGAGTATCATATAAAAAACAAGTAAAACCACATTTTTTTTCTTGATTGATCACATAACTTTAAATTAAAGGAAAAATCACCTCTTTTTTTTTGCTTTTTTTTATGCATGTAATCTCATTTTCCTTGATAGAAATATTCCTTCCTCCAACAACTCAAAAATATCACCAAGATTAAGCTAGTTGACACCACAACGGACCCAACGAGACCCCGTCCATCTAGGTATTTCTTGGACCTCCCCCCATTAGAGGGAGGAATGCCAAGTATACCACCATTTAGGTGTTAAGAATGACATGTTTCCACCATTATTGGTTCATCCTTTATCGATGCATATATGATTGGAAATTCCCAGGGGTCACCCAAAACCATACCAGTGGAAACCCCAGTAGGGTCACCACACTCAACCCTTCCTACAAACCCTAGAGGGCAGAGGAGCGCTATCCCTTTAGGGAATCATCAAAAAATTCATCAGGTCACACCAGAGGGTAATATTCTGTAGCCACCTCCCCTAAATCATCATATTCAGATACATATTTTTCCACAGTACACAATGGTTGTCAATACGAAGTTGCCCTTATTAGCATCACTTAATCTTCCAGATCTAATGAAGTTAACTAATGACCCCATTTCTCACAGTCCTAACTGGCCCCGCATGCCCATAAAACCCCCTTCGAATATGCCAAAATCTGAAGGGATGCAAATGGAAGACCTGGGAAATCATATCATGAATTTCCACCTGTGGTGTTTGTCCAATAGTATAATTGATGATACCATTAGACTAAGACTTTTTCAACACACCCTAATAGTTCTCGTAACGAAATGGTATGTCGAGCAACCTTATTCTTCTCATGGAACCTTTAGCATCCTCGATAACACATTCCTCACCTATTTTTTAGCTCCCCGTCCCTCATGATTAGGGAATGTAACTGTTGACACATTCCAGACAAACACTGATCGTCTATATATCGTACCATCTCCATGAATGACAGAGATGTAGTAGTTTGTGTAAATCAAAACTTGATGATAGAGTGTTATTGGACTTGTTTTTGAAAACTCTCAGCACTGATATTTCAAAAGACGTGGAAACGCAAAAACCCACCTCTGAGGAGGACGCCATTAGCAAGGCTCTACAATTTGAAATCATATAACCCCAATCAGGATATATTTACAACGTCTTTCCAAATGCCTTGTGCCTACAAACATATAGGAAATTACCATGCACCTTAAAATACTGTAGATAGTTTGATCGAGTCCTTAGTCCAAAGTCACATAAGTAGGAGTATCTATTACCCAGGATACTCATATGATTCTACTTAGAACATATCACAACCTAGCTAACATCAAAGTTAGTATGCACCTTTGCATAATATGACGAATAGGGTAATTCCATAATATGATGGATAGGGAAGCTCATACCATCCCTCATAGGGGAACCAGTACTTAGCTCGGAATGATGATATAAGAGAGATTCCCCAACAATATTACACCAATCAGGGATAGGGGAACCTATACCCCCCTTTTCCCGCACAAAATCTACCACCAACGTAAATAACGCATCGGTGAACCTGGTAGAACCATCCCAGGCTTGAAATGATAGTTATATGACTAGGAGAACAAAAATAATCCTCCAAATGCTGCAAAAAAGAAGCCTAGGAACAAGAAAAAGAGAGACTCTCGACAAGGGGGCAGTAATAAAAAATGCCCCCCTGCAATCTCAGTCTGGGGGAAACCCCAACCAAAATCAAAACCAAGAGCCAAATAGTAACCCAAAGGAAAAAAAAGAGACCCAGTCTAAGGACAAATCACTCTTGTGCCATATGTGGTGAACATGGCCATTACACTCACCACTATCCCAAACTCCCCGAATTTAAAAAACTTCAAGGTAAACAAAGACAAGGGGGACCTACCCAACAACTTGCAGTAATGCAGGAAAATTTACCAAAACAAGGATTGGTTAACACCCAACAACAAAAACCACCCCAAAATGATACCAGAGGAGGTAGCCACGAGATCTACATGGCTTGCAAAGAATTTTTTTCCAAACAAGGAATAGGAACTACAATATACCTCTGGATACCAACCCATCAAGTACAAGTATGAGCACACCTACCACACTGTTAAATATCTTCAAATTACCTATTGATCCCCTTCCAAGAATGTCAAAGGACCAAATAGGTGCGTAGGACATCACTCCAAAGATTCTCATAGCTATATTATAGTGGATGATTTAGCTCAATCACCAGCTATTATGTTAGCTTTGAAAGTTCTACAATCATTCCCAAGAAAATGGAAAGCCTTAGTTTCTGCATTAGGCGCGATCAATCCTTCTAATTCGCGCCTAATGGTTTTTTATCTAGATAAGGCAAGCCCTAGGGTTCCTTCTCTATTCACTTTCCAGATACCAGTTTCAGTTCAGAATATCACCCTACAACGATGAATCGTGGATGAAGGAGCATACAAAGTATCATGTCCAAGTCAGTTTGGAAAAATTTTGGATCACCTGAATTAAAACCGTCTGACATCATGCTTAGAGCATATGATGGGCACCCATCAGCCCTCGATGATCTTTATCAAAATGTCCCAGTAAACCTAGCCGACAAGATAGTTCTCATAGACAATGAGGTATTAGATGCCAAATTAGAATACAATATACTCCTCGGGAAGAGTTATATGTATGCCATGATTGTAATGACATCCTCTATCTTTAGGGTGATGATGTTTCCCCATGATGATCGGATCATCACCATCGACCAGCTCACATACTACGACAAGAAACCTATAAATTCTCTAGATGTTGTACTACCATACATAGACACAACCATAAAACCACTCACAAAGTATACCTAATTTGGCCCAACCCAATTCAAACCATCATCTATCCCATGATCATTCCTAGGATATCCCCCTATTATACAAGGGGAATTCCCTGAAAGAATGAAGGCACCGATGTGCATGATGCTCTCATCAAACACTGAAACTAGCCCAAATGCAGAAACCAATAGTACAAATGTCGAAGCCACTGGTACAACATTCCTACCATATGAAATTTTTTAGACCCCATATTTGTATCGTCCACATGGTTTTATATCAAAACAAGTCATGGAAACTATGACATTGCCAAATATGGCTTTTGCAATACTTGTGTGTTATTTGGTCCCTCCAGCCATGCTAGAAATCCTAGGCATTAATTCTAGAAGAATAAAAGCTATTACCCCACAAGAGGTCATAATAGTTAAAGAGACATTTGTAGCGGCGCCAGCTGGCATGGCCAAGAAGAATAAGAAAAAAGTGAAAAAATTCAAAATCCCCAAGTTACCTAGGGCATTACAACCTTGTGCATTGTGTGATGTTGTAGGTCATCCTACTAATATTTTCCTAGAGCTAGAAGAATTAAAACCCCTTCCACACACCAAAAGAAATGTTCCAAACTTGAATTCCCATAAAAAGGAACAGACCAAAAAAAACCAAGGGAGAGAATTACGCACCAATCATGTGTGTGCCATATGCAACCATTGTGGGCATTATAATCTTCAATGCCTGGAAATGCCATGAAATAGGGATGCCTTGCAAGCCCTAGAACAATCTTACCATGAGGACCCCTCAGCATCATCCATGCAAATGGATGATGGTGAACCCATAACCATACTATACATACGAGAGGAACCTACATCTTGATCATACACAGTCACCCTAGTGGCCCAAACACAACAAACGGAGGTCACACCTCATGTCCCAGTTTTCACACTATGTGATGAGCCTTATCACTTAATCACATAGTGCCCCTAGTTAAGGGCGTTCAACCATTTGTATCAAGTCCCACAAGTTTCCCATAGCAACTTAGTTCGACACAAATGACATACGCATCAGATTTTTTGGAGCAACCACCACGTGCGGCATTTTCCCCATAACTATTGATTCCAGTCTATGTTGTATTTCATGCGACGCTTCATCGCTGAAAACCCCGACTTAGAAGACTCAGACACAAAATTCACAAGAAAAACTACAACTCAAAGGACAAAAGCAACAAGGAACATATTAAATATGTCAGAAGAGATATGGTCACCTGAATGACCACCTATCCCCCATAACCATCCTCAGGCTCCAGTCCAACTCTGCGCGCTCTGCGATAAGCATCATCACTTCATTGCTGACTATGCAGCGCTAGAGTTGTTTCAAAGATGGTACCAAATAAATCAAGTGTACTACGATGGATTACAAGAAATTCAATATTCTTGCCACGTGTATCAAGATAACCACCCAATTCTTCATTGTCCTTACATCCCCCATTTTCATTTGGCATTAGATTGTCTATGTCGAACCATAACCCATCTTGCCGAAGAGGATGGATCGGACTTGGAGTCAGTAGAAAATTTGACAACCCAATAGAATAAGGCAACTAGGTCCATCATCTTCATATATGAGGAGAAACAGCCGCCAAGGTGGAAAATTCCCACCCCCAACCACCCTCAATGCCAAATCCAAGCCTGTGTACTGTGTGACAAATGTAATCATATGGTCACTAAATGCCCAGATTTGGTACCATTTTTTAAATGGTACCTAATCACTTCGGTGGTCCAAAGGGATTGGAAGACCAAATAGTGACAATCTTGTCTTATTTTCTAAGGCAACCATCACACTCGGCATTGCCGCTACATCCCCTGATTTCAACTTATATTAGATGACATGCACTCAAGCATCACTAATAAACTGGATTTAGTCAGTTTCTAGTTTTTACAAATTAGGCAGCCATGTGCAATGAGGACTTCCCCCCATTGTCACCAAAACCCTAGGAAATCCAAGGCAACCAATCATCCTAACAAGGTGTGAAAATAACCAAACATTTCATGTACCCTCTGTAATAAAAAGGACCACATAGTCAATAAATGTCAGGAACTCAATAAATTCACCAAAAATATTTGCATGGTCACACCCATACCTTACATTCATATCTCTAATAAAGAGAAAATCACATGTTGTTATTTCCGATTTTTCTCGCAATTCCACCATACGATGAATTTATATTTCCTTCCAAGGTTAAGAGCGGTTAGAGAAGTGTTAGAATAAAAACTCCCACAAAATCCAAATCACACTAAGGCTAAGAATAGGAGACAAAAAAAATTAAGAAACATATGTTCTCGTAACCATATTCCATCATCATCCTCTAATATGATGAGTAGTATTGGACCCCATACAATACGCTTGGGGAGTACATTTACTCCATGCAACATTTCCATGATCCATGATCATAATATAGAGAAATTTTGTATGTTACGAACATTTTTTCACCTCTGCATCCATACAAATATTCACACAAAATAATATACTGGTACCCTCCATACACCACCAAAAGAGCATGAATTTTCTCTTGCTAAGAAACAAAAAACCATGAAATAAATTGTTCCACCATGTAATGCTAACAACACACAACACCATATAGGATTCATCTCATTGTGCATGGGAACTATGACTCATGATTTCTTCTCATCAATCCTTGGTGTCGATACCATTGAAACTAGCACAATAATAGAATTATCTTCAATGGTGCAAACCCAACCCGTCTGCACCCTGTAAAACTCATTTGGTTCCATGTCATCAATTAGATAATCATATTCATGTATGTTGACTAGCATTATTAGGCCTGAACCAATTCCTCATGGTCTTGCACAAACCAATTACCCATTAGACATCTTGTTTCATTCTGATGAAGATATTTTTGAGGCAATGATGGAAGCATATTGTTCGTGGGACTCAATGCATCACTGCTCATTTTTTCTTCCAAAAAAAACGTTGGTGCTTAGCAGCCCAAAAAACCTAGGACATTTAGGCCATTGAATCCAAATAATTTCTTCCATATAGGAAGGTATATTTGTTCAAAAACCCTATCCCAGTGACCAATTTGTTTGAATAAGGGAATATGTTGAATATTTCACCAACCATTAAGGTGAATATCTCATGAAAACTAGGAAAAACCGAAGAAATGCCACTAGGGGAAGCATGCTCCCCAGATGAGGTAGTCACTTATATAGACTTATTATAAGAGTACAGGGATATTTTTTCATGGGATTATTCAAAAAATCCAAGGCTAAGCGGCACCATCGTAGAACACCATATTGACACCTGGCCTAACGTATCACCAGTTCACCAAAAGCAGCGTCAATTACATCCATCCAAAGCAGAAGCGATCAAACAAGAGATAGAAAAGCTTCATAAATACAGATCCATCTACCCAATCACCTACACATTGTGGGTTTCCAACCCTATACCTGTCATTAAAAAATAGGGCACCATTCGAGTCTGCACTAATTTTCAAGATTTAAATAAAGTTTGTCCCAAGGACAGCTACCCTACCCCTTTCATCAACCAAGTCATTGATGTTTGTGCTGATCATGAGGCCTTGTCCTTCATGGATGGATTCTCAGGATACAATAAAATTCAAATATGACATACGGATTGGTATAAGACTTCATTCACCACCCCTTGGGGCACGTTCGCATATCAAGTGATGCCTTTCGGTCTTAATAATGTTGGAGACACCTTTTAGCGGGCCATGAATTATATCTTCCATGATATGTCTCACCTCATATTAGACTACTTGGACAACCTCACAATACGATATAAGAAATGAGGTGACCATCTGGAGGACTTACGGTTGGTATTCCAACGGTGCTGACACTAAAACCTAGGCTTGAACCCCCTCAAGTGTCTGTTCTGCATTAATGCAGGAAGAATTTTAGGATTCATAGTATCCCAACAAGGGATCAGAGTTGACCCCCTCAAGTTCTAGGAAACAAATAAGTACCACCACCTAAAACTCTCAATAAACTTCAAAGCCTACAGGTGAAATCCAACTTCTTACGATGCTTTGTCCTCAACTACACTAGTTGCGCACAAGGATTCCTACACCTACTCTGTTAGGAAGATTTGTTTAAATGGGATGATCAGGCTCAAAACCCATTTGAGGCACTGAAGGACACCTTTTCTTCAACCCCATTGATCAACCCACCCAATTACGACAAATACTACACCTTATATCTATCTGCATCAAACACAACCATAGTTGGGATGTTAGTCCAAAGTGGACTAGATAATAAAGAGCATGCAATATATTACATTAGCAAGAACCTAACTGGCCCTACTTTAAATTATGATCCAGAAGAAAAAATTTCCCTAGCCCTAGTGCACACACTATAAAAGCTTTGGAATTACATCATCCTAAGGAATACAAAAGTCATAGCAACTATTAACCCCATGTGATATCTGTTAACCCAACATATGATGAATCATAAGTACACTTGATGGGTAGTTATAATGTAGGAATTTGACCTATATTTTAGCTCCGCCAAGAGCAAAAAATAATTAATCCCAGTTGAGTTCATCACTGATCTCCAAAGTACAGCTCAAGGATCCCATGTTAATGCTTCACTACCAGATGAACAACTATTCTTAGTGACAACTAAGGACCCTTGGTACGATGACATTCGTCTACTATTGTGAACCCAAAAATTCAAACCACAACTTACTCGTGATGACCGAAGGTGCATATGCCATCAAGCCCCCCAGTACCTTCTCACATGGACGTCCTTTATCGAAGAGGAGTTGACACTATTTTATGTCGATGCCTCACTCACGACCAAGCTGAGCAAGCCCTAAATCACTGCCATAGTGCGGCTTGTGGAGACTACCTCTCAAGGATGGCCACCACCCAAAAATTCTTGTAGGCTGGTTATTTTTGGCCCACCCTATTCCATGATTTCATTCAAGCAAGAAAAAGGTGTGAGTGATGCCAATGCTTTGCCCACAAGGAAAGAGCACCCCCTGCTCCTCTACACCTGGTCATTGTAGTAGGTCCCTTTTGTAAATGGGGAATTTAATTTATGAATTGAAACCCTACGTCATCTGGTAGCCACAAATACATTATTGTAGCCATAGATTATTTCACCAAATGGGCAGAAGCCATGCCCACATACGACAACACGACAGAAACTGCAGCTCGGTTTTTCTTCAACCATGTCATCACATGATTTGGTGTGCCTAAGGAGTTAGTCTCTAACCATGGAAATAATTTTGAGAATGAAATATTCCAGGAGCGATCCCATAATCTAAGATTTTCACACTAGTTGGCATCACCATACTACTCCCAATCGAATGGCTAGGTAGAAATTGTTAACAAAGTAGTCAAAACGATGTTACAACATATGATCAACAAAGATAAAATTGACTAGCACCATATGGTATTTTCAGCCTTATGGGAATATCGCATATTGGTTAAATCCTCAACATGATTCTTACCTTCCCAATTGGTATACAGAGTGAAGATCATGCTTCCCATTGAACGCAAAATCCCCAACTTACACGCAATTATTGAACTTCTCACTGATACCCGACCTTTAGAAAAACAATTGGTATGGTTAGATCTCGCTGATGAGAGTCTCTCCAACATAATGAGGCTCACAAGAAAAGAGTAATAGTATCATTTGACTGCAACATCACCCCTCGCTCATTTTTAGATGGGGAGCTAGTCCTCTGCTACGACATTGCAAAAGAAGACTTAGGACCCGAGAAATTCGAAACATTATGGAAGGGTAATTACATCATCAAACACTACCTCCTCAAAGGAGCATACATTATGTATGAGCAAGACAGTACATGCCTAGCTAATCTTGTCAATGGGATCTATCTCAAAAAATTCCACCCATAGGCCAAGAAGTCTTAGCCTTAGAGATAAAGTGAATGTAACATAAATTTTAAGATGGTCACAATCATCGTGGACTTGTTCCGAAAACATGTTCTTGTGTCAGATATGAATCACCGCCCCCCCCCCATCCACTATTTTGGATTTTCTGATGGAGCCTCTCGATGATCACAAAATATAGCAACAGCCGCCTGGGCCATATACTCTCCTGAAGATCACCATTCCTCACCAATAGAGTATGTATTAGTTCAGATACCAATAATCAAGTGGAATATGATGCAATCATCGGGTTTTTGAGTGATGCCTCCAACCAGGGAATTAGCCATCTACATGTCTTTCTTGATTCCTAGTTAGTGCTATCACAGTTAAAACAAGCTTTTCAAGTACGTGATTCACACCTATTTAGGAGATACTTTCATGCATGATGGTTGAGTTTTCACTTTTATCACATTACATTTACACATATAACAAGAAATCAAAATAAAACAGTCAATCACATAGCTAAACATATCCTAGATTGGAATGCATCTCATATAAACCATCATCCATAAAAAAAAGTCATAAAGCATAAACACCCATCTTAGGTACATAACATCCATCATAAACATATACAAACATAAAAAAATAATAACAACCATAGACACATCATAAGAGCTGCAAAAAATACATCTCGCATATATACATAAAAAAAAATATGTGTCCTAGTAAACAAAATAGGTCACTGACCATCATGTCAATAAAAAATATACATGTTATCAACACAGCGAAGCATCCTCATAATGGGTGCTTTCCCTAACCATACAAAATCTCTAGGTCTGAGCCTTGCCTCATGGGTCATTTGGACCCACGTGAGTACCCAGTGCCATTATAGGAGAAGGAGCCACAATAGCAAGTGCTTCCCTCTGCAAAGTCAGGCGATGCACCCTCTCCCAAGCCATTGCCATCTCTAGCCATATGTCATCCAGGTCGTCAAAACCCCTGGTCAACAAGCCTCAAGTCAACCTCCCCAACTAACTCCACGAATCTGCTAGACATGCAGCACGAGCATCAACCAACTCAAGTCAAGCCTCTGATTTCGGCACTCTAATATCGAGAGCAACCAACAACTCCTCAATCACTGCCACCCATTCCTTGACTGACTCAGCACCTGCAAGAAGAGCATCATCCCAAGAGGAGTTTCTGGTTGAGTAGGAGGGACCCCTTGAACCAACCTATTCCCCTATGTAGGCCTGACCCGCCCCAAGAGGGTCCCTCCTCCTTGACTGGTGACCTACCAAATGAACAGTAGGATGCCCTGCCAAACCCACATCTGCAAGAGAAACCAAAAAACTGCATTAGTGTCACCATCAAACACATATATATCTATACATAATAATAATCCTCAAAATGTAGAAAACAACAAAGGTCATACCTGTTGGACCCCATGCATAGCCTATCCCATATCTGGATCCCCTCGGAAATCCATCCCTGAATACAAGAACTCAAGGAACACCTGCGGTTTTGACTCGAACCACACCTCGACCGTCACATTCCAATAACGGCCTGTCTCTCCTCCACCACCACGGGGCATCACAGGCGCCCACCGATGCATCTTAGGATCCCTCAGAGGACCCAATGGCACCACTAGAAAGGGTCAGAGCATCACAACCCTCTCTTACATAATTCTATAGAGGATTCTTGCATAAACAAAAGTCTTAATAGAACCTCTCTAGGCCTTTTTCAACTGAGTGGCTATGCCCTGATAGATTTAGTGAGCCAAATAAAAAAAGTGATCGGCCTAAAGCTGATGCAAAATTGAAAGTTGCAGACCTGACACTTGATGGATCATCGTCGACCCAGATAGGTGAAATATCATTCCATCATATAACTCACATGGATACAACCACAGGTGATTGGGTCAGGATGGAAGTGCCCCTCCTCCTCATCCCATCATTGAACGTTAACTTCCCCAGGAGGGAGTGGATAAGGAACGGCCCCCCCTGAGGAAAATGACCTATCAAAAAATAGATGTTGGTCTCAGACTAGATCACAACATCTCTGTGATGCAGGACCATAACACATCATATATTTTTCTAGCATCAGACCAATTAGTGCAGGAAACCATCCTGGGACCTCAGTTTTTTGTTCTCTAAAAAATTCAGTAAACCATACCGAGCTAGGATCTCCTGAGCACAGGTGTCTTGGGACACTATCGCATGGATATCAGGCCAGTCTGATCTGAATTTATGCAGAAACAAAACATAATACATATATGACCATAAATACAAAGGTGCAGTATAAATAACACTTCATTTCATTAATATCAAAGAAATGAAATTTGTTTACAGACAAAATGTAAATAATAGCTAGGGCGTTGGTAGCTTATCTATGAGAAGAGATGTGGTGGCTACAAGCCTCTGAAATCTATGTTACAATGAGGCTCAAAGGCCTATATATTATTGAGAAACAATGGAAAACCCTAAAAATCGAAAACCTTACCCTAAGAGATGAAACACCAGACTATGGGCCATGTCGAGGTAAATTGGTACATCAATTTCTTGGGGTTGTAACTTTGGCATATTATCTACATTTGAAACACGTGATACATCACTAGAAATATCTATCTAAGGACTACAAATCCTGACAACAAATATCGAGTTTAGAACAAACTCATATTAGTCAAAGGTTTCATGCCCAAAAAACGTCATTTAGGGCCTCAAAACAACTTTGGAAGTTTAGGACCCGAAAAAATGCCAAAAATAGTAAATTGTTCTACAATTAAGGAAATTAAAAACTAAAAGAAGCAATGGTGGGGGTCCAAGTGGAATAGGTGGGTGGCCACGAATATCCACCTGGATCATTCCTCCTCCCTTAGGAAGCAATGGTCCCCATTGCGTTGAGTTCCTCCATGAGATGAGGAAACTTCATAAGTGGGATACTTTCGGACTATGTTGGACAGTGTCTCCCTGTGATATGCCACTAGATGCCCCTGTTGAGTAAGAATTACCCCAATAGCATAGACAGAGGCATTTATCTTGATCTCAAATGTTTTTTGCAAGTCTGGTAATCTGAGCACTAGGGCACAATAGAGGCGATGTTTCAATTATACGAACACCTTATGTTGAGATTCCAACCAAAATAATTTTTTTTTTCTCCTCCCTTGGTGATTTGACTCAAGGGCCAAGTGATATGAAAAAATCCCAACACGAACCTCTGGTAGAAATTAGGAAGACCTAGAAAGTTGTGAAGCTCTAATAGAGTGGTTGGGGCTGGGAAATTCTGAATGACTTGGATCTTGGTTGGATCCACATGCACCCCCCACTCATCAATAATGTACCCAGATATTGAACCCGGGTCATGCCAAAAGTGCACTTCTCCAAATTGGCTTACAACTTGTGTTGCTGTAGCTTTTGGAGGACCTGTTAGATGTGGTGGAGGTGCTCTTCCCAAGTCTGGCTAAAGATCAGGATGTCATCCAAGTACATTACTACAAATGAGTTGGTGAATGGCTGCAATATGTTGTCCATCAGCCTCATGAAGTTTGTGGGATAATTCATCAACCCGAAAGGTATGAGCAGCCATTTGAAAAGGCCCTCCTTAGCTTTGAAGGAAGTCTTCCACACATCAGATGGCTCAATTGGCACCTAGTGATACTTGGACTTCAATTCAATCTTGCTGAAATATTTCACCCCTTTGAGTTTTTTCGGAAGGTCATCAATCCGTGGGATCAGGTACCTATTCCTGATAGTGATCTTGTTTAGTGCACGATAGTCAATACAGAGTCTCCAAGTCCCATCCTTCTTTTCACCAACATGATCGAGCTCCCACAAGGTGATGGACTAGGATGGATGTGACCTTTCTACAACAGCTTCTGAATCAGCCTCTTGATTTAATCGTTCTCCAGAAAGAGTGCCGATAGATCAGTCCATTGGGCAGTGGCGCACTTGTGATCAGATCAATGGGGTGCTTGACCTAACAGTGCAGAGGAACCCCTGTGGGTGAGGTGAAGATGTCCCCATAATCCTCCACGATATTTTCCATTTGTTGTTTTGTGCGGAGGAGCCTTGTCTGGAGGTCGTGGCAACAATCTTCTTCTTTCCCTGACGGTGGATCATCAGGAAAAAAAAATTTCTGGTTTTGGAAATTACCTTACTGCATTTTTTTTCAGTAACTAAAGAGATAGCAGTAGGCAATGGTACCTCTGGTATCTTGTACAACTTGTTTCCCAAAGTAACAATAATAGCACGAGGTTGGGACTTATACACAACATGTCACTTCGACAAGTATTTTTGGCCTAATAATACATCATAAACATCAAGAGGAGAAATGTCACATAATACCTCATCGGTGAAGTGCTTGATACTGTAGGGAAGAAGGCATTGCTGGCTGACGTGGAGATCCATCCTTGGTGAAGCCATCTGATGGTGTACGGATGTGGGTGTGTTGTGGTCGAAAATCCTAACTGCTTCATGACCTATTTTGAAATGAGGTTCTTTTGGCTCACATTATCAATAATGAATTATAGCGGGGAACCCTTTACCCACATATTGGAGTGGAAGAGATGCTCCTCCTCCTCTAGATATTCTAGTTATTCCTTTTGGATCTTTGTGGTGTAAATGGTGGTGTTGGGCTCTGCGTCAATAATCTGCTTCCCTTTATTAGTCCCCTTCTTGGGTTATGATTCCAAGTCGGAGCATGAATCTGATTCAAAAGCCTTCATCTCGGCCACCAATGACTACTTGTCCTGACACTCACTTGTGTTGTGAGTGGAGCTCTTATGGAACTCACACCACTTACCTATGTCCTTCTTCGGCTTCACATTGTTGTTCTTTTCTTATGGATTTGGCAGGTTGTATTGGGCCTCCATGCTTTGGGTTTTTCCTTTGTTTTGTAGTTTGGGGGCACCTTTCGCTTGCTTTTGATTAGCAGATCGAAAGTCTCGCTTCTTCTGTTTGAATTTATTTTCAATCTTGGCAGCATCCCAGTATTTCTCACCAAGCGAGGAGATGTAAAGGAACTCCATTTCCTCTTTTCTATCTAGAAACTGTCCTCCCCCATCCATGAAGGAACTTGACCATTATTCAAATAGTTGCCTCCCACCATAGTATATAGTCATCATTGCCTCATGGTCTAGGAACTAGATTGCAGATATTTGTGATCAACGTACATCGATTTTTAGCAGCAACATAGGATATATTCAACTTGAAGGGAAAAGACATTGGAAGGTAACTCCACCCACTATGGTGATAAAGTGTTATTTCATCTTTTGGAGAATAGATACCATTCAATATAACTTTCACTCTCTCAATATCTTTCCATTCCAAGAAAAATAAACCTTTTAAATCCATATGTTTTCATGTCTAGTTCACAATAAAAATTAAAAATATGGATTTATAGCTTGACCAACATCTATTTAATACTCCAGAGAGGATGAATTTTTTTTTGTCTTTGCTGCCTCCCTCCCACTTTACCATATTATAGTCACTCAAGAAAATCCATTTAGCAACTGGTAGTGAATTATCAATCCAATCCAACGACCATCTACAATCTATTGCAATATACACATCATAAATGGAATAAAAAATATTCACCTACCTAGAAAGCCACACTTATTATTCAAATCCATACCATGAGATACAACTGCTTAACTCAATTGAGGTGCTAATCCAAGAATATTATACATCAAGTTTGTTCATGGTTAATGGCCTAGAAATAACCATGCCAAAAAATTCCATTCATGATTGTTGAACAGAGCTCAAAGGTAGTAGTCTTGACCTCCTACAAACACAAGACATCAACTCTTTGTCTTGAATGAAATCCTTAATTATAGTCATTTGAAGGGGAGGGTTATACCCTTTACATTCCAAGATAAAAAAATAAGATTCATTCGACAACATTTCCTTTCCTATTCAATGTCTCAAAGGTATTGTTGATTAACATCTCCTTAGCACCTTGTTGGCCATACTATGTGTCGTTGGTTATGCATTATTGTAAGGAATATTCTTCACCATATTTGAATATTTGGGAGGATGATTGATTTTTTTTGTCCATTGTTAGAAACTTTCCTTTTACCATTTTATTTCATATTATAGCCATCATGATTGTCAACAAATTTGGATTGATTCTATCAATCTGATTATCAAGAGTCTTCAAAAATTCCTTCTTTCTTTCCTTCTAGACATGTCTACATTTGGGCCTAATTGGGTTTCCCCTGGGATATTTTAGCCACCTTTTCTGAAAAAAAATGTGCTAGTCTGATCATATTTGGACACTCTTATTTAAGGGAATTCCTTTAGATGATGATATGGTACTTGTCATGCAAAACATGAATTTGGAGGGTTAATATATCTCAATTGCTGATTAAAAGTTCTACATCTGCCAATAAGCTTAGTATATTGGTGCAATGGTTTTTTCAGATTGACATACAAACACACTTGAGAAATTTCTCGATACGTTGAACACTCTCTTATAAAACAAAAATAAAAACCTTCCCAAACCTCTTTTTTATTGGCTTCATATCTCCTAGATTGATCTATCATGTTGGAGAAATCAATGAAAAATGAAAATATGGCTTGATTGAATTTGGAAGAATTGAAATCTTCACTCAAAGATTGAACATAAATGATGGATCAAACTATATTCCAAGTGCCTTGGAGTAGAACAATGTGGGAAACATATTTTGAGTCAAATATAAGTGATAGGTTTTGATAACCCAAGGCCAGAATGGGATTACATGAATATATTATTCTTTTTCCTCCAATGATATTCAAACTTCTCACCATTACTGAAAATCCTATTCAAAGGGATTTTTATAAAGGTAATATAGGAGAAAGTATCTCTTTTCGCAATTCCCACTTCCTTTTCGTAAAGGAAGGGGAGTCATCAAGCAAGAATGGAAGATTGGAAATAATGGGGTCCTCCTCTATATTGGCACACATTGATTCTAGTATATATAAATACTCACACATTTCCATCCCTAATTTTAGAAATACCTTAAGGTCAGGAATCTGCAAGAGACTTTTTTCATGTTTAATCATCCCTTGAATCAATGAGTACATTATCCTCATCTGATTATTTTTTGAATGTCATTATATAATACACACTGTTTACAATCAATTATAAAATTATGAGTTTTTATAATGGATATGTGGATCAGTAGCTAGAAAGGGTCTACTTGAAACCATGGTATTAATGGTTGGGTGAGAGGGAATACCATGCATTAATGTAGAAATTTTCATATGCTAAGGCAGATGGTCACTGCTACAACATACTGTAAATGTTAAATTAAGGAAGGGTTTATGTTTTGATGTTAGTCTCTTGAGATCTCCCTATATATGACCTTTAATTGTTTAATATATATTTTTCTTATACCTATTGTTATTCATTTACTCATTTCCCTATATTTTCCAATGACCTAATGATCTAGTATGGTAGTTGTAAAAGATTTGGCACAATTTGTAGGAAGCTACAATAATTTTCAAACTTTGCACAAATATTGGTTGGTCAAGTTTTTCTTCTTCCAAATAAGCTCATCCAACTCAATTTTTTCAGAAATTTGGGATAATTAGTCATTATATTTTTTTTGCATTTATGTTTCTCCTTAATATGCAGTGAATGGGAATCCGGCTATGAAGGGTGGCATGTATAGTTATGGCACAGTGTTACTAGAATTTCTTACTAGAAGGAAAATAATTGATATGTCACAACCACCTGGGTAGGAAAACCTAGTTACATGGGATCTGTCTTTCCTTACAAGCACAGTGGACTCGAAAGCACCGGGGAACCCTTCATTGGGTAACAATCTCCCCTTCAACAAAAAACTTGAAACTATTTCTTCCATGTGTGTTCAACCTGAAGTTTGACATCAACCATTTAAGGGCTAGGTTGTACAAGCTTTGAAGCTTGCTTATAATGATACATATGCAAGAAATGGAGGTGGATCTGCTAGTTTTAGTGACAGAGGGGACCCTAATGCTCATGATATAGAGGTTAAGGATGACTCTAGTCAATAGTGGCCCAAAATTATTTAGTATGTACCTGATGGTAGTTATTTTGTAACAATTGATTATGATTTAGGTCCCCTCCAAACACAGGAACTAGAGACATAAAGACCAATTTCAGCATATGCTTTCTCGCCTACTTGTAGAAGCTCATTGAGGCAATTATCAAGATTGGTTAGGAGGCACAATAATTCTGGTCCCTTGAGAACCAATAAAAGTACAAAATCCTGGTATGGAATTAGGGGTTTGGTAGGGGGTAGCATAACTGAGCATGGTGTCAAAAGGCATGAAGATGTAAATGAGCTTTGGCCATGATGCTTGCTTATATTTCTTTCACTTATTTAAGACATGTATGGAATTATTATTATTAATAAATGATATACAAAATAAAGTTAGTTTTTCCTCTAGGTATCAACTTTTTAAGCCATCAGATACCTTAGCCAAAAAGTACTTTCCTTGTGTTGTTAATCTTCCCATTGTATGACATCATGTTCATATGCTGACTATGATATTTACTATTGATGGGTTATTATAGTGAATGCTAGTTTCCAATTAAATTGAAGCATCGAGTTTGATGCTATTTACAAATATGTTTACCCAAATTCTTGAGTAGCATAATTTTTTGAGGGAAAGGAAAATATTCACACAGATAATATTTTTTCGACATTATACAAGAAGGAAATTTGGCTTGCTAAAGAAATCGTCATATGAACATTAAGTTGCTTAAATGAGTATGGTTTATTTCGCAGCCTAGATCCATATACCATAATAGTGGTTTATAAGGTTGTCTCAGAAATTATTGAGAAAGCATTGCATGGAGCTAACAGATTGTAAGCATTTGATCACATTTTGAGATAGCTCACTCTAGTGATGCATTGATGGCCCATGGTTCATTGAGTATTTTTCTAAGAGCATTAAACCCTCAATGTTTTTTTTTCGTTTTCGTGTTCACTTCTTAGGAGTGGATTACCATAGCCTTAAAATTTTTCTTCTTTGTGTATTCTTCTAAAATACATCGAGTATACTGAATTCCATGATTTAACAATATTTCATTTCTTTCAACTAAATATACAAAGATATTTATGGCTTATGACCTTTTTGTAGTTTGGTTTTTAAGAACTTTTGTACATTTCCTTTTGTGGAGACATATACGCATGTTCTTTTAAGCAAAGGAATTTATTTTCCTGCAACATGACATGTATGATTGAGGAGTGCTCTTCAAATGAACAAGATAACACTTTTATTATTGTTCATGAACCTTGAGACTGTCAGTCATGCCACAATCATTCACTTATGATATGGAAGCCCAAATAAAATACCTGTATCCACGAAAAGACTTATTTCTTTACATTGGTAGGAAACTTGGGAACATCTCTAAATTTTCAGTGATAGAAATATTCTATGAATGCATTGTTAAACATTAGAATAACATCTATTGTAGTATAGATAAAATACTAATAAATTTGTTGTTCGACCATCTGATAGACTGGGTAACATCTATATTTTTTTTAATTTACTTCAAAGAAGTATATATTTAAAATGCTTGAAACTATCGTTTTTAGTAATGCTTGACTAATAAGATGTTGCAGAGGTTTAGTAGAAATTTCAAAACTATGGTCTGCCTACATTTCCCTTGTTTCTGTAGTAAAAGGAAAATTGAAAGAAAGATTATAATATATTGTCTAGAAGCTTTTCAACAGGTTTTCTCAAAGCATAATATATAATATCTCAAGGGTTTTTTAAATATGCCTTCAAGTTAAATTCAATATACAAAATTATAAGTTAGAACTACAAATATGTGGCACATAGTTGTTTATGTTTTTATTATGCTTTAGTTTTGTTATGTGAGTGGGTGGGGGTTGTGGGGGTTGTGGAGTAATCTCGAATTTTTTATTTTTATCTTATTTTTCTTTGTCTAATCAACTCATCATACTAATAGATCTCTTCAAGAGTGTCGGCCCTTAATTTTGGTCATTTTTGCCTATCCTAAATCCATTTATTTACCACCATATTCCATCCTATTTCACCTATATATGCCTCATTTTAGTCCTATTTTTCATATTCAGGTAACTAAATTAAGTTTTTCAATTTTTGGAATTTTTGTAAAAATTGGGTTTTAAGAGTAATTTTGAACTACATTAAAAATTCCCGTAATAGCTCCATTATAGTCATATTTGTAGGACACATGGGCGAGACCTAAGTGCATATTTGGAAATATTAGGAACCACAAATGGAGAAACACCTATTGGTTCAGTCAAATTGAGAAAAAACAAGCCCGGTCAACGCTGGTCAAAGTTGACCCATCATTTAGGAATCCCTTATAAAAGGGGGTAGATTTATTATTTTGTGGGATTTTTCCTGATTTTGTAAACCAAACTTGATGAATTCGAATTGTATGGATGGAGTAGGATTGATAAGGTTGTTACAACCATTATGGCAAATTTTGTTTATGATTTTCCTATTTAAACAAAGTTTATGGACCATTCAAGGGAGGTAATATGTGTAATTTGGTAATAATACTATTAGAGAGTTTTGAGATAATTTGAAGAATAATTTATAATGTTCTATTTTTTTCATGCTGTGGATTCTTTATTAAGTTAGCTATAGCTGAAGAATTCTTCAGGTGTACAAGGCAAGGTTGGAGGGCCCCCATACCAAGCTAAGTACACTTTGGTTAAATTTTGTATAAATTAGCATAGTTTTGATTCAGTATTTCCTGTTTCAGTTTTATGATTCATTTACTTAGATGTGTTATGATTTCTGTATGACTTTGGTTTAAAATCTAATTTTCATACAAAAGGAAAACCAAGGATTTAAGTTAAATTCTCTTTCTATCAAGTTATGAATCACAAAAAAAATCCATCCTTTTTCATTTCTTGAATTGTTTCTTGAATTCCACTTTATGATTTGATGCAATGGTAATGTTGTAGGAGCAGAACTGCGAGGAAGGAAAACCATAACCTCTTAAGTTAGGAGCCTCTTCTCTTGCTTTCTACACATCACAGATTACTACTCTTTAGTTTCTCTTCTTGAGGACAGTACTTTGGGGAAGGACAACTAGGACCTCCTAAGTTAGGAGCCTCTTCCTTCGCTTACTGCATCTTGAATCAAATATTTTTTAGTTAGAACTTATATTTGTAATATGAATTTCCATTATTTTCTTCTAAAAAAATATTTCCTACACTAGTTTATTCTAATATTCCATACTCTTTGGTTTGATTCTAATTCTACAAACCCAGATTGAAAAGTAAAACACCTACATTGGTTTACTTAGTAAATTGACCTGCCATTTTTGGCATCGTTGCCAGGGAAGCGCACTTAGATAAAGCTAGTTAGGAAGATTGTTTAGAAAATATATAGAAAATAACAAAAACAACAACAAAACATAAAATAAAAAACAATTTTCATTATGGTTATCCATTTTTAGAGATAGAAATTAGAAAGGTAGATCCCCAAAACAAACCCCGCAACCATTAAAAAAAGAAAAAAAAAACTCACTATATACAAAATCCATTCGTAAAACAAGATCTACAAAACATGACGTTAAATAATTCATTTAGATAAGGAGGGTGTGCCACCACAAGGATATTCTAAAATCCTTGTCCAAAACTTATAATGGTCACTAGGGAAGAATCTTCATTTCAAAATATAGAAGAGGAACAAAACATCCATGAAGAGGATCCACAAGAAGAGAACGTAGAAGCTTATTCTAGTTATCTTTGTAAGGATATAAATGAATTATGGATCACATGAAATGAATTTCAAACAATAGAGCTAAAAATTGAAGAATATCTATCGTATGTATCACAATATCCCTTGTGCATTCATGATTTTGAACAAGTTCCAGAAGAAGAAGTTTGTGATATGAAAATTAAGGAAAGCCAAGAAAATAAATATCATTTCAAAACTTGGTTTCAACTAGTCATTAGGCCACAACATCACTTAGTTTTTAAACATTATTTAGCATTAAATATTTATGATCAAATAATTTTTCATGTCCAAGCATTCATTAAAGTATATTCTTCAAACTTGGCTGTGAGTTTACTTATGATGTTGTTACTCAAATGGATGCATTGGAAATTATCTTATACTTGAGAGAATGACTTATTTTTATACAATAGAGTAGGATAGAATACCATAAATAAATAAATAGGTAAAATTAGTTCAAAATAAGACCTTTGGTTTAAAATCTCATGAATAAATCTTCACATCATTGTTCAGTACTCATTTGAAAGGATTTCATGGAAAAATGTAGTAAGGAAAATCGTCTTTTGGGAAACCATATGGGATTATTTGAAAAAAAACATGTTTTTAAATAATTTATCTCTTTAAATTTAGTTTTTAAATCTATTTTAAATTTTTCAATTTGGATAAAAAATAAATAAAAAATTATCAAAATAAACACTAGATTTCATGAGAAATTTGCAGGACAAATTTAGTACATCATTGATTCGAGGGGTATAATGGAAAATTTTTGACATGATATGTATAAGGAATATAGCCCTGAGAATGTAGTTTCCAAATAAATTTTAATCACCTCAATCGAGCTTCATATGAAAAATTTATTCTCAAAATACTAATTGCTTGTCGAAAAATATGCATGTTGACAATTTTAGGTCTTGATTGTTCATTAGAATATTTCACATATCAAATCATCTTATTTTCAAAACCTATTTCTAAGGGGGATATATATTAAATTCTAGTTTATGAAACAATTTGAGTCATCTCATTTGAAGGCCAGGTGAAAAATGTATTCCACATTTAGTGACTACATGTCTTAAAATCAACATAGTCAAACTCTACCTCCTAAGTCTATTTATCAGCAATTTTGTGATATCAAACCTAAGGATTTTAAAAATTTCTATTGGATATAAAAAAATGAATATATTTTAATCTCCAAGTGGAATCAAATCAATCAGATCTTTAATGAAAACATTACACCCACATAGTGACTGCTGGTCTAGTAAAACATTCACAAGAAGCTCTATTAAACATGGTACTTCTCATCATTTTTAGCATATCATTTTAAACCATTTTGAAAACTTATTTATACTAGAGATAGCCATATGAATTCACTTCAAATTTTCTTTCAAATCACTGTAATTTGTCATAAAACAAATATTTTGTGAACAAAATACCATTAGGAGGTCTAGGTTGGCCACTATTCCTCAAGGGGTAAACAAATGCATTTTATTTTTATATCATCTTCGAACTTGTTTTAAAGAATTTCTTGAAATTATTTTACATATTTATTGGAAGAAGAGATATTTTACACCTCTTTTCCTCCATCATATAATATGGTATTGCAGGCAAATTATAAGTTTTTGCAGGTCATAAGAAGATTTAAGAGGAGAATTCCATGGAAAAAGGACTTTTCAAAGTAAAATTTTAAAAAATTCATATTTCAAAATATGAATACAAATTTTCAAGTAAAATAAAATTGAAAATTCACCTGATGTGGAGTTCATCCAATAAAACTTAAATTCTTGAAGCTTTTCTTAAGTTACTGACCAACACCATCAATAACCCTGCAAGATGATCGAGATCGAGAAAAAAGACATGAAGCTAATAATTAGAAGAAGTCAAGTTTTGTACCATGTAAAGTCATATCCATTGCCAAATAATCCTTTCATAAGCCATATTGTTCATGATATCATTTATCTTTAAGTTCTGTGATCATGCATGTTGAAGTCTGGACCTATTATCTATCTATCTATCTATCTACTCTTAGGTGATGAATTCAAACTATATTACTTTCATAAGCATTCCATACTTCCCAAATTCATTATACCCCACCTCCATCTAGAAAAGAAAATGAAAAAATAGAAAATATCAAAAATAATAAAGGAGTTTGGTTGTGAAAATCCAGGATACTTGCACAATACAAGCTCGAATTCATATCGGAAGACCAACTTGTTTGGCCAGTATGAATTCTCCTTTATGTTTTTCAATTTAATTTTGTAGATTCATCCTAAGAAATTCAAAGACTTGAGGACAAGTTTCAAAATCAGTAAGGGGGAAGATTCATAATAAACCAACAAACTATGCAACTAGTTTAATGTTAAGTAGTTGTATTGCAGAAGGGACCTAAGATATCATAATCAATATTTATCAGTAAGGGACCTAAAAAATATCAATTTAATATGTTATTTCAGAAGGGGCCTGATTATTCATCTTAAAATCAACATCAAAGGGACCTAAGATGTAGCTACAAGCATCTACAATCCAGCAAAATCATTCTACAAAATTCATTTTGAGGTCAAAGTATCATCATCATTAGCAAAAGGTCAAGTGTTTAAAAAATATCTAAGGTCATCATCAATAGAAGAAAAGCATTTATAATGAGCTATCAAGTGAAAGGAAAGTACTGTAAATTTAAAGTATTCTTAATGCCTTCGATTTTGAAAATTTTCTAAGATTGATAAACTATTTTAAACTTGAATATGTAGTTTCCATATCAATGTAGATATCATCCTACATTATCCTACATTACCCTATATCCTACATCACCCTACATTATATACATTTACCTCTTACATTATTCATTCACATCTTTATGTTCATTAACCTTATTATAACCTTACATTCATCAATTCATCATTCACTCAACCACATTCATTTTCATTTTTGACCAAACATTCTGGCCACATCTCCTTTTTGGGGCCAAATGTTTTTTTTGCCTCATGGAAAATTTCCTACAAAACAAGAAATATTAGTTTCATATGCCTAAGAAACAAGGACAAAGAGAATTAGTATCATTACAAATATACTTAAAATATTATTTCAAAAAGAATTTGATTTGAAATGACCCAAGTTTATCACCATTTCAAAACAAATCAATACATAAGTATATGAAAATGATGAAGAAAAGAGGGCAAGTATGCCATGATAAAGGCGTAATAATGGATACGAAACATGAAATGCAAGTATAATGGATTTAAAAATGCACAATGAACAAGCATAATGCATAATTAAGAAAGCATGCAATGAAAAAATCATAGACTAGTCTTAATCATGATGAGTATTATAAGCGCTAAACTACAAACAATTAGAAGCCATGATGCAACATTAACAAGAAACAAAACAAGTGTCGAGACATGTACAATGGAAATAGTAGTGATAAAACAATTATAGCGGTGATAAAACAAGCATAAAACCAATGAGGACAATCAACCACAATGCATTAATTGAACAAGTGGTAGTCAAGGTTATAATTCACAGGATGAACAGTGAGGTAGTCAAATCGATAAACACAACAAAAAAGCGTTGCAAGCACAATTGAAAACTGTATGTGCCTTTTTCTTCATCACCATAACCAAGCTTCATCATAACCTAACTCAGAATTCAAAACGCTGCACTTTTATGTTCCAAGAGCGCCATTCATCAACGGAGAAGTAGAAAGCGAGATAAACAAAATTTGAAGACAAAGAAACCAAGCATAGTGCTACAGATGAAAATATCAGGTCGGAAAGTGTAAAAAACCATAATGAAGATCAATTTTATAGCACATTCATGATTAGAATTGATTCGAAGAAGGAAAGTGTGAAGTTTCTAAGGTATATGGTGTTGAAGAGATCTGGAGCATATCCTTGAAAAAATTCGTCTCATTAAATTGAGATGTAAGTTACAAATCCCTTTAATCACTGTGTTTGAGTTTAATTGGGAATGAAAATAAGTTAGTTTTTAAACGGTTTCCAGCGTAGATATCAAATCAGAGTTGAGGTGAGTTGTTGGCAACCTAAAATAGAGTCTGAAACTCCAACTTATAGTGTTGACAACGTAAAAGTTGAGCTCTTAAGGTTATAGATAGAGTGCGAGCACAAAACAGAAATCTAGTTGCATTGTTGGTGAGCGAATTCGGTGTTAAGGCTGTGAAATGTATGAGTGTTGGAGTTAAACCATTGGTGGAAAAAAAAATCGTAAATTCGTAGAGTAGAAAACTGTAAGTTGCATAATATTTACTAGAAAATCGATTTCCTTCTAAAAACTGATTTCTGAATAGGAAGTAAATGAAATGAGTGCATACAGTTATTAAATACATCTCCACCACTTTGATTTCTCCAGATCACCTTCAAGATTTCTATTTCTCTAGTAAATATCTAGCATTCAATTTCTGAGAAGACATAGAAGGTAAATTTTAAAAAAAAAATCAAATTTATAATTTCCAAACTTAAAATTGATTTATCTCCAAAATTCAATTTCTCCAGCATAAGAATTCTCTCCAGCATGCAATTCATCCAGAATAAGTACATCTCCAACCTTTGATTTCTAAGGAGACAAAGAGAGTTAATTTGATTTCCAAAATTCAAATTTAAAATTTTTTAATTGATCTCCAGAACTCATTTTTTAGAATTTTTAATTGATTTTCATAATTCGATTTCTGAAACAAGTATGGTTTTGATTTTAAGAGTTGAGGGAAAAGAAGAGTAGAGATAAGAAGATTATTCTCAAAGGAATTTTGACAGAGTATTTTCCAGAAAGGGCGTTTTCAAGGCATTAAAATTTCAGAGAGTGTCCAACAGTTCAGAAATTTTGGGTATACATTGCAGAGTCTTGGTAAGAAAACACCTATGCAGTCAAAAATAGAAGGAACTAAGGCAGATGGAAGTGGAAGAAAGAGGTAAGGATTCACGCACCATATCTTCTTGAAAACCTTGAATTCAACTACAGTTTTAAAAATTCAAAATTATTAAGAAGGCACTATTTTCTGTTGTGTTTTCTAAGAAAATTAAAACGAAATTTGAAAAATTAAAACATGGGTTTTCTTTAGAACGAGCCCAATTAGGGTCATCATGAACAATTTTCTCAAATTCATTGCTAGTAGGAATATTTTCCTGGTTCTTCGACCCCTATTTTATAGATTGTGTGAGTAAAAAAGTGGCTAAATTGGAAGTGAACGCCTAGTTATAAAAATGATTGGCACAAGTTATTTTGTAGAGGATTTATGGAAAGAAGAAAATATCCTACACAAGTGAAAGAATATTTGATGTGTTCGATTGGTGTTTTCTCTGTGACTGTGCGAAATTGAAATATCGACACAAGAAGATGTTGATGGTATGTGAGGAATATAACTTATTTGTTGAAAATGAGAACTTTAGAGTTACAGGTTTCAAATAATAAAGGTATCTTGCATATAAAGAAAACAATCATTGATTATGATGATAACCATACTGATAATTTCATATTAATTCTATGTGATTTTTTGCATTAGAAACAATCTCCACACTCTTGTTGATTGCCAAGGTACCCATCATGTATAAATTTTGCCTATAGTTTTCATCACATAGTCATAGTTAATATTTCTTATTATAATCCCATATTAAAAGGTAAAAAATAGCTTACTGGTACTATCATTTGTAAACGATGAGAATATAAGTATGAAAAGAAAAAGTGAAGACATAAATTTAGAAGAGAAAGAAGCAGAGGTGATTGATATCATTTCACATGCATATCAACAGGAAGCTTCAACATCAGGGGACAGAGCCATAGGTACATCAGCAGGGCAGTCAGCATAAGATCAAAGAGACAAAGACAAACATGAGGACATGCTTGAGACTAAGCAAGGCAGAGATGTTGGCCCTCAATTTTTGTCATTTTTTCCTATCCTAAATCCATTTATTTACCACCATATTCCATCCTATTTCACCTATATATGCCTCATTTTATTCCTATTTTTCATATTCAGGTAACTAATTAATTTTTTCAATTTTTGGAAATTTTTGTAAAAATTGGGTTTTAAGAGTAATTTTGGATTGCATCAAAAATTCTCGTAATAGCTCCATTAAAGTCATAATTTTAGGACACCTGGGTGATATTAGAGCACATATTTCGAAATATTGGGAACCAAATATGGAGAAAAACCTATTGGTTCAATCAAACTGAGAAAAAGAAAGCCTAGTCAACGTTGGTCAAACTTGACCTGCCATTCAAGAATCCCTAGTAAAAAGGGGCAGATTTATTATTTTATGGGATTTTTCCTTATTTTTTGAACCATACTTGATGATTTTGACCTATATGTATGGATTAGGGTTGATAATGCTATTAGAGGCATTATAGCAAAGTTTATTTATGATTTTCCTATTTAAACAAAGTTTATGGATGATTCAAGGGAGGTAATATGTGTAATTTGGTATTAAGACTATTGAAGATTTTTGAGATAATTTGAAGAATATTTTCTACTATTCTATTTTTTTTTCATGCTGTGGATGCTTTATTAAGTTAGCTGTAGCTGAATAATTCTTCAGGTGTACAAGGAAAGGTTGGAGGGCCCCCATACCAAGCTAAGTACACTTTGGTTAAATTTTGTATAAATTAGCATATTTTCTATTCAATATTTCTTGTTTCAGTTTTATGATTCAGTTACTTAGATGTGTTATGATTTCTGTATCACTTTTGGATGATTTTGGTTTAAAATATAATTTGCGTACGAAAGGACAACCAAGGATTTAATTTAAATTATCTTTCTATCAAGTTATGAATCACAACTAAAAATCATCCTTTTGCATTTCTTGAATTGTTTCTTGAATTCCAGTTTATGATTTGATGCAATGGTAATGTTGTTGCAGTAGAACTGTGAGGAAGGATAACCAAGACCTCCTAAGTTAGGAGCCTCTTCTCTTGATTTATACACATCACAAACTACTGCTCTTTAGTTTCTCTTCTTGAGGAAAAAATTGTGGGGAAGGACAACCAGGACCTCCTATGTTAGGAGTCTCTTCCTTCGCTTAATGCATATTGAACCAAATAATTTTTAGTTAGAACTTATATTTAATATGAATTTCCATTATTTTAATCTAAAAAACTACTTCCTACACTAGTTTAATCTAATATTCCATATAATTTGGTTTGCTTCTAAGTCTACAAACTCGAATTGACAAGTGAAACACCTTCGTTAGTTTACTTAGTAAATTGACCTGACAAGGAGGTAGGTGCATGCTAGAAGGTGCTGATATGTAATAGAACACAATAATTAGGATTAATTGAAAAAATAGGTCAATATTCCCTAAGCCCTGAAGGAATTCTTTGCTTTTGGAAAATTTCCAATAAAATATCCAGTTCAGTCTCCAATGACACCTCTAAACTAATTTTGTATTAGCTTGGATAAGCTATCAAGTCTCCCAAGGAAAATATATGATCTTATTATTTTAATCATGCTGGAAGTATTGGTTGAGGAGATACTATTTTCATGTATGCACATGAAAGAACATTAATTGGATATTTCAATGGAGTGACCTTTCCGCCTTATGTGACAGAATGCAAAGATGCATATCTACCTCAAAAACAAGTTGTAAAGGGAGGATTTCTCTTTGAACATAAAGGGAAAGGAATTTTTAGCTTGGAATTTCAACTACAAGAGTATCTTAAATGAGTACAATGGGGGTGCCATGGTTATTGAAGAATAATGGTATTTTTATGAAGCAATGGTTTCCCATTTATACCACTAATGAGGTAGGTTCTTAAAATTTTTATTGTCTGATCAAATTTTCTTATTTTCTTGATCATTTTAAGGTTCAAGAACTATTGGAAAACATACATGGTTTAGATGTAGGAAATTATTTAAGTTACTTGATGATATATTTAATATAGTTAAATAAAAAACAATTGTGTACCCCCAATTGGTTGGTTATTTCCTCAAATATTGGATTAAGTGCAGGTGACCCACCACGTGACAAAACCCATATCTAAATGGTACTCTCCGATGGTTAAGTTTTTGAGTAAAGGCTTGGTTTCCTCAAGGATGATTTTTTTCCAACCAACTATATATATCCTTGAATTATTTTTTCCAACCAACTATAGTTAGTGCATTAACGCCATTTTCTGAAAAAGGTTTATAAATTCATCGTTGCAGGTGATATGATTTTTTGGTCCTTGATGAGAAGTATCATGAAATTTTCTTTCATGTTTCTATCATTTCAATGGTTGGTACATTGTATGTAATTTTTGATTTCTTGTTTTTTTCTATTAAGGTAGATTGGGCTTCTAGAATTTATACTCACCTTTTTGTCCATGTTTTGCAGTTATGTGCTAGAACTATGCATGGTTGTTAGTTAAAGACAATGGTTATCAACAAAAATGTGAGCTTTAAACATGTTGTTCCATTAATGGGAACATCTCCTATCACTGTTCATTATATTGGTGGCACTATGGATAGTTGAAAATTGACCAATCCCGAAATTGACTAATGTCACTTTAACGTAATATGGATACCATCTTCGTTTAATGTACTTTAAACATGTTCAAATTAGTAGATTTCATTGCTAGTTAATTTTTTCTTATCATATTTATTTTTCCAACTCTAATCCTATTCTCTATGGATCTCTTTTTTATTCCCCTAGATCTATTCTATAAAAGTAGATGGGGGATGAAGTGTGTTTTTTTAATGTGTAGTTTTGTTTTCTTTGAGGTTTTTGTCTTCACACCACTTTTCTAGTTGAAGTGCTTGTGGGAAGAAATATTTATCATTGAGAGGCAAAGAGTTCTTTCCTTTTATCTATACAATTACATATTTGGATACTCATGGTTGGTGTGGATTTGGAAGTGTATGAATGCCCCTTTGATATTTTTATGGTGTAATAGATATTAGCCAAAATTTGTGCTTACAATTTTTAACATCTATTTAGTGGTTATGTTTCAGGATCGTTGTTATTGGTTTTTGTATTTTGACATATTTAATTTATTAATAATGTGAAACACTCCCAATAGTTTTCTAGACCCAATAGCTAGTAGGATTCAAGCATGTAGCTCATTATTCATAATTGCATAATATATACTCATTTCTTTTGGAATTTTGGCATGAAAATCAATCTTTTAGAGGCATATTTTTATGCCGTCACAACATATTTACATGATTCACAAGGTGAAAAATCAATCTTTGGTGTAATTGAAGGTTTTAGATTTGATAATTATAGGTCATTTATAGGCTATCAATGTCTTCAAAGTTTCACTTCTAATTGAGTATTTAGCTTGACATAATGAGGATCTTATACATGAATATTTTTCCCTCCCCAAACCTTTCATAAATTTCATAACCATTACGTACAAACTTCGATGTCATTTTTCTTGTTTAGTAAAATATTTTCCAAGACTTTACAAAGTTTTATAATTGATTGAAAGTTGTAGAATTTAAAATTTATAATTTTTCAAGATATATTTCTTTAAAGTCTAATTCTCTAAAGGGTGTTAGCTCAATGGAAGAGCACTTGCTTTACTGGCAGGAGGTTGGTGGTTCGATTCCATCATGCCATAATATTTATATGGAATGGAGATGATCAATTTTTAGTGACAGAGACTCTTTTGACCATCACCAATGAGTTGATGGTGACAATTTTTGACCCTCACCAAAATATCAAATGGTGACGGTCAATGAACGCCACCATATATATGCATCAATAGTGACGACCATGAAAGGTCCATCACCATAAATCGATGTTGTTCATATGAAATGGTGACAGTCACTATCCATCATTTTAATAATTATTCATCATGGACCTTGAATGTCACCACAACACTTATAATTTTGACGACACTACATTTGGTGACGTTAAGCTTTTTGGTGACGGAGATTAAATTCCATCACCATTTCTCATATGAAATGGTGACGGTCACTATATTTACTTATAAACCAATATTGGTGACATACCTTCAATGTCACCACAACACCTATACTTTTGGTGACATTCAGTTTTTGGAGACGAAGGCTCTTTTGACCGTCACCAATGAGCTTATAGTGAAATTTTTCGACCCTCACCAATGTTCGTTTTTCTTGTAGTGAACTAAATTATTCTTCAAACCTGAAACATACATGATATTTGTCAATGTGAGAGGAGAACCATAATCCCTCTGAAAAGTAACAGTACCAATGTCGATCATGTTATATTTTCCATCATCTCCCATCTCGATGTCCATCTGGAGGTCCTTCTCTTCCAAGTCGCTGAAGAATTCTTTGTTTTCAGTTGTTGGACACCTAATCCTATAAGGGTTGGTGTGGAATGTAAACAGTCAAAGGGAGTCCAAGAGACCACTTGGTTTGTGAAGACCAAGGGTCATAAGGAAGTGTATAAATGTGTATCATAGCTAATAGTGAATGCATTCAATGATTTATCCTACTATTTTTTTTCACATTCCATGCGTGTTTCACATGGTATCATAGCCACTATTTTCCTAACCTGCTCAACCCTATGTGAGCCACTTGTTTTTGTGGCATTTTATGTATATTCTACTATCATACCTATGCTGATCAGAAATGAAATTTTTGTCATCGTGTCAGCACTTACATAGATTATGTTGCCATGAGTGCTTGTTAGTCCTTAGTGATCATTATTGCTTAACACTCTTCTGGAATGTTTCTCGCCATTCTATGTGCTATTTTTTGAATGAGAAACCACATTTTATGAATTTTATTTGGTTTTTTGGGATGAGTTCTAGATAAAATAGGTCATCTTTCCACCTGTGTAAATTGTTGGTCGAATCTCTTCCAAAACTATTAACGTCCCATTGTGGCTCCCTCTCTCCAATCACTGACTCCACGTCTCATCTCCAAGTCCGCACAACCAATTCAACTCCCCTCCTGATAGCACCTCTCCATTGTGCAATGGTCCTTGAATAGTTATAATTTTAACGTTATACAACGCTCCTCCATATGATATACCACATTCATTCTCTACGCTATAGAACCCGATACGTAGCAATACCTCCCTCGGCATTGTGGCTCTGGCATAACACTCCATGGTTATAACACTCTGATTCCAGTATATAACACTCTGCTCCCAGAGTATAACACTAAACTTAACACTCACCTGACATATCCCACCTTTGCGCTCCTCCTCTGACCTATATAGTTGACTCCTTGCGGCATATTCCACCCTCGGTGCCCATCAAATCCCCTCCATATGCTCGTCCACCATCGAATCCCATCGACTTTAAGCCAGTTATCATAATTCAAAGGTAAGAATAAATCCTACGAGGGAAAAGATGGAATGTATATATTAATGAGTTTATAAAGTATGGATACAGACCGCACTATATGAATATCAAATCTAGACACATATACAGAATGAAAATATCTCATATATAATTCATGTAACTCTTTATGTAATTCAAATTCCATGGGTTGATTGTTGAGCTGAAATCTACAAGGAATCAAATTCGACATCCCAACATATAGGCCATGATTGATATCAGAGTAGCAGTACACACCTGCCATTATTTTCCCCGTATGTGTCCTTAACCTTGGCCTTTTGAGGAGAGAACTCATGGTTGTGACCATATTTCTTCTTATGTTCCATATTTCGTCATATGTTGTCTGCAAGTTAGTTTTGGTGCATGTAAAAATTCATCACACAAGGTTTTTGTAAACACAGAAGGAAATCAACCTTTTAATCTCTGCAAATTCATCGTTGGCATTGTTGAAAGAGTAATTTAATTTGGAAACCGCAATTTCAAATCTTCTCCTTGAATCTGATGTGTGTTTGACATGGTAGAGAGATACCACTTATTAACTATAAGGCTGAGGCCATGTATTTTCTCCAAGAGAAAGAGGGTTTCCAGCATTATTCTTGCCATTATTTTCCTCAACAAGAGGGTTGATTCATTCACTAAGAGAAGGGATGATTTATTTCTGGCATCTAAGGAAAAAATTAGTGGTTGATTTATTGGAATATTAAGAAGGACCGAGTACTCTGTGGTTGAAAAATCCACTCCAAATTTAGTATTACCTTGGAAACTTGAGTCTTTTGTAACATGATTTGGGATTCCAAATTATAAATAATTGTTCATTGTTTTCCTCTCATTGTCTGTGAAGGAAATTTGAAAAATATGAATTTTGTGCATTATCTCTTGAAGGAGTTGAATGGTAGATTTCTTGGAAAAATTATGGTGAAAATAAAGGAGTCAAATCTCAGATTTTAAGTCATTGATTGCTTGTTCCATATCAAAGGATGAGTTTCTTGATGTACATTGGAGACAAGTTTCCAGAAACAAGCTCTATTCTCACTCAACATTTATTTACATTGCAAACATTTGTGAAGTTTGATGTCAAAAAGAATTGTGTTGATGGTTGAGTGTTGCATTGAGTCTTTGAAGTTAGTATTGGTTATACATGCACGCTTTAATTTTGTTTCAAGAATTTTGATTACTTAGGGCCAATCTTCACCTCAAATCATACTAAAATAAGCTTCTAGAATTAATAGTGGTGCATTTCTAGGCCTTTATTTCTTATTGAGACAATCACTAAAATTACTGAGTTATTAAAGTTTCTAG
The DNA here is from genome assembly GCA_034641835.2 of Pinus albicaulis. NCBI lineage: Eukaryota > Viridiplantae > Streptophyta > Pinopsida > Pinales > Pinaceae > Pinus > Pinus albicaulis. The sequence goes on along the minus strand of CM076580.1, from coordinate 1,265,520,413 downwards.
ATACTCTCATAATCTCCATTGTTGAATTTGAAGACACAGTCCACTCTTGTTGACATTCAAACATGTCTACAAGATTCTCAAGAAAAGATCGAGTTTCTACAACTCGAATTTGAATTCCATCAAGAAGAGAGACAACATAATAGACATCATTCTAAACCTCTTTTTGTTCAAAAAATTGAGACAGACTCCCATCAACAACAAGAAATTGGAGATGCAGTACCCATTCAGGATCAAATGTGCAGAAAGATGTAGAAGTTTAGTATGCACTTCCAAAGCCAATCATCAAACCTTGGGAAGGGATTGTCAGCAAAAAGCACATAATAGGTCTTGGATATGAAAAGGAGATGTCCTTTCATATTACAGACTATTCCAAGCCCATTAAATTTCAAAGTGTTGGGTTTCTTCATGACTGTTCACCTTCAAATTCTCCAGATTCTGATCCTCTTTCATAGCAGCCACAACGAATTGTTATATCCAAACATTCAGACCAATTTGGTCATATGAAAGATAATTATTTTGATCTTCATCCATGTAAGAATTGTCATAAAACCACTCATTCTACACACAGATGCTTCGGAAACAAGCCTCTTGCAAGAACAAAGATTCATCTTTAATGGATCACTTCTTGGCAATGGGCGTCAATAGCTAAGAATATGATTCATTCATATGTCAGAATCTATTCTAGAATATTAAAAGGCCTTGCAGTTGATTTTTCTCCATATTCTCACCTTATATCTGACAGGGGTGGAAGTGATGTTCATATACAAGATTCAAAGCCACATTAAGCGATCCTAAGACACAACCTGCCATATCATATTCAGAGTTGTAGGAAGAGACAAAGATTCCCTTCAGCATGCCTTTGGTTGGTGGTAAACCCTAAATCATCTATGCGGGGTGGAGACCTCCATTCGCAAGTTGAGCTTCTCCCTCTTGAAATAATTTGGGAAATTTCCTCTAGCAGAAGACTTCATCTTCTTGCCAATTTTGGAAGAGTTCTAGGAATTGATTTAAGCATTCCAGAGTTGGTGGTCATCCTTAAACCATAGCAGGTTGAGACCTCCCTTTTCAAGTTGAAGTTCTCCCTTTTACGCAGCTTGCAGACCTGCCTTTTCTAGGTCTAATGTCTCCCTCTTAAATGCATTAGGAGAAATTCCTCTAGCAGAATATTTAACTTCTTTCCAGATTTGGAAGAGTTCCGAGAACTTGACTAAGAATTCCAATATTGGTGGTCATCCTTAAACCACCTCCTTATGCCAACATTTCAGAGAACACATTCAACTCCTTGCTATCATGCATTGTTGTATTTATATTATAGCTCTATTCTTGGACTCATATATACCCCTTTGGATTAAGGGGGGGAATGTTGGAAACCTAATATTCTAAGGGTTGGTGTGGAATGTAAACAGTCAAAGGGATTCCAAGAGACCACTTGGTATGTGAAGACAAAGGGTCACAAGGAAGTTTATAAATGTGCATCATAGCTAATAGTAAATGCATTCAATGATTTATCCTACTCTTTTTTTTCACATTCCATGTGTGTTTGACATCGGTCATATGGAATAAGGCTCCACTATCTAGGTACCACACACTACCCATCACCGATGTCACCATGCATGAAATGAGGGTGAAATCCAACTCAAATTATGAAGTAAGAGATTCACCTATTTATCCTATTGAGGGATTCATGGTAACCTTATTTTATGAACACTTCATGGCATAGTATCTCAGCTCATGAAAGTACAAACATTTAATCTTTAACAAGTCCTTATTCTTGCCCGCCTAACTAAAATATGATTTGGAATGGGATTTTTTCCCATTCCCTTTCTATGGTTTTCCATCCAAGGCACAGTTCTCCTCATCATCATGCTTGGATGAGGATCCACCTATTTTGTTCCACCTCATCTCCTCTTGCACCAAGTCAGACCACAAGGGCTCCCACTCTGGTAGCTTCTCCCTCCCATTTACTGAATTTTTGTATTTGTGATAGCTCTTGGGAAGGCTTAGAAGTGCCAGGCTGACCATATCATCTTCAGAAATTGTTACACCAACACTCTGAAGCTCATCCTGACATTGGGTGAACTTAGTCAAGTACTTTGGTATTGTGTCACCCTTTTCCGTCTTGATCTTGCGAAGGTTGTCCTTCAGTGCTAGCTTCCTGTGGTTGTTGTTATTTTGGAAAAAAATTGTTCGAGACAACATGATATTTAACTCCTTCCAGTAACAATAGGAGAATTTTGAGGTCTAAAATGGGCCTCCTAAGGAAAATGTACAATAAAAATTCACTTAAATCATCCCTAATGGTTGAGGTGGCATTTCTTGAGTTAAAGGAACTTACTTGTCACATTCTCAATGGTGGATAAAATATCATGGTTAACCATGGTAGTGCTCTAAGTACTTTTAAAGTCAAAGTACAATACTCATAATAAATGTCATTTCACACTTTTTGAATAAAAATATATTATTGTCATTTCATATTTCTTGAAAGAAACAATGCATATCCCTATACAATTATTATATTATATTATTTTTATATAGTATATTAATTACATGTTAATATACAATTTAAATAATATAAATTTCAATTAATAGCATATAATATAATTAACAATTTATAAATTTATATTTATATTTTATTTCAAGTTATTTAAGTACAAATGACAAATGCATTAGATGTTCAATGATAATGAATTTTTCTTGAAAATATCATTCTTATTTATAGTCACATCAATACAATTTTTTTATTAATTCTGTTTTGGTACAACTTTTGAATTGAATTTAACTATGGTTACATGGACTGTGGTGCAAAAAGTGAATTGAAAATTCATAAACTCTTTTTTTGGTTTAGCTATTATTTTATTATTTCCTTAGGAGGCCCATTTTAGGCCTCCAAATTCCCTTAATGGATCCTTCTCTCCTTTTACACAACTGATAATACATTTCCCTTGAACTCCAATATCAACTGGATAACTCTCATATCACACATGCATGATTTATTTATAATGATTTATCAGTTATCTGGTTCATCATTGAGTGTGGTTGAATTTCCACTTCCACACTTTGATCTTCCACTAGTTCCTCCAACAGTTGGAACTAGTTAAACTGACTTTAACTCAGATAAAATTAAATTAATTAATTACAACTCAAAGTAAACTCAATCAGGGCTCCTAGAAAGTAGGAACCACTATACATGACTCAATTTATACCCTTGACTCAAATTAACTAAACAAACTAAGTCAAACTAACTTAGTCAACTCGTACAAGTTGTCATGAGATGCAGAATTAAAATATTCTTCTGATTTAATTCAAGGGAAAATTAAATTAGAATATTTATTGGCTCCATTTTCAACATTCACATGATAAAATAAATATTTTCCTTCATTAAAATGAGTCCAAATGGGACTATGACACATGACCAATATTATTCTTTACCTTACCTAGAAAGACCTAAAAGCATGAAGAGCATGCTTTTCTCTCAAACTTGACTATAAAAGCCATACTCCAAAATAAAAATATAATTTCTCTTTCTTTAATTTTTCTTTATTTATAAAGAATATAAAATGTCATGATTTCAATTTCATCATAATGAATACAAAACCTAGTTACAATTTTCAACACTCCCTCCTAACTAAGGAGGTATTCATAGTACAAGGAATCTCAATCTTGAGGAAATCTCATAAGAAGATTCAGATTAATAAGCCATATTTTGTCATGCATCTTTACATCATAACCAGAATTTTCCCTGGAGACCTTAACTGGATAATTTCATCTTTAATAATAAGCATTATGCTAGGAGGCTTTACGTGAGCTGCCATACTACCTCTCAAGGCGCACACCCCACCCATATGTCTACAAGGTATGCCCTTTTATGACTACTATTATCGTGTATTCCCAAAATTGGATCCTCAAAGAATATCGATCCTCTTCAACTAATCTTATTTTTTATTCCCTATCTCATTCTCAAAGATTATCAGTCACCAAATTATTTCCCTGGATTCTCAAATCCATAAGTTTTTTTACTCTAGATGCTTATCCTATCCTTCAAACTCAGTTGTTTCTTTATGGCCTTTAATTATTTTTTATACTTTTTGTCTTTGCATGAAAAATTTAGTATTTCATCAATATTATGCAACTTTTATTATCACAATATATCCATGTAGGGCTAAGTGGTCCTTCAAACAAGTATGATAGTAACTTCTTGATCCAAACTGCTTCCCAATAGACCTCACTTGTAGTAACATATTTAGCTTCAACACTACTCAAAGCAACCATATCATGCTTTCTTCTCATCCATAAAGCCATGGAAGATCCAAGGCTAAAACATCCTCATGTTGTGCTTATACTATATGTCTCACTGCCACCCTAATATGAAGCTATGTATCCTTTAAGTTTGATTTCATTCCTAGTATACATGAGGAAGTGATGTATAGTCCCATGTAAGTACCTTAGGATATGCTTAGTTGCAATCCAATGATGATGTTTTGGCTCCATATAAAACTGACTAAGGAAATTCACTTCTAAAAAAAAAACTGGCCTAGTATTCACTAAATACATAAAGGACCCAATCATTATGTGTAGTAAGTCAGATCTACCGAACTAGACTCTAAAATCATCAACCTTTTCAAATTTGAAATAATAGGAGTCATCGTATGCTTGTAATCCATCATGCCATATTTCTTAAGCATCTTGATCACATACTTACCTTGACCAAGACATATCTCTCCTGTATTTTTCCACACTTCTAGTCCCAAACAATAATGCATAATCCCAATATCCTTCATATCTTCTAATTTCTTCGTTTGTTCCTAAATTTGATGCTATACACCTGTAAATAATAGATCATCCACATACAAGATTATTATAACTGGCTCATCTTGGACCACCCTGATATATAGGTTAGGATATGCAATACTCTTGGTAAAACCAAGTCTTTATAGGTATGCATCCATTCTTACATACCATGTTCTTGGTGCTTGAGTTAAGCCATATAGAACCTTCTTCAACATGTAGACATGAATTTCCCTTTGATTTATTTCAAATCCTTGAGGATTCTCAATGTATACCTAATGAAAATGGCCCCATTCAAAACATTTGTCTTGACATATGTTGGGTGCCAGTTTTGCACATTTTTCCTACATTTGTTTTCCCTATTTTGCCTTATGACCATAACTAATGGGACTACACTTGTCTCTGTTTCCTACCTTTCTATCCTAACTTGTGCTGTTTTACCTTGTTTTCATTACTCTGCCATTTCATCAATTATTAGGGTATATCGTGCCTTTTTATGAATAATTGAGGATGAATGTTTGGAGAAGATCTATGGTCTTTGTGTTGTCTTTCTAGATGTCATTTGTAGAACTAAATATCTCGAGCACTAGTATACAGGAGCAGTTAAGCGTGTGTTGTTACAGTGAGTGATGTTGTTACACCTTGCTATTATAGATTCGCCAACAACTGTTGTTACACCCTATTGTTACAGACCCGCTGGAAAACTGCAAATACAGTTGTACTATTGACTGGATCTCGTCAACACCTGCTGATGATTTGTCCTTTAGCTGTCACACTACAACTGTGGTTTTATTGCGATAGATGTAGAAGTTGTTTAACATTGTATTTTTTGGATAATAGCCTAAGGGAGGTTTTGATTGTAATCTATAATTTTCTAGTCAGAAATTTATTAAGGAGAGGTTACAACTATATGTCTGCTATTTTGATCAACATGAGAATCATAAGATTCTCATGAATGATCCATCCCTTGATTTTGTGATATGTAACTGCTATATAGATCTTGGCCCTAGAGGTTGAAAGGTTAGCAGAGAACAATGTTATTTTGGCTCTGTAATTCTGGTCATATTAATACATATTCTCATGTTATTTCTATTACATGCATTATTCAATTTATTTTCCGTTAATTTATTCCTTTACCTGCGCCCTGCTAGGGAGGTAGGGCCCTCCTTCTTAGTATGGATTGTAGTGATTAAAGTAGTTGTGTGAATGTAATTGTATTTCAGTTTATGTATCAGTAGAGTGTTGTTGCTTCTGTTCAACTATGAATATATCTGCTTCAATTTCAATACTTTGTATGCTGTTACACATATGATATTAGATACACTAGCTGGATAATTTTTTTGTGGCGCGCTAGAACAGATTAATTGAAGTGTGATTCCAGTCTTGTAGATCCTTTTATTTCTGCATGAGTGATTTATTTCCAGCCTTTTACTTTAGCAACAATTTATTTTCTTTGGAATTTCTTCTGGTTGGTGTATCGGCACAGACAGTGCAGATGTCATTGGAATAAAATGATGTCCCTGGATTTATAATTAACATGTATTGTTTAGTAATTTAACTATGATTTATAAAACCCAACATTTTGGCGCCATTTCCGAGGATGGCAGTGATGATCCAATCAATCAGAGTTGTTTCTTAGAAGTGAAATTTCCGTGTTTTTTTTTAGAGTGTCTCTAGCGACACAATTGCTGGGCAGTAAGAGGAAAGGTAAAAAACTGCACAGGGCTCTAACAAACTTGAGAGAGCTCACCATTTTCTTGCTGGGACACTTAGGAGATTGAATTTCTGACATTTTTTTTTTTCTTAGAGTGTCTCCAGTGACACAATTTCCAGCACGTAAGACAACAGGTAAGAACCTACACATCACTTTAACAAACCTGGGTGGGTTCACTGCTGTAGAAACTAAATCACTCATATGATGAATTGATACACATAGGGACCATGTGTGTTGGTACGACAACATCAACACCTACAAACACCCCCCCACTCTACTAACTACAGGAAATATGGGTCGTAAGAAGGAAAAGAAGAGTGAATATTTGGGAAGAAAGAAATTCTTTGGAGATCTGATCTCAAGGGTAGAAAAGGAAAAATCCACGTCATACAGAGATAATAGGAAGATAGGAGCATAGAAAGCAGCTACCATATCAAATCCTAGACCATCGGTGTCTTCTATGTCCGGACCTCACCATCCTTCGAACAACATATCCACCCTTGATATCAAAACTGTAGATTCAAAACAACAATGGAGAATCATTGATCAAGATTTGAGAATCGAAGGACACAGAGAGACCAATTGGGAGCATAAGGGAGAGGAAAAAAATTCAGTTGATTATCAATTGGACGCTGGTAGTGTTGTTAAATAGTTGGTGCTGGAATAGCCTGCTCCTTTTATTTGTCAATCTCCAGTACACTTCAAGGTCATTTCATCCCATCAGGAAGAATTATCCATGGGGTATGAGAATGTAAAAATAGATAGCTTTGTTACTTTTGAATTCCCAATAGTAGTAACACAGGGTGAGGGTCCTATGAAGAATATTCCTTTACCATCCCTACAATCCTTCCAAGGGATGGCTATTGAAGACCCTGATACCTTTATGTTCGAATTCAATGTGTTGTGTAAAGGTTATGACTACACTTCAGATTCCCAAAAGCTGAAATTATTCTCTATTACTCTGAAAGGAGTAGCATTAATATGGTTCATGAGACTAGGTTCTGGCACAATTCAAACTTGGAATGACATGAGAGAGGCCTTCCTCTTTAAGTATCAATATTACTGTCGAACTAGAGATTTGAAGGACAAGATTTTCAAAATTGCTCAAAAGGAGGAGGAAAGCCTAGAAGACTATCTGAAGCGATTTCACGACAATTTTTAGAGGTCTAAGTTTAGTAACTTAGATCCAGAAATTCTAAAGCCAATATTTTTAAGAGGTATAAGAGATGATTTTCTAGAGAATCTGAACCTATTGGGAAAAGGAGACATATCGCAAGAAACACTTGATCAGATAATGAAGCTTTTCCTATGTAGCTCAAGAGGATCCATCAAAGGGAAAGTTTTAGTTTAGGATCCTTGAGTCCAGATATAGAAGTCCACAAGAAGAGGAGTAACCAGAGTAGAGATTGAGAACTTATTTGAGGATCTTAAAACCAACCTCCTTAGCAATTTCTCTGCCTAGATTACTATGGTACAAGTCAAGAAATCCCAAGCAAAAGTTGAAGCAGCCTTAGAAATATTTTTTCCCCGATGCAAAAAGAAAAATTTGGAGAGAGGATGTGGAATGAATAGTGTTAGGTTGTGCAAAATCTATGATTTGGCACAATCTATGAATCAGTGTCCTGAGTTGCCCAGAATGAAGGCGGTACTTCAAGAATCAAGCGAGGATGTTCAATATTCCTATTTCATAGGATCAAAGAGACCATGGAAGCCATGACCTACATTTATTCCTTCATATTTTTCCTCTTTTTATCCTTGGATTAATGTTTATAATAGTCAGCAATATCCATGGCAGTATCCTACTCCTTCCTCAACACAATTTCCTTCACCATGGAACTAGTGGCCGTCTCCTCCACCAATGCAATATCCTCCATCACAACCCAATCCTTGGGGTCAGAACTGGAGAAGTAATGGCCAATGTCCAGTACGCCCTCCAATACCAATGCAATAGTAGCAGTTACAACTGCCTTCCATTCAAAATCCCACACCTTCTGTCCGAACCCAATTACCTTTGCAACCTAACCCCGATCCAAATAATAAGGCAACCCAGAGCATGGACGCTCTGGTTACCCTCCAGACTTATGTTATTACTCCTATTGGACTTAACGAGGTTTAGCTTCGATCAGGGAAATTAATCATATCTGAACATACTCCCAATATTACCGAAGAATGTGAATCACCTAGGACGGATATGGATGATTTTGAGGTAGCTGTTACATATGTAAAAACGGATAGAACACCAGCTGTTACATCTGTAGCAGTGAGATCGAGGGAATTTTCTATTTCCACAACATTCAATCTGAGTAATGCTGGTACATCTGTTATAGATGACTCAACTGTTAACATTTAGAATCCTCCATACCCCCAACGATTAACTGAAATTGGGTTAGTCTCACAACCTGAATCTGAATTCCTCAAGGAGCTACAAAATCTGCATGTGCAGATTCCAATGTTACAAGCTCTTAAAGAAGTTCCTATCTATGCTAAAACAGTGAGGGATCTATGCATCAAAAAGCCTAGAAGGAAACCTAAAGACCCTACTACTATTCATGTCATGGGGAAATTGTCTGATCTTATGATTGATCAGATTTTGTTGACTAAATATAATGACCCAAGAAGCCCTACAGTGACTGTCCATATTGAGAATCATCCCATAACCAATAATTTGATTGATGTAGGGGAAAATATTAATTTCATGACTAAAGACCTCTTCATCTCTCTAGGGCTTCATGGACTTAGACCTACACCCACAGTGCTTGAATTAGCAGATAGGTCTCGGGTCAAGCCTAAGGGAATGATAGAATATGTGGTTATCACTGTGACTTCCTGGAACTATCCAGCTGACTTTCTCATTTTACAAACTAAATCCAACCTAGGGGGTCATCCTTTAATCTTGGGAAGGTCGTGGCTGGTCACTACAGACACATATATCGGATGTAGGTCAAGATCTATGGTGATCTCAAATGGGCAAGCCACTCATATTTTGAACCTTTATCCCCCAAAAAAACCTCATATTGATTCAAGTAGTCCCTGGTGGGATGAATTTTCACCTGAATATGATCTTTCCCTACCTCTTCTTATTCTTGGAAAATCACAATACGTTAAGGATGAAGCATAGGATGATATCATTAATGGTTTTATTGGTAATTGACTCCCTGTTTCCTCCATTAGAGATTTGGAATAAGAAGAGGAGGCAGATGATGTAATTATTGAAAATTTGAAAACAACTCCGCATACTATCAGCAGTCCCGTTGAAATCAAAGCTGGAAAAAGTTTAAACATAAATCCTAACCTGACTACTGAACAAAACAAACTGTCGATACAATTTTTACAAAAATAAAAAAAGGCATTTGCATGGGACTATATGGATATGAAAGGAATCCATCTTGGCCTATGCACTCACCGCATTTACCTTAAAGAGGATTTCAAACCAGTTAGACAACCTCAACGCCGAATGAACCCTGCACTTAAGGAGATAGTGAAAGAAGAATTGCAGAAATTCCTTAATGCTAATTTCATCTACCCCATTTCTAACAATCAATGGGTGTCTCCACTTGTCATAGTTCCTAAGAAGAATGGCAAATGGAGAGTCTACGTTGACTATAGAGAACTTAACAAGGCCACTCAAAAGGACCATTTTCCTTTACCATTCATTGATCAAGTCTTGGACACTCTTTCTGGAAAAAAAATATTTTCATTTATAGATGGGTTTAGTGGCTATAATCGAATATAGATTTCCCTAGAAGACCAAGAAAAGACAAACTTCAATTTCCCATGGGGTAATTTTGCATACAGAGTCCTTCCCTTTGGCCTCTGTAATGCACCAGCAACCTTTCAGAAGGCAATATTGGGTATTTTTTCTGATCTTTTGAATGAATGTCTTGAAATCTTCATGGATGATTTTACACCCTATGGAGATGCCTTTGACACAGCATTAACTAATTTGGAAAAAGTGCTAGAACATTGTGAACAAAATAATGTTTCTCTAAGCATGGAAAAATGTCACATGATGATGACCAAGGGAATTGTGCTGGGACATTTCATTTCAGCAGATGGAATCAAGGTAGATCTTGCAAAAATTGAGGTAATCTCGAAAATATCGTTCCCTAAGACTCCAAAAGAGGTACGTAGTTTTTTGGGACATGCAAGATACTATAGGAGATGCATAGAGAATTTTTCAAAAATTGCATCTCCTCTATTTTCGTTACTCATGAAAGATTCAGAATTTGTGTGGACAGGGAAGTGCGATCAAGCCTTTTTAAAGTTGAAAAACTATGTAACAACAACACCTATTTTATGAGGACCAAACTGGGATTCCATTTCATATTGGTATGGATGCAATTGACATGGTTGTGGGTGCTGTTTTGGGACAGTTGGAGGAGAAGAAACATTATGCCATCCATTACATCAGCAAGAAATTAACTCCAACAGAACTCAAATACACTGTTACAGAGAAGGAAGTCCTAGCAGTAGTGCATGCTATCAACAAATTCCAACACTACATCACCAGGTATCAAGTATTTGTACACACTGACCATGCTGCAGTTCGATTTTTGATGAACAAGCCTGTTACTAATGGTAGAGTTACACGATGGTTATTTTTGTTACAAGAATTTGATATTACTATTTTATATAAATCCGGAAAAGATAATGTAGTTGCCGATTTTCTTTATATATTAACCATAAGTGATGATTGCACTGCCATTGAGGATTCTTTCCCAGATGAATATCTTTTTTCCATCTCTACTCACTCACCATGGTATGCAGATGTAGCCAATTACCTTGTTGTAGGAAAATTCCCACACCAATTGTCTTCCAAGGAAAGAAGGAAAATTATACGACAGAGTGCCACCTACTCCTAGATAGAAGGAAATCTCTATCACACCGAGCCAGATTTTCAGATTAGGCGATGTGTTAGAGAAGATGAGATATTTGAGATCTTGAAGGATTGTCATGACGAACCGTGTGGAGGATAGTTCGCTAACAAGAGGACATGAAATAAAGTACTCTCAACAGGGTACTACTGGCCAACCATACTCCAGGATGCCAAGAAGTTTGTGAAAGGTTGTGATAGCTGGCAAAGGGTGGGCCAGCCTCTGAAATCATATGATATGTCATTACAGCCTCAGATAATGATAGAACCATTTGAGAAATGGGCCCTAGACTTTGTGGGGCCAATTAATCCTTCATCACATAAAAAATCATACATATTGGTCTGCACTGATTATGTCACAAAATGGGTCGAAGAAAAGACACTAACCAGAGCAATAGAGCAGGCTGTTTCAGACTTCCTGTTCCAAGATATTTTTTTTTGCTTCGGGATACGCAAAGAGATAATGATAGATGGGGGGCCTCAGTTCACATCTCATTTGATCAAGAAGCTTCTTGAAAAGTATGGAATTCATCACAGAATCACTTCACCATATCACCCACAAGAAAATGGTCAAGTAGAAAGCACCAATAAAGTCATTGAGGGAATATTAACAAAGAAAGTAGCCAGGCATTGAAGAAACTGGGCCGAGAATCTTCCAAAGGTACTGTGGGCTTATAGGACAACATGGAGGAATACTACAGGCTTCTCACCATATGAATTGGTGTATGGTAAGAATCCCTCCCCATAGATTTTGAAATAAAGACATTAAGAACAAAATTGCAGGTTGATCTGGATTTGAGTACAACACAGACTCAAAGACTAAACCAGCTCAATGAATTGGAAGAGAAATGACTGGCTGCCATTGAACAGGCAGAGATAATTCAACAAAAAAGAGCTAGATGGCATGATGGGTTTATTAAGAAGAAAAATTTCTAGAAAGGAGATTGGGATCTTTTGTATGATTCAAGGTTCAAAGATTTCAAAGGCAAGCTCCGCACCAGATGGCTAGGTCCTTACGAATTGGATACGGTATTTGACAATGGGACTGTACAATTGGTCACCATTGACTGCGATAAGACACTGCTACTAGTTAATGGGCACCGTCTAAGGTTATATCATCAACCCGCTTCGAATGAATCATTTCTCAACATTGTCACGGACTCTAATCTTCATGTTACAACAGAAGGGGAACATTCTCCTATGCAACCTCAAAATTGAAATTCCAATAAGTGTAGTAGTTGAAAACCACCTTTGTGGCAGCTGTTACACCTTTTAAAAAAAAAAAATTAAAAAAAAAAGTAAAAATACATAAGTAAAAGAAAAACAAAAATAATAAATCTAACTGTGAAAACCCCTTTTTGGGGCACAGTCAGACAGTTGGTAACAACTGAAAACCACTCTTGTGGCAGTTGTTACACCCATTTTTTCTTCTTAAAACATCATCTTCCATCTCTGATCTATTTTATAGGATGATGGTATTCATGTAATTTCCTTTTCTATACCAATTTCTCTTGATTATTATGTTTTTGAAGAATAATCTAACGATTGTCTTGGCTATTACACATGTAACAACCAAAAGCCACGAACACTTTTTCTTATGATTCATTCCATAACAACAATAACTGTGCTAACCAAATGCAACAATATGAGCGCTACAAGCAAGACGTTGCCAATAATGAATCTTCCTCCATGTCACCTCAGGTATGTCATTAAAAAGCTAAACATTGTCATTTATGATTCAGTGATTAATTGGTAGAAGTAATGATACTCCCGTGATGGCCATGGGTGGCTGTCACCATTAAGGTGAGGGAGGGGATATGTCTTGAAATCATTGCAAAAATCCATAGTCATAAACATATATCAAATCCACATGCACTTAATTAATAATAGAATTTCCAATGATGACCGAATCTTGTTGGAAAATATTTTTTGTACTAAATCCCATTACTTTCCATAACGAGCCATTTATGAATATTAGTGTGAGGTACGATTCGGTAAATCTGTAAGAGCTGTCACCTCCCATCAACCTCCTCGACTGAAACCTTTAATCCTTATTGTCAACTTGTCGATTGGGATAAGCAGATATGCCAAGAAGTAGCGAATTCAGAAACACAATGATATTACAATGGGGTTGAGCAGCAAGGAGCGAATTTAGGAACATACAACAAAGATGGGTGGAGTAGCGGTCAGGGATGAGCCGGATTCTATGGACACCTTGCAGAATTGTCCAGAATCCTACCATATATTCAGAGATGCTGGATGGATTGAGTATTTCCAGAACCTTGAAGGCTCAGACGAGGCGGTGGCAATTGAATTTGATCAAAATTTGAACAATAATCAAACCTGAGTAAGAGGCATACAAGTGGGCATGACTGAAGAGGTAATTGCCTGGATAAATTCATTACCAGTAGAGGCGCAGAGGTGGTTTAAGAGAAAAATAAATGACCCCTCCTTGAAAGAAGAATTCCTAGTAGGAGAGGAAAAACTAGAGAAGAAAGGGAGAGGAATTGACAGGTTGTCACTTCCTCATCCTTGGGAAGATGTTTCCCTGGGTTTAATTAAATACATCACTTGTGAGGGAAGATCCATGATAATGTTCAACTATCACTTTCCTCTACTTAATTACCTTTGGCACCAACAAAGGATTAATCTTCCATTCTATCTGTTAGGGAACATCAAGAATATGGAGACAACAGTAAAAACAACGACACACCCAGAGGAATGTGTGACTAATCACTGACTCATAAAGTTAATTGTGCTGGATGCCCTAGGCCAGCAAGGAAAAACCTGGGAAGAATTCAAGCGAAAAAGGCCAAGGACAAGTTTGGGGAAATAGACCATGACTTCAGGAGGAAGTCAGGTAGAAGTGGAAACCCAGACTCGGCCTGTTGGAGTTAGAATTGGGAAAGAGACTACTGATGAACCAATTGGGGATAGAAGGCCAAAAAAATGAGTGAAAATTAGCATACCTGTAGAACCTTTGCCTACGAATGGAAAGAAAATAGAAGCAAAAGTTTTAGAAGAATACAAGAAACCCTCCTCAACAGGTAAGGATGAAACCCATGTCCTGTTTTTAGAACAAGAAAATATAAGAAAGGAAAATGAAGAACTAAAGAAGAAATTGTCTAAGGGAAAGGAAATTTTGGTGTCTGTATGCATGGCATTTTTTCAAGACTTAACAGTAGTGCGATATAAGGTCTATAGTGAAAATATTAGCCCAATGGAAACATAAACAGAACAACAAGAGGTTGTTACACAAGAAATTGCTGATGATGCTGCTGTTAGACCAGAACCAATAGTTAAAGCAGAGCCTCATGTAATAATTGACCTAGAAGCCAACCCACAAGAACCTGTGGAGGCCACTTCTATTGTAGAAGAAATGACAATGGACATAGAGGCTACTCTAGGTGGAAACAAAAGGGCTAACAGACAAGAACCCACCGAGAAAGTTGTTGTTACACAATAACTAGCAGTAGAGGTGGAACAACCCCATTTAGTAGAGGCTACTACACCCATCATTGATGTGGATATTGAATGTAGAAGAACGTTGGGTCCCACCTTGGGATGGAGTTCTGAGAATTTTTTATTAATTTATGAATTACAAAAGTGGAAACAGGAAGCAATCTCCCTTTGAGAGGGGATGATTTCGCTAAAGGAACATCAGAGAGAAATAGACACTTTACATGAAATATGGATGAAAGAAGAGTTGAAGAAAGGATGGGAGAATTATAAGAAGAAGGAAGCTCTGAAGAAAGAGGAGGAACAACTTCTGCTATTACAGTAGCAGGTTTAGGACCTCACCATAGACAATAAAAAACTTCATGACCTCACCCTCAATTTTCCAGGTTGTAGGTGGCCTTATCCACCCTATCCTATTTTTTTGTGGGAATGTTACTTCTTGTTCCAGATGAAAGCCATTATGGAGGATATACCCTATTTATGTTCTTCCACTCGCACATTTCTAGATGTTTTTCGTGCATCTGATTTCGATGAGAAAAGTTTGCTGTGTGAGTTATTCTTGCACAATATTATTTGTGAACATGTGAGTATGCAGATGGTTGTGACAATATTCTCCTATATGGGAGATCTTCAATTGAGATCTTTTGTATCCTTCATGAAGAATCATATTGAATGGCATCTAACCATCAAATCGATGGAGACTAATGAGGAGAAAATGACATTGTGGGTTCGGGTAGAACCAGGACGGGATGCCAAGTTAAGGTGAAAATTCAAGAGAACCTTGAGTACCCTTGGGATTAAAGAACCAACTGCCACTTATAGAAGAAGAATTGTGAAAATTTTCCTCAATCAGTTCTCAATGATGAAGAGCCAAACCTTAATAGGATGCTTGAAATGCACGGAAACCAGCAGTGATGAGCTACTGAAAGGGGACCCATTCTCATTCAATAATTTCATGGTGGATGTTACACATGTACCAACTTATGCATATATCGTACAATCCCTTGGTGATTTATGGCTAGGGTTGAGATTCAAGTTTCCTTTGATCTGGTTGCCAATTGAGATTATCAGAGTAATTATGAATTAAGTATGAGTCAGAGTCTTGGGAACAACAGTTGATGGCTAATCAGGGGTACATGTCTGCAGATGAAGATACAACTAGTGCTTATGATCTCACTAACCTGCACCAGAAATATTCCCATGAGAGGTGAGTTTGCATGAGGACATGCAAGTATTTCAGTTGGGGGGAGTTGTTGAGTGCTAGTTTTGCACATTTTTCGTACATTTGTTTTCCCTATTTTTCCTCATGACCATATCCAATGGGACTATATTTTCCTCTTTTTCCTACCTTTCTATCCTAACTTGTGTTTTTTTAACTTGTTTTCATTACTCTGCCATTTCATCAATTATTATGATATATCGTGCCTTTTTATGATTAATTGGGGATGAATGTTCGAAGAAGATCTATGGTATTTGTGTTGTCTTTCCAGATGTCATTTGTAGCACCAAATATCCCGAGCACAAAGTATGCAGGAGCAGTTAAGGGTGTATTGTTACAGTGAGCGATGTTGTTACACCTTGCTGTTACAGATCCGTCGACAACTACTGTTACAACATGCTATTACAGACCCGTTGGAAAACCGTTGATACAGTTGTACCATTCACTAGATCCCATCAACACCTGCTAATGATATGTCCTTTAGTTGTCACATGACAACTGTGGTTTTATTGTGATAGTTGTAGAAGTTGTTTAGCATTGTATTTTTGGGATAATAGCCTAAGGACAGTTTTGATTGTAATTTACAATTTTCTAGTCAAAAATTTATCAAGGAGAGGTTATAACTATATGTCTGCTTTTTCAATCAACATGAGAATCATAAGATTCCCATGACTGATCCATCCCTTGATTTTCTGAGATGTAACTGCTATATAGATCTCGTCCCTAGAGGTTGAAAGGTTAGCAGAGAATAACATTATTTTGGCTCTGTAATTGTGCTTAGATTAATAGAGATTCTCTTGTTATTACTATTACATGCGTTATTCAATTTAGTTTCTGTTAAGTTATTCCTCTACCTATGCCCTGCTAGGGAGGAAGGGCCCTCCTTCTTAGCAGGTATTTCAATAATTAAATTGTATATAAATGTATTTCATTCTATGTATCAGTAGAGTGTTGTTCCTGTTGTTCAGTAGTGAATATAAAAATACTTTGTATGCTGTTACACATACGATATTAGAGACACCGGCTAGATACATGTTGTGTGGCATTCTAGAACATATTAATTGAAGTGTGATTCCAATCTTTTAGATCCTTTTATTTTTGCAAGAGTGATTTATTTCCAACATTTACTTCAGCAACAATTTATTTTCTTTGGAATTTATTCTGGTTGGTGTATCGACACAGACAGTGCAACTGTCATTGGAATAAAAAGACGTCCTTGGATTGATAATTAATGTGTACTGTTTAGTCATTTACCAATGATTTATATAGCCCAACAACATACATTTGAAGAATGTTCCAACCCGTAGAAGAAACCAACAAAACAAGAAATCTTATTGTTTTATACCTAGTTGTGGGAGCAAATATTTCCTATTAATCGATCCCTTCTTTTTGTGAGAATCCTCTGGCTAGAAAACTTGATTTGTATTTTTCTATGCTCATGTCTACAACGTGCTTTATCTTATAAATCCATTTTGAAGTGACTATCGATTTTTCACTTGGCCTATGGACAATCTCCCATACATTGTTCTTCATTATGGACTTGTTTTCTTTCTGCATTGCATTCCTCCAATATTGATTCTTAGTTGCATCCTCATGGGAGGAGGGTTATGACTCAATCAACCTTGTCATGTATGAAACATATCCAGGATAAATCTTTAGTCTCTTACTTTCCGTGGATATCCATGACGTTGTATGTCCTTCTACCTCTTCAAGAGTAGTTTTCAACCAAATAGGCTTCCTTGGATTTTCCGGAACAATTAATTATTATATAGGCTAAAAAGGACCTTCAACATATTATTGAGTGCGTCTCGGTTCTTAACCACTATTGTCCCTAGAGGTATCCTCAAAGATATAAATTCATTCTTAATGAGAGTCAACTGGAACATCCTTCGATTTCTTATAAGCTATGTTCTCATCAAAGATGACATCTTTACTTACCTCAATTCGACGATCCTCCTTAATATAGATTGTGTATGATTTATATGAAAGACTATACCTAATAAAGATTCTCCCTTGACTGGTAGGATATGACTTCTTCCTTTTATCCTTGGGTAAATGAATATAAACATGACACCCAAATATGAAAATATGATCCACACTTAGTTTATTTTCTATAAATGCTTCTTCCAGATTCATTTATTGTAGGATATTGTGAGGACTTCAGTTCTACAAGTAAACAAATATCATACAGGCCTCACCCCATAGGAATTGAGGAATATCCCAATCGTGAAACAAAACTCTGAATAATTCTTCAATAGTATGATTATTCCTTTCTGCTACACCATTATGTTCAGGATTATAGGGAACAATGAGCTCCCTCTTGATTCTTTCTTCATTGCAAAAAGTTATTAATTATTTGGAGGTGTATTCTCCACCATTATCTAACCTTATAATTTTGATCTTTCTCTCAGTTAGATTTTCAACTTCATTCTTGAACTCCTTTTCAAATACCTCATCATTTTTCTTATGAAGTTATAGCCAAGTCTTTCTTAAGTAACCATCAATGGATATTATATATCCCACTAGGAGACTGAACTGCCAGAGGTCCACATACATCTAAGTGTATGAGATCCAAAATTTCTTTAGATCCAGTTTCACTAGTTACAAATGGTTTCTTTACATTATTTCCTATACCACATTCCTTATAGGTTCCTTCATGATGATAATTTTTTGGGGGATGCCATTTACCATTTGACTCATAGATGGAAAAAAGTATAATGAAGGTGCCCATAAATTTTATGCCATAGTTCATAAGGAATCACTTATAAGTGAACTAGGGCTTGAGCTAGAGGTGTATAGAGTCTATACAATGTCCCCTTGCAAACACCAATCACCCCTGATTCATTAATATTAGATGCCTTATACAAAACCAAAAACTTGCCATCAAAAAAAGAAAATATATCACCCTTATCATTCGGACAAGAAATAGAAGTAGATTTTTCTTCAAACCTGTAACATATAATATTTTGTTGAGGTGAATTTTTTCACTTTGACTCAAGCTCCAATGATATAGACCCAATTCCTTTCACTTGATAGACCCAATTAATTTCACTTGATATCACTTGTTGTATCCAAGTGTGATAGAGTGAGATGATATTCCCTTACATAAGGTTTGGAGTTGATTGCATTATTTTGCCATATCTATGGGGGCACTACTTTAAATAACTAATACATTATTTTCCTTGAATGTGTCGTATAAAGTGAAGTAAAAACTTTCATCTACTATTTCCTTTGCAAGCTTGGAGATGACCTTCGATCGATACAATTTGATATCTGTAGTGAGATTTTCAAGAATCTTGAAACCCTTCCTTACAAACCTTTCCATAGAACCAATAAGGATGTGATCCTTAGTCTCCTTTTTGAACCTTACTTCTAATACCGTGTTGGAAAATCTGGAGACTTGCATATTATAACTTATTTTTCTTAGATTTATAATTAATTGTGATGTTAGACATTCTTTAATTAATTATTTAATTTTTTTCCTTACTAAATTACCAAAAAAATAAAATTACAAAGAGACATAGTACACAAGTTATAGGCTCCAAGTCACAGAAAAAACCTTGCAAGGGAAAAACCTAGAAAATTCTTATCTTCTTCTATAGAATCTAATGAAAAAGAGACTTCCAAGACTGAAAGGACAAAACCAAACAACTCTCCGAGACCGAAGTCATCCCCCAACAAGTTATTATTCAGAACAAATTCAAAACTTTGATACGGCAACCCACTACTATAACTTTGACCCCAACTACTGCTTCATAATTTCGACTTCTTGTAGTTGGAATCTTCACAAACCCTAGAGAGATAGAGAGAAAGATAATCCTTGAACAAATTTGACCTTTTCTCCTCTTCTTTATCATCGAAAAACTCTTCTTCACCTTCATTATTGCAAATTGAACTAGCTTTAGATGAGTGTCCAAATGAGGTTGAGCTCTCTTCAATTCATAGCCTTTCTTGAGGGTCGAATTAGCCTCCCTTAGGACGACTTGTCTTTTCTCTTAGGCTGACATGGTCTTGGGATTATACATGGCTTTTACATGATAAAGTAAATGTTTTCCTATATTACAATGAATTCAAATGGGACTATGACCCTGCTGGAAATACTGAGAGGGGGAGGTGAATCAATATTTCTTATCAATTAGCACTTTTAAATATTTTCAGAGCATTATCTAATCTTTAGTTATTCATGATGTTTATCGAGTAGAAATAGTAAGAAATAGAACACACTAGGAACACGAATTTTTGGACCACTCCAAACCCTAGTCATGGAGGCTCTTCATTGGTGCGACCTAATTTTTCCTTTAATGCAATTGAATGAGGAAGTGATGACGTGGCCCAAAGGTACAAACCGGAAATATTACCCTCAAGGATTTTGTGGTGTAGCTATCGGATCGACCTAGATGATGTTAGCTAGGATGAGCTTGTTGACATGCCAACCCAGAAATTCTGCGATTGGTCAGAGGTGGACCCTCTTGATAGGTCAACGATGAGCTGATGTTGTGAGCAGATGTTATTTCATTCAACATTGCCTCATAAATCTAGTTGTGAGGCCCCTATGAAGATTTGGGAAGTTAAGTAGAGTTCAGAGGAAAAAATAAATAAATATTTTTTACTCCATTCCTCTAATAATATGAGGGGTTGAGTGATGTTACACATTCGTTGTTACAACTTCTGCTTCTTAATCTTTTTTTATCCTCATTTGTGCTTTTCAATTTGTTTTCTTGATCCCCAAAGTGATGGTGTAGTGTTGGGTGGTAGAAACGCCTCTTTGGATTCCCACTTTCAAGATTTGACAAGCAATATGAAATATATTTCTACCCCCTCAATTGTTACAAGATTTGTTGTTACAACATCCATTGTTACAATATTTATTGTAATGGTCACTGTTTTAGTAGTTTCAATAGTAGCAATTGTTATAGCATCAAATTTTACAGCGATTTCAACATTTTAAACAGTAATGGGTGTCACAACATTTTCAGCAGATTTAACATTGACATGTTGTCATGGAATCTATTGTTACAACGTATGTTTTTACAACATCCGTTGTTACAACATCTTCTTCTCAATCCACTTATACCTATGTTTGTGCTTCTCAATTTGTTTTCTTGATCCCCCAAGTGATGGTCTAATGTTTTGGGGGTAGAAAAATCTCCGTGGTTGCCCATTTTCAAGCTCTTACAAGTAAGATAAAATGGCTTGCTGTTACAACATCCGTTGTTATAGCATCTGCTGGTACAACATCTTAGTTGTAACTTATTTGAAATTTTATTATTGTATGTGCACTTTGATATGATGTAATATGATTATTGTTTAATTTCATATGTTGTAATATTAGATATATAAAAAAGAAATTAATTATTGCATGAAATAAATAATATCTTTTCATTCTTAATGTTTTTTTTTGCAGAACAAGGATCTTCCAAAATATTTGAATGATCCTCATCACATAGATCAGCATCACGTTGGATCTGATGCTGAGATGATAGATTATGACAATCATGATGAAACAAATACAAATGACAAAGAGGCCGATGTTGATATAGAATATGATGAATATGATAATGATGATGATAATGATGATAATGCTCACAATGGTGATGATTATCATGAGGTAGTTGTTGGTAGCAACCAATGACATTCATGATCATATAGACTGCATCATGGATACTTTTTGATATATTTCTATGATGTCAATTCTTGTGGTTACTATCATATGTATCATTTTCACGACGTCCTCTACCATATTAATGAGTTGCATATTTTTGACATGTATCATTTTGAATTTTATAATTTGGACATGACATATTATATTGACTTGTGTCATTTTGTCTTACATAATTCATCATTTTTATTTATATCGTTTGTACATGATGTATCATTTTGACTTATACCAATTGTTGGACATGCATAATTTTCACATGTTATTTAAAAAAAAAATGAATATGTATATTTCTATTAATAAAACTAGAATTTGGCCAGTGCCATTACATTCAATAGCATCAAAATTTCCAAAGTCCTCCATAATTGCACTAGCTAGTATCTTTGGGTATGCAATAATGTTTTTTCCATATTTACTACTTCATTCTTCTTGCAATTTATCCAAAATACCCCATTAATACTTACGTACCTACATAACATAATATACCTAGATATTACTATGAAAATAACTACCCATTTCCCTCCTCATTTTTGTGGCTGACCTCCTCCCCAGCAGCCTTGTCCACTTCCTCCTTTTGGAATAGTTATGTTGCTCCTTGCTGCTTGTTTATTAAATTTAATGTCTTAAATTTCTATTATAAATTATCGACCAAAGTTAGTAATCTTAAGAAGTGCAGGTGCACTATATATCCTAGAATACTTTTCTTACTTACTTCGTTGTGTTGGTTATACATTTTGTTTTTAGGATTTTGTATTTATCTTGAGTGTCTAAATGGAATTGAAAAACTAAGAAATGATTTTTGAAATGAAGTCTAAATTTAACTATCAAAACTTTAATGAGAATTCTATTTTAGCTCATCTAAAGATGAGTGATTAAATTCAAGGAAACTAGAAACAAGAAGAGACTTCACTCTTTTTTTTGTATATTTTGGAGTTTTATGAAAAATAAAGAATTTATTAGAAAGTAACCACACCTAAAGAAGAATTTTAATGCTTGAAAAATAAAACTAAGAAGGAAGAAAAGGAAATGTTTAATATTGATCTAAGAAATAAATTTAATCTATGAATCACCCATAAAGAAAGTATTCTAATTAATGAAAGATACAACTTGCAAGAAGGAAGAAAAGGAAACATTCATCTAAGAAAGGAAATTGATCTATGATAAATTTATATTGTATCAAAATAAACCAATATAAATGATAAATCTTAAGCTATATTAAACCAACCTATGCCAACAACTATGATAGATTATCTCAAAAACATCTATCTTAATCTCTTCCAAATCTATTTAACCAAGTAATCAAAAAATCTAATTAAACCATTTGTAAGTCTATTCAGTTATAAAAAAAAAATTAATCTAAATTATTTCTAAGTCTAGCAAAGTTTATATCAAAACTATTTCTAATATACAAAATAAAATATTGATCTAAATTATATCTATAAAACATAGTGTCTATCTGAATTAAATTTGAGCCTGTTCAATAATAAAGAAAAGCACCTATATTAGTCATAAATAAGTTCTGTAAATGGAGATAATAAACAAATAGTATCAAGTCTAAATTATACTAAGGAATTTTAGAAACTATTTGCAATGAGGAAAGAAACAAAGCATGTATCTACTGTGCAAAAACTAGAATGCTTATTTATGTTGGGAAAAATACTGAGAGGGGGGGTGAATCAGTATTTAGGGCTAAAAAAAAATTCTTTTCTTTCTCTTCAAAACTTATGTTACAGTACTGCATCCAACATGTATGTCCAGATATCTTATTATGTCTTTACTTAGAGAATTGCATCAGATAAGCATTAAGCATGAACAAAAATAACAGAACAAACCATCAAACACATATGAACACCAAGATTTAAGGTGGAAACCCAATTTGGGAGAAAACCGCCGCTGCTGTAATCTCAGTCTTCAATATTTATTATAGAGAAAACTTCTTACAATATATGCTAGTGTAGACTTATACCAGCACGCAGGCACCCACCTACAGAAGGCTACAACCTTCTCTCGTTTACCAGCCTCTCCTGGAAGGGAGCTACTGCCCCCTGCTCTCGTTTACCAGCCTCTTCTGGAAGGGAGCTAGTACCCCTTGCTCTCGTTTACCAGCTACCACTGGAACGGAGCTACAACCCCCTTACTGAAGGCTTCAACCCTCAGATCTACTGCAGACCATGTTTCATCAATTTTCACACTGGATCAAACAGCTTCAACGAAACCCTTTATTCAATCATAAACAAACATATTTTTCCCAAAAATTCATAACAGAACAGTGAGACCACTGTAATCAGAAATAACCTAGACATCAGAGAATATATGCATTCAACATCCCGTGTATCTTTCTGTGAATATTAATCTTCAGAAACCCCAACTGTCATATGCACTTTCAATGTAGATGACCTGCATATATACGTGCTTTTCTTGTATAGATCTGTAATAATATATTTTGCAGAGCAGCCAAATCTATATAAACTTACCTGGATTCATATGTGTTCTTCAGCAGACATGCGCCAGATATTCATTGTTTCTTCTGTTAAATAAACTCAAGATTCATCACCTTGAGATCAATATCTCAATGGGTTCATCATAGACTCAAAATTATCAATTAAGCACGTCGTCTTTCCATATAGATATTACTTCGAGGAATTCTTCTTTCTCAACCCTCGCGCATGCACACCTCGAATTATCACCTTTTTACCTTTATATAGATTTTGCCTTTAATAAAACCATGAGTCAAAAAGAATTTAACTGGTAAAGGTATTGCTTTGACACTATTTCCATTGGTTTGGCCCACGGGGTTTTTGGTTTCTTTTTAATTTATTTATCAATTGGTAAATAAATAGATTTGCAATGTTTTATTCCCTTATTATTAACCCTTCGGACTTTATAAACAATATCAACGCTTTTTAAATAAATTAACCTTTCAATAAAACTTTGACCCCTGGCCCACATATGCGCCGACTGTACCAAGATAAACTTCACGCAAGTCTATTGCGCAATCACCGTTAGATCGCGATCCTTCAAGATCAATGACACATAAGCATATCGCTTGACCTCTGATGCCAAATGCTAACGTGCGATGGCCTGTCGTACTGTGGTTAGTTTCCGCGCAACTTGATTATTGTCTGTGCCTCTTCATCAAGCGATCACCGTCTGATGGCTTCCCTCCAGATCGACGGTGCATATCAATTTCGCTGGTCGTCCTGGGTCGATCGTTAACGTGCGATGGATGATCGTTACCATACGATGGCGTGTAGTGACAAGCGGTTTTTTGGGGGTCCACATCACCACGTGTCAAAAGCCCTATGGAATTGCAGCCAACCTCTTGAATACCACTTGACCATTGAAAGCGGTGCAATAAAAATCGGAATCCGCTTTCACTGTTTATTCCGCACGTGATTCTCCTTCGCTTAAAGTTCAGTCCATCTTCCATAGTTTACGTTAAAAGCTGTGTGGTTAACTGAGATCAATGGTACTGCGGGGGAACAAACAGTCTGATGATTAACCGAAGGGGGTGACTCCACAGTTGACCCGTCCATCGGGAGTTGACCACAGATCAACAGTCATGATTTATTGCGGGAGCACACCCCGACAGTTTTGAACCAGCGGAGGGGTGCCTCCGCAACCACCAAAAGAGAGTGTCGCCACCGAAGCACCACCACTACCGCCACCAAGGTTCCGCTACTCCATTAATCTGCGCCATATTCTTTGCAAACTGTATTAAAACCCCTGATTCAACTCCACTACTATGTCTCTAATTCCTTTGTTTCATCTGTTACCTCTGCTACCTCTCTGTCTCTTTTGCCTTATGGATAGTTCAGGTGCCAATTCCTTTGCCATCAATGAAAAAATTTCCAACAATCTCCCCCTTTGGCATTGATGGAAATACTTATCCTCTGTTTGTCTTACAGAAGCCGCCCCTTTTTTCTTTTCCTCCTCCCTTGACATCAATGGCAAAGGGTTGATCAAGATCCTTTGGACCAAAAAAATTGTGCTCCCCCTGTGATCATGCTGCATCTTTAAACGTATGTCATGCTACATCTTCAAACATAATGCATCCTTTTCATATGACCAATGCTCCCCCTTAGCCTGTGCATTCAGAGATGCCTAACATCACCTCACAACCAATTTAATCTTCTGTATTTAAGTAGATCTGATACTCTTCATGGCAGAAACTACTCCCAGTTTCTGTCTGAGAAATTTGAATGCTTCCCTGGGTAGAGGTTTGGTAAATATATCAGCAACTTGTTCTTTGGAGGGAACATACTCCAATTTCACCTTTTGTTCAAGCACTTGTTCACGTAAGAAGTGATATTTGATGGGAATGTGCTTGGTCTTGGAATTCATAACAGGATTCTTTGAGATACTGATGGCACTTGTATTGTCACACATAATGGAGATAGGAGGTGAACATTTGATTTTAAAGTCTTGTAAGGTTTGCATCATCCAGAGAAGTTGAGTGCAACATGATGCGGCAGCCACATATTCTGCTTCTGCTATAGATAAGGCAATAGAGCTTTGCTTCTTGCTGAACCAAGATACTAACCGGGGCCCCATATAGAATGCACCACCACTAGTGTTTTTCCGATCATCAACATTTCCAGCCCAATCTGCATCAGTGTAAGCATGAAGAGTAAGATCAACATTCTTTGGATACCATAGTCCAAAGTCTTGAGTTCCTTGTAGATATTTGAATATTCTTTTCACAACCTGAAGGTGAGACTCTTTTGGATTAGCTTGGAATCGTCCAACAATCCCAACTGCATGCATAATGTCTGGTCTTGTCCCAGTGAGATAAAGTAGACTTCCTATCATAGATCTGTATTCTGGTTGATTCACCGTGGGGGAATCATCACTAGAACTGAGATTACATCCGGTTATCATTGGTGTACTTACAGGTTTGCAATCTTCCATGCCATACTTCTTCAGGATTTTCTTGAGGTATTTTGCTTGTGATAAGAAAATGCCATTTGTTGCTTGTTGCACTTGCAATCCAAGAAAGAATGTTAGTTCCCCAAGTAAAGACATTTCAAATTCTTGCTGCATATCAGAAGAAAATTTCTGACTCATAGACTCTTCATTACTTCCAAAAATGATATCATCAACATATACAACCACAATCAACAATTTTTCATTTTCATTTTTTGTGTATAAGTTTCTATCAGCAGACCCCTTTGAAAATCCTTGTTGATGAAGATATTTGTCAAGATGATAGTACCATGCCCTTGGAGCTTGTTTGAGACCATATAGAGCCTTTTTAAGTCTACAAACAAGTTTTTCATCATTTCCCAAAATGAATCCTTCTGGTTGTTCTATATAAACTTCTTCTTCTAAATCACCATTGAGAAAAGCAGATTTAACATCCATTTCATAAACTTTGATTTGTTAGAAGCTTGAAAAATAAAGAAACATTCTTATGGCTTCAAGTCTAGCTACAGGAGCAAAAGTTTCTTCAAAGTCTATACCTTCTTGTTGAGCATACCCCTTGCAAACAAGTCTAGCTTTATTTCTTATAACATCCCCATTCTCATTTAACTTGTTTTTTAATATCCATTTAGTTCCAATGACATTTTTGTCATGAGGCCTTGGTACTAACTCCCAAGTGTGATTCTTTTCAATTTGATCAAGCTCTTCATTCATGGCTTGAATCCAACATTCATCTTTGCTAGCTTGACTGACATTGTGAGGTTCAATAGTGGACAGAAATGCCAGATTGCTAGAAGATCCCACTAGAGTCCTTCTTGTTTGTACACATGATCCCTTTTCTCCCAAAATTTGAGATTCTGGATGATTCTTTTGAACATATCTGGATGGAGCCTTTTCAAACAAATCATCTTCGGATTCTTCATTGTGTTCACTATTTGTATCATTACTATTTGATGTAGAAGGATAAATGTCATCATCATCGTCTTCATTTGTTGTTTGTTTTTCTTTCCTTGAGCCGCAGGAGACTCATCATAACAACATCAATACATTCAAAAATCTTCTCTCAAGTCTTTTATTGTAACATTTATATGTCACTCCTTTGGAGAGTAAACCACAGAGTATATTCCTTCATCTCGCTCTTGGTTCAAATTTTCCAATTTTTTCATTTATTATTTTTGATAAAGCATTTGCTTCCAAAAATTCTAAAATGCTCTATAGTGGGAGGATTACCATACCAGAGTTCATATGGAGTTTTATCACTATTTACACGAACATGTGCCTTGTTGAGAATGTTTACTACTGTATGTGCTGCTTCTCCCCAAAATGTGTCAGGTGTTCCAGAATCATCAAGCATAGCTCTAGCCATTTGTTGAACTGTTCTATTCATTCTTTCTGCAACACCATTTTGTTGTGGAGTGCCAGCTACAGAGAACTGTCTTTTTATGCCATGTTGTTCACAAAATTCAAGGAATTCATCTGATGTATATTATCCTCCTTGATCAGATCTGAGGCACTTAATTTTTAGATCTAATTCATTCTCAACTAGTGCTTTGAATATCTGAAATTTCTCAAATGCTTCATCTTTGTGTTTAAGCAGCCCAATCCAACACATTCTAGAGAAATCATCAATGAATAAGATATAGTATTCTTCACCATGTGGTGAATTTTTCCTCATAGGTCCACATATGTTAGTATGAATGAGTTCAAGAGGCTTACTTGATGATCCTTCCTTGGCATTAAATTGTACTCTGGTTTGCTTACCGAATTGGCAAGATTTACATATGATATTTTCAGGTAGAGTAATATTGGGAAGATCACGAACAGCTTTAAGTCTACTTGATTTTTTGATTTGAGAGAAGCTCAGATGCCCCAACCTTCTATGCCATAGCCAATTTTCTGAAGATTTACTCAAATAACATTGTTCTTTGGGGTTCTTCAATACATACAGGTTGTTTGGAGTTCTTTTTCCTTTTATAATTGCTTTACCTGTATCAAGATCATGTACCACACATTCTTTTGAACTAAAGACAACTTCATTTCCTTGGTCACACATTTGACTTACACTTAACAAGTTATTCTTTAATCCATCCACATACATGACTTCATTAGCTTTCACCTTTTCTTTTAGAAAAATAGACCCTTTTCCCTTAATGATCGCAGGAGTATCATTTCCAAATGTAACATTCTTTTCTTTGTTAATTATATGCAATAAGTTTTATTTTTATCATCTCATTGTGTTCTGATGTATCCACTTTCATCAATGCAATATTGGCTTTTCTTCATCTTTTTATGAAACAACGCTGCCACAATTTTCAACCCTTGTAATTCCTTCTCTTTTCCATACTTGGAGCTGAAGGAACATGGCCTTTTTTACCAACTTTGCTCCAGACAGATCTTCTTCATGGCTGTGTTACTAATAAGCACATCTAACTCTCACGAAGAGGAGAAAAGTTGTTATAGGTATTCTTCTTTGTTCCAATATCAGTCCTTTTCTTTCTTGCTTCTCTTGTCATGATAGTTTTATATGCAACACATTGAACAACTTTATGACCAAAATTGTGACATGAGAAACATTGTCCATTGAAGTAGAAATTTCTACGATCATGAAATCTTCTATTTGAATTTACCTGTTGGTTGGTGTTTCTTTGAAAGGTATTCTTGTTAGTGTTCTTTGAATTGAGCTGGTCATGCTTTATCTGTGAAGATTCTTTATTCCCTTGCTGAGTGGCAGAATGTTGTATACCAGTTGTAGCTGCTTTTAGATAATTTGGTGCTGAAGCCTGAGAAGATTCTCCGATATATCCAAGACCTGTCTTTATAAGAGGAGAACGTTGTACCTTGATAATCTCATCTAAGGTTTCAGACCCTTTAGCAAATCTAAGATTCAGAGTCTTTATTTTCTCAAGTTCTTTTCTTAGATCTACTACTTCACACTCTAATTTCTCATTGTGTTTCTCTTTATCTTCAAGCTGATTTTTCAGATTTTCTATGATTATTTTGCTCTCTTCTAAGCAAATTTTGAGTTTATTGTTTTTATTAAGAAAATCATTGTCTTCTAGAGCATCCATAAAGGTATCCTTTTCTTCTCTAGATTCATTTTCAAATGCCATGAGAAGTCTAAGATCTTGTTCACATTCTTCCTCACTATCAGATAACCCATCACTGTCTTCATGAGTATAGTAACTCTTTCTAGTGCTAAAACGATTCTTATTCCTTCTTGCTACTTCCTTCCCCTTTTTATGTGTTTCTTTATAAGGACACTTAGCAGCATAATGACCAAATCTTCCACAATCAAAACATTTGAAAGGAAGCTTACCTCTGAACCATCCTGTGCCAAGTTGAAGTTTCTTTACAAAGTTTATCTCATCTTCTTCTGAGATATATCCCGATCCTTCTGTTTTTTGTACTTCCTTCCCTTTTGTAGAAGTTCTAAAGACTGCTTCTTTGACTTCATATATTTTATAGAAAGGGTCCCCATTATTTGATGTGAACAAGTTAAAAATGGGGGGTTTTTGTACCGTACAACAAGCGGATGGATTGGTCAGATTTAGGGACAAGATCTATGTACCAGATAAC